>CM042138.1:153956239-154016239 GCA_023376005.1 Doryteuthis pealeii | reverse complement strand
TGTGTGTGTGTGTGTGTAAGAAAATCTACCACAACATTCACATTGTTAATATGGACACCCACACTCCATGAATTATTTATGCTGGATTCTGAAGTAAAACTACTAATCTGACCATCCGTCAATTCAATCTAACACGTGCTTGAAAGATGAAAGAATCATTAATGTCACTTGTAAAGTTTGTGATATAATCTTTCCACTGTGTATGCTATTCTTATATATATATATATATATATATATATATATATATATATATATATATATATATATATATTCTAGGCGTTACTTCTTTTGTTTATTCATTGAGTATTTTATTTAGATATCTAAAAGTTTATTTTAGCATAAGTAACCGCTTCCACGGAGAGGGTTTCGTAACATCATAAACGAATGGTACCTGGGGTGCGAATAGATATTATTAAACAAACCAAACAGCATCCAATTTCAACATTTCGCCCGGTGTGCTAGGTGTAACAAGATATGCTTCATCAAAAAATAATTGTCTTGTATATGAAATTGAACATCATTTTATTCTGAATGTCCACTTCTGGAGATCTGAAATGTGTGGAGTACTCCTTCAATGCAATTACTACCTGGTTGACTCTGATTCTGATTGGTAGTACCTATTATAGTCGCATCTATTGATCAAATAGATCTGTTTAAAAACTATTTGCATTCGATAGGACCGTGTGCAAAAAAAGAAAATTCTTGAGAAACAACTAGACAAAAAATGTAAATATTAGCGTACAATGATCACAATTCCTTTCTAGACATAAAATACCTCTAGACAGGTTGACATGCCGTTGTCACCAGACTCAATCGACCACTTATATCATGGGAGCTAGTTGGATGATTGTACCCACGCGAGACAGAAGTGGGTGTTGTGTCTTCAGTGAATCCCAATAAAACAATACGAGTTTCTCGATTCGCTTTCATCTTTGATGACTGGGGTACGAGGAAACAGGTATTTGCATGTACGACGAGCAAATGACCTTTCAAAGATCTGGAAGGAGTCGGTTCCAGCGAAGAAGTTAATCTGGCACGTTGTGTCCGTTGTCTATTTCCAAATATTTCCACAGCTTCAGAAATTGATCGAAGTGAATAAAAAAACGGAGGTCTTAACTCTTGAGGCGTTTTGTAGCTTTCTCCTACACCTGTGTGTGTGTTTTTCTTATAATTGCAATCTGATAGACTTGCAGAAACAGACTTGTTGCTAGAACATGTGACATAAATTGCTTTCTTTACATCAAAATTCACATTTTATCTATATCATACCTTTGCCTCCGCTTAAGAAATTGACCTTGTGTCACATCCTGCTTGTGCGGAGGGGTTGGTTAATATATATATCATACCTTTTATTTCGTCTGTGTACGGGGAGAGAATGATATATTCAAAGATGCAGGAAGGTTCAGTGCATAATTGGTTGGTTGGTAAGTTTTTAAGGCATGTCGACTTTGTTGGGTTATGTTATGCCGAAGCCATTTTATTCTATTCATTCTTCTTGGGTATTCAATTTTTAAACTCATTTTAAAACACATTTTAATACTCATTTTTTTAACCTAACAGGTACTAACATTCCGAGTCATGCGATATCTGAGAGTAATGAAGATGAAGTTGTACTCTATATTCCCCAGAGTTCCAGAATTGGAACTCCACTATTAGATGCAGTTTAATATCATACCCAGGACACTAAGACCCTTAAACACCGCTTATTAGCACATACAGGATAAAAAGGATTGGAGGTTGCCATAGGGGCACTAGGGGTGGGACGATTATATAGGCTTATTTGTCATAAGAAAAAAGCGCTTCCATATTACACGTATGCACACACGCGCGTGCGCACACACACACGCACACGCATATGTTATTTGGTTACAAGCAACTAATAACACTAGGGAACAATTTTGGACATAATTTCTGTTGGGTTTGATTTTTCATTTGATTTAGACTAGAATTGGCATGCCGATTTCAAAACTACACTTAAGTTTTCTTCTACTACGTCAAGTTGTTTTTTTCTCTACAGCTTACTCACAATTTTACTGTTTGTCTGTAAAGTAATAGGACAGTCAACTGATTGTGTTGATTTTTTTTTACCTTAACTACTTGAACACAATTTGACTCACAATATTCTTTGTATGAACAAGATGAATTTGTACAAACCTTACAGTTAAGCGACCCATCTATGGGTTAAATAGAAAAATGTATTTATAAAAAAATTGTATTATCCATTAAGAATTGATTTATTTCAAAACTTTATCGGCATTAAATGACCCACTGAGGTTGATATGCCGTAAAACAAAACAAAACAAACAAATCAAACAGTTAAGCGATTTTTTATAATTTTCCATTGTAAATTTTTAAAACATTCTATAAAAGTTCAAATTTGTGACATGCAGTATTTTAATGGTTTTTGAGATCAAATGAGGGAATCTTGTTACTTAAAAAGTTGATGTAATAGAGAGAAAAAACTTGAATAATCTTTGTATTCAGAGTCCAAAAGTTGTCAAAAACAAATGTCAGATCTGACTCAACAACATTTGTAATGCCTGGTGTAATGTTTTATCATTTCCAATTATATATCAATTTTTCAAAACATTCCATAAAATAAGCAAAGTTTTTTTAGATGGTGTATTTTTATGGTTTTTGAGAAAAAACGAGGGTATCCCGTACCTCTAAAAGTTAGTGTGACAAAATTGTGGTCATTTTTGGATTCAGAGGTAAAAAGAAATATTCAAAAACAAGTGTTAGATCCAACTCAACGAAAATTGGGTTCCCCAGTGTAACCCAAAGGAGTTCTGTAGCGTAGATAATATTATGGTCTACGACTTCGTAGTAAGCGAATTCGAACTTAAGTCACGCTATTATGTTCACTTTCGGACAAATACACCCGGGAAAATCATGAACCCCTCATTCCCCAGTTATCGGATACATGGAAATAGGATTACTTTGGTATAAAGTAACCCACGAAGCTTTATATGCCATTAAACAAAGAAACCAAACCAAACCAAACCTAATAGCAATCCTTTATAAACTGTTATAGCTTTAAGTCACTATTCTAACTAGAAATAGAAATTGTTATATTTTTTCGGAAGCGCGGGGTGTAATGGTTAGAGTCGTAGGAAATGGATTCGCTGATACGAGTTCAATCCTAAACGAGGATGTTTACATTTCCCATAGCGCTAATACCCTTGGAAAGGTATGAATCCAACTATTCACCCTCCAGATATGGGTAAATAGTAGCGCAAACTGAGCTCTTTAGTCTTGATTATGCAACCAGTATAGGAGAGGGAAAACTCCCAATTCAATCCTATTAAACACGGCTTAAAAACTTGACCTTATGTCACATCCTGCTCGTGTGGAAGGGTTGGTAAATATGCATATTGTTTCAGGTATTCCTATCGAATCCAATTAATCTTTCAGCATATCCATTTGACCTATAGATGGTACCATTCAAGCTCAGTATGGATTTGAGAGTAATGACAATGAAGGGGTACTCTACACCCCCACCTCTTCAGAACTGGAGCTTCATCATTCGATGCAGTTTAGTGTTAGACCCAGGACGCATGACTGACAGAATTTAGAATCAGTGAATATAGCTTCTAAGCCGAGTGTGGGAGGAGAATTTATAAATGCATATATCAATTAATATACAAATAAATCCCCCATTTTCAGGACAATGGTGCTGTAGCGTTAGTTTGTATTCGCCGGGTGGAGTTGTCTGCCCCTTTTAGTTTGATGATGCCCGCTAGGGCACCAGTATAAAAGCGCCGGTTTCAAAGCCTTTCGCTCTCTTTTTATAGTTTTCAGCAACTACGAGCCACATGGGGTAGATTCTATCTAAACCCTCTCGTGGGGCTCCGCCCCCCTTACATTACTGTAAGTTCTTTACAGCATGGACTATCGCTAGTCTCATGTCTGTACTCTTTTATGTTATACTTTGTATCTTTCATGAATGTGTCTTATCTTTATTTGTGTAACTCTGTTTACCTTATTATGAACGCTGTATCTACTGTTATCCATGTGCTGTTGTATTAAATGTTTGTCTATTAACCTTTGTCGGAGTTATTTGTATTTAAAGCATGTTGAACTTTATTCCATCCTTATAGTGCAAACGAATAAAACCCGTAGCATTGTTCAATGAATGAAAGACGATTTAAAAGGAAATACCTATATGCAGAAATGAATATTAAGATAGAATTAAGAAATGAAAAACGGTTTTCCAGGCGGGACCACCCAGCCAAACTATATAACAAAAAGAAGGAAATCAAATAGAGTGACAAAAGAAAAATGGTTTTAAAGGAAGAGATAAGACACAAACGTGAGAGAGAGAGAGAGAGAGAGGGGGGGGGGAGAGATAGACAGACAGACAAAGAGGGGGTTATCAATCTGTGAATAAAGCGTACTTTTTTAAAGATATATTTGTCTTGGTGGCAGACGAGCAAGCTTGTAATGAGATGAGACAGCTTAGAAATTTGGATCGGGGGAGGAGGGGGTGGTTAGATGTCATAATTTACAGCTTAATAAATAACAAGAGAAGTGATTACTCAGTGCCGATTCTCTCTCTCTCTCTCTCTCTTCTCTCTCTCTCTCTCTCTCTCTCTCTCTCACACACACACACACACACACACACACACACACACTATCAGCACTATCAGGTGTGGAGTTGCGTGTGTGTGAGCGTGTGCATGTGTACATGTGTGTATGCGTGCTTGCGTACATTTGCATTCAATTTATCTCTCTCGGCATATACACTTGTGGATATGTATACTTTAAGTATAATCACATGCGCTGTGACACAAACAAATGTACAATTATATATATATATATATATATAAATAGATGTTTGGTACATGCAAATTTGTAAACTACTAAGAGTAGAGGGATCATATGTAAAATGGGGAGGTAATATTTTATTATGAATTAAAATAATAAAATAAATGGGGATACGAAGGCCTTTTCGACCGGTACTTTTTCAAGTATTTACACCGGTTGACAATTAAAAGTCAAAAATGTAAAGAAATTTGCTAAGAAATATGGGTAAACCAGAGAGTAGGGGGGGGGGACAAAAAAAAAAATTGGGGAAAGAAGGGTATGTATATGTGCCCTAGGTTAAACCCAGGGTTATGTTATGTTATGTTATGCCTCCCAACAGATAAATGGAGTGTCGGTGTTTGTCTGCACAGAGTAGGTCTAAGAAAGGAAATACTAACAGCCTCAAGGACTGCTAGATGTTGCTTAGACATATATATATATATATATGTGTGTGTGTGTGTGTGTGTGTGTGTGTGTGTGTATTTGAAACGTCTCAATATTGAGCTGAGTACCTAGGAAAATCTCGCATCAAATCGGAAAGAATATTGTAAGACATGGTTTGCTGAATTAAAAAGTTTTGAAGAAAATAGATTGAAACATCGTGAACAGTTCCATCCAACTTTAAAGCAAAAACCTCCCGCTTTAGAAAATTTATCTGTCAGTGTGGCTCCGTAGCTCGCAGCAAGGCTGGGCTAGCATCACACTCGCGAAAACACAAATAAAATGTCTTTTTGATAGCCTGCACAACGTTGAGGGAAACGAATCACTCACTGCTGACCCCATTTATTGTTTATGATATATATATATATATATATATATATATATATATATATATATATAGGGTGATACAAAAATACTTTTTTTAAAGTAAGGTCTGATTTTGGTGGCTCTCTCTCTGTCTGTCTCTGTCTGTCTCTCTCTCTCTCTCTCTCTGTTCTCTCTCTGTCTCTCTGTCTCTGTCTCTCTATCTCTCTCTCTCTCTCTATATATATATATATATATATATATATATATATCACAGGGCTATATATATATATATATATATATATATATATATATATACAGGGTGTCCAAAAAAAACAGGTCTGACTTTCAAAAAAAGTCTGTTTTTATATATATATATATATATATATATATATATATATATATATATATATATCGAATTATCCTGACGATCATTTAGGTGAAACCTTGGTAGATAGTATCTGGCTCTTTTTAGGTTTCTACTTTTTGCTCAACTTAGTCGACTCTTTCATTGTTTTTCTTCTTTTCGACAGTCGTTTTGGTGCTATTTGAATTTTTGAACTGTGTGGATAATTTGCTCTTTTTTGTATTTTGTCCTGTTTGTAATTTTTTTAGTAAAATAAGTAAAAAATGCTAAAATCCCGTAAAATTAAGTAAAAAAGAATTAAAGAAACGCATACAAACAATATGTCACTGATGCATCAGAGATTAGATACGGGTTGTGTCATGGATAAGATTTAGGATTCAGTAATGAATAACCCCATAATCTAGTTGTTAAAAAGGATGGTACGGATGACCAGGCTTTCCATGGGTGTAGTTTGGTTTGGTTTGGTTTGGTTTGTTTTAAGGCATATCAACCTCGGTGGGTCATTTAATGCCGACAAAGGTTTGAAATAAATTCGTTCTTAATGGATACTCAATTTTTTTTATGAACACATTTTACTATTCAACCCATAGATAGAATCCAACAGGTACCACCACTCTGGGTCAGAGTGGACCTGGAAGAAATAGTGATGAATGCGTGCTCCACATTCCCCTGACCTCCATAACTGGAACCTCACCATCAGTTAGAGTAACATCATACCCAAGAAGAGGGCCAGCCATCGCCTTCTTATGAGAAAAAGTTTGGGACTTGCCATAAGGACAATAAGGGGGTGTTGCAAGTCATGGGCTGGTCAGCCATTATGATTCCGTTCCCAGAGACGTAGAAGTATCTTGGTTTGTCTATGAACTTTTCAGCTGATCCTCGTTCAGTGACGATGAATACATTTTCAATACACAGAATATGTGATTGAATTTACACAAGATTAAATGCACGTGTAACCGGATTAGGAAAACTAATTACAAATGCAGATCAATATGTGCTCAGGGTACAAAAATTTGGGGAGGATCAACCATACTCATAACCAATATTGATACATATATTTGTCAACCCCTCCGTACGAGCAGGATGTGACAGAAGGTGGATTTCTTAAGCAGAGTTTAACAGGTGCGAATTCAGAAATTTTCTCTCTCCACTGGTTTTCTAACCAATATCAAAGATCCCAGACCACCCTACTATTTACCTATAGCAGGAAGGAGAATGTGTGTGTGTGTGTGTGTGTGTGCGTGTTGCAGAGTGGCCTATTATCGGAATCAGCCAGTAGCGAGGGAGTCTATCCTTTTTCGCTAGTGCTAGACCAGAAAGATTATTTTATGATGAGGTGTAGCACTATACCTACCGTCAGCTTCTCACTTTACCGCACAGATCAGATTACCCAATTTGTGCAACTCATACGCTGAGTTGGTGAGGACCGGTATCGGAACCTTACGATTCCTAGGCGGGTTCTTTATCGACTGAGCTAAACCGGCCCCTTTTTTCCAATGGTATTAGTACTATGTGAAATGTAAAGAGTCCGTACAGGATTTGAACTCGTTTCTCGTATCCATTTCCTACGATGGTAAACATTACACCACGTGCCTATCACCTATTGATCTATCTGCAGTTTAACACAGGTCTGTGCACTGGCTGAACTTTCTATTTTATCAGTTTTTGTGATACCAATTTCTCACAGTGGTAAAAGTGACGACCAGGTTTTATCCTCCTATCCAATTATTGTTGCTGTTGCAGTTGTTTTAAGTAGTATCAGTTGGTTGGTTGGTTGGTTGGTTGAATTTACGGCACATCAGACTTGTTGGGTTATTTTATGCCGAAGACGTTCTGTTTTATTCATTCTTGATGGGCATTCAAAAAAATCAATTTTAAAAAAATACACGTTTAAACTCATTTTTCTATTCAACCCATAGATTGGACTCTAATAGATACTATCACTCCGGCCAGAGTGGACTTTGAAGTAATGGCGATGAAGGGATACTCCACGCTCCCCAGAGCTCCAGAATTTCAACTTTTCCATTAGATGCTGTTTAACGTCTTACCCAGCAAACTAAGAGTCTCAGCCACCACCTTCTAGCACATATGTGATAAAAAGGGTTGAGGTTTGCTATAAGGGCAATAGAGTCGGTACAATCGTGCAGATGCTAGGGATTGACATGACCCGTTAATTTATTGGAGGTGGCTTCTCTGACCCCCGTCTATTTTAAGTAAGGGCCAAAGTGAGGTATTGCATATCATGGACTATTCAGGATTCCGTCCTTAAGCATGATATGTTGCCACTCACGGTCAACTGGTGACCCCATTGCCATCACTCTGCAGAGGTATAGTCGGCGTATTCTACAACCCCAGCCGACAGAGTTGATTAGTAGTAGTGGGACTAGTACTAGTATTTTATTTTGTTTTGTTTTACGGCATATCAAATACGGAGGGTCATTTAATGCCGGCAAAGTTTTGAAAGATTCGTAGCGATAGTTTTGAAGAAAATTGTTTAAACTCAATTTTTTTTGGAAACAAATTTTTCTTTTTAACCCATAACAGGTATTACACTCCGGATCAGAGTGACCTGGGAGCAATGGTGATGAAAGGGTGCTCCACATTCCCAGACCTCCAGAACTGAAACCTCACCATCAGTTAGAGTTTAACACAATACCCTTCTAGCATCCATATGATAAAAAGGTTGGGGCTTGCCATAAGGGCAATAGGGTCGGGACAATCATATAGGTGCTAGGTTTTGATGTGACCAGCTGATTGATTGGAGAGGGCCTTTCCGAACGTCGTCTAGCCTAAGTCAGGGCCAAAGTAGGGTGTTGCATATCATGGACTACTCATCCACCAGGATTCCCTCCTTAAGCATCACGGGTCGCCACTCACGGCCAACAGAGATGTTACTCCTCTGCAGAGGTGCAGTCGGTGTATTCTAAAGCCCCAGTCGAGAGAGCTGAGTAGTAGTAGTTGTAGTAGTAGCAGTAGTAGTAGTAAATGTGTTGGTGATAGTGGTAGTAGTGTTGATAACAGTATCAGAAGCAGATCAAAGGTTTTAGTACCCTTTCCTGGCACGCCCACAATTTCAACTTGAATTATTCCCTATACTCTTATTCGACGTGTCTCCATTATATCGTTCGACACGCCATTTTATTTGCTTCATTGTGCATTTCCCATGACTTAATTCGTGTGTAATCTCTGGGAATTTCAACTTAAGTCGTCTTACACGTGTACGCATAAATATTAATGATCGATATTAAATTGATATCTGATGGGAAAAAATCAGTGTAAACAAGATAATACGCCGAGACACAAACTTCGAAATTATAACAAACATCAAGATATAAAAATTCAGTCACATAATCACACACATGAATTCAAAAACATACGAAGGTGGGCTGGAAAATTCATCGGCTAAAAAGTTCATTTTAGGCTTATTCCATGTCAAATCATCCAGGCCATGTCACCCACCACCTTCAATTGTTCTGAAAATTCTTCCAGGTGTTGATTATGTTAAAGATAGACAATCTCCAAAGTTTTAGCTTCCAATTCCAAGAATTGACCGAGTTATGTCGATTTTTAACTCTCTAAATCTGAGGGGTGTTGCGAAAAATGTCGACTTGTTGTAATTTATTTTTGTCAGTAAAATGAGTTCTAGAGCTTCCCCACTACTAAACATTGGTTTATAAAAGCATTTTTACAGACAAAAATAGATTGCAAAAAGTCGATATTTTTCACGCAGCCCACCAAATTTGGAGAGCTAAAAATCGGCATAACAATTTTTGGAATTGGAAGCTCAAATTTTGGGGAGTGTCTAACTTTAACAGAATCCACACCTGTACAAAATTTCAGAAAAATTGAATGGAGTGTGTGACAATTTTACTTTTTCTGGATGATTTGACATGGAATTACCCATTGATGAGTTGGGTGGTTGGTTTATTTTACGGCATATCAACCCTTTTCGGGTCATTTAATGATGAATCAAGTCATTTTGATATATGGTTACTTACAGTACCTGCTATTGCTTAAATGGTCACCCATCTAAGTATTGATCAGACTCATCGTTGCTTCACTTTCAGCGTGAATTGATCGTAAACTCATATTAATGAGGTCATATCTGCTGTTGATGACATTTTTGGCCAAATGGAACCAAACACCGCAGCACCAATGGAAGACGTATGTGGACTGCAAGGGGGGTGGCTATATGGAAAAATAAATCTCATTCTATCACATTCCATGAGAGTAGATACGAGGTATGTCAGAAAAGTTCCAGGACTGGTGTCACAAAAGATATATTTCAAACCCAAACTACAAACTAATAGTTTTCCCCTTCAAACTATTTCTTCTGGAGTTTGTAACTGTGATCTCAGCTTTCTACAGCCATTGAACTTTCTTCCATATGCTTTTATATACATATCCTCTGTTTCAGGTCGTCAAGCAATGTGAATAGAGCAACAAACAAACTTGAAGTTTCTGGCCCAGTTGGGGAAAACTCCGTCAGAAACACTGGGATTGCTGCAGCAAGTGTACGGAGATCGTATTTACCTAACCCATCTATGGGTAGGATATTACACAAGGTTGCAAGTATGGGACATTCAGCGAGGATCAAAATCATTCAGTCAAAATTTGAACATGCAACATTAGACAGTCCTCATTGTTTTTTTTAAACAAGTTTTAATAAATACATTACTGGTATTATATATCTATATATGGTTTGTTTTATTCTAATACATCTTTTAAAGTTTACATTTCAAATTGTTTTATTTTTTAATCCTTTAATGAATTTGATGATTTTACTTACTTAGGCTACAAACTAGCGGACATTGAATTTTTTACTCCCACCCCTCAGTCAATATGCTTCAAAAGTCTATTTTTACATCGCCCGGAGGGTGTTTTTTTTTTGTACTAGTGTAGATAATTACTTATACATATCAATATGTACATAGGGTATAAAAAATAAGGGGTGGATCAAGTGTACTCAGACCTTATATTAATATACAGACATCCTCTTTGGGTGTTAACACAGACCCACACTTTACATCTCCTTGCTCTATCAGCGACGTTTAGAATACGTTAAATATATCTCCTGTAGGGGGATAAAACCCCACCCACACTGTGGAGTACCCGAGTTCAATTCCTGGACGAAGCTGTGTGTATTTCACATATCGCTAATACCCTTGGAAAGGTATGCTTCCAACTACTCTCCCTTCAACTATGGGTAAATAGCAGGTCAGATTGGACTCGTCACTAGGTAACCAGTCTAGGAGAAGGAAAATTCAGAATTCAAACTCCGCATAAGTTTAGTGTCATAGCCGGACACTACATTTTTTTTTACCTCTCTGCTGTGTCATATTGGACGAGAGATTTATTAGTTAGCTACACACACGTACACACTCACCCATATCCACCCCACCCCACCTTCATATATATATGTATATATGTGTGTGTGGGGGATACATACCCACACATATATGTATATATATATATATATGTAGAGGTATTTCTCTGAATTTTTTAGATGAGGCTTCATAATTAGTATTATTTGGATTATTCAGACTATTGTCCTCATCTTGTTATCTGTACAACGTTTTGGCCGATGTTCCTTGTCGAACTCGGGAACCTTCTCGAACTCGGGAGCCTTGTTTTCGAATTCGGGAACATTGTACTGATAACAATAAAGATAAGGACAATAGTCCGATAATAAAATAATACTAATATGTAGAGGTGTGTTTATGCATGTATGTATGTGTGTGTATTTGTGTGTATGTGTGCGAATACATTGTAAGTCATTTATTGGAGCATTGTTTACTAATTGATCACCCTCTCGCACACTACGTTGGCCATTATGGCATGCCAGTAACAATCATTGACAAGACAACTTTACAAAATACAAGATCTGCAAAGTTAATAGTTCTATCTTAAGATAATATCATTTTGAATTGAATTTTCCTATCCTACTTTCCTATTTTTCGTGCTGGTTGTTCCACATACTTCCCCCTCCTTCCTCTCGCTCTGTCTGTATATATATATATATATATATATATATATATATATATATATGAAAAATAGATGGAAATTAATCCGACAGTATGAAATTTAACATTTTGAAAAAACATATGATGTTTGTTATAACAAACATCATATGTTTTTTTCAAAATGTTAAATTTTATATATATATATATATATATATATATATATATATATATATATATATATATATGAACAAGTCTTTAAAATGTATGTTTTTAAATTTTTAAAAATGCTAGATACCAACAAGTAACTGAACAATGTTCATTTTAGATTTTACACCTAAAATAAACATAGTTCACTTACCCCACGTTGAATGGCCACCTTGTGTCACATCCAATCTTTTTGAGGAAGTAAAAAAGAATTTTGATAAGAGCAGCTTATATATATATATATATATATATATATATATATATATATATATATATATATGAGAAAAAATGGAAATGAATCCGACAGTATGTAATATGAACAATTGAAAAACACAAGTTTATAAACGAGTAATGTTTATTTCGCCTACGCTGCAGTGTTTGGATCACACACACACACACACACACACACACACACACACACACACACACACACACACACACACACACACATCTTACCTATCAGCCGTTTGAGTAGCGGTTGTTGACATTTTCGAAATCGCATTCCGTTTCGGCTTTTCTGTATATTTTTTTTTCAAATCCAAGAACGTTGCGTTTTCATCAACAATTTCGAATAGACCGACCGACCACAAAACAAAACGGTCTCGAAGATTTCTTATTTTCTGTGATACTTTTATTTATTTATTATTTATATATATAATTTTAAATATATCTAATATGCTTGGCAAACGTAATTTAGAACAAACATTGTTCTATCTATTGAAATTTTAATTATAATTAAATCCTGGAATATAATCCTGAAAGCAGCCCCAATAAAATACAAAATACGTCAACTTATCTCCTATCATAGAAATCATCGGTGTAAGAGGAACAAAACATGTCGGTCTCTGTTGGAGAATCAAGTACGAACTCATGTTCTTATTGACGTTCTTCTATGGACACCTACATATGGATAAACCAGAGTGGGTCGCATATCAAAAAACTACATCGATCAGCACTGCGCGGGTACTGGATGCTACGCAGAAGACCATGACTGCGAGGAAGAGTTATGGAGATCTGTGCTTTCGGCACGACTTGATGACGATGAAGATATATAATGATTTACTATTTATACCACTACAACAACGACACCAAGGGAGTGGCACGTCGTGTAATTATTAGCATCGTTGGAAATAGATACGGTGAACCTATTTGCATTTCACATAGCGCCAATACCCTTAGGAAAGGTATGAATCCAACTAGGCCAGATTGGGCTCTTTAATCTTGGTTAGGAAACCAACCTAGGAGAAAGAAAACTCTGAATTCAAACCTGTTAACCTTCTCTTAAGAAATTGACCATATGTCACATCCTACTTGTGCGTGGGGGGTTGCTATATATATATAATTATAAAATATAACTTTATTATTTTTTTAAATTATTTTTATGGGATCACTGAGCGGGGAGAGAGAGAGAGAGAGAGAGAGAGAGAGTGAGACAGGGTACCCAAATTCTCAATTTCAGTGCGTTCGATCAATACTGGGCACTTAAATAACGTGATTTTGTACCAGGTAAACTAACTTAGAATCGCTCCGTGGTTTAAATACTTGTGTATTTCCTACTGGTACCAGTGATCGATTTTGCAGCTTGGGTAAAAAATTAGAGATTCGAATGCTGATTTTCAAGGCACATATCATCTTACAACGTTGTATTCCTCCTAATTTGGCCTTGGGATAAGCTAAATTGAGACAGTATCAACAGATTAACGTGGTGTTTATTTTTCTGTCATATTTTTCGAGGTTTATTTATTTCTGTGTGACTTGTGCATCAACAAACTGGTAGTTGCTGTAATTTTAACGGCGTTAAAAATAATTTTCTGTATCCACCCCAGTGATAGTTTTGTACAAAGATAATCGGTGGCGATAGAACAAAGATCAGAAAAAGGCGTGGTTGCACTGCCCGACCCTAACTAAACCTGATTTTCCTTTCTTTTTTTCTTCTTTCCTTTTTTTCTTATTTTTTTTATTTTTGTTTTTATTTTTATTTTTTTTGCAAAAGCAACACGCCGTGGAAGAAACAGACAGGTTCGCTTGAAATGGTATTGTCAGTAATCAAGTTAACAGTGCACTGAATGACCTACCACCTGTAATCTATTTTAACCGTTTTTTTTATATATCTCTTCAAGGTAAGGTCATTTGGCGCCTTGCCGGTGAGTAATAGTTAGCAGGCTACTGTAACAACGTATTATTACATTCTGGGTATGACACTAAACCGAATCTGATGGTGAGGCTACACTTTCTTGGTAAAGAGTCAATAGAATTAGGAAAGTAAAGGGTAATACTAGTCAAAATTGTTAATAATAATTTGACATCTAAAATAAATGTTGAGATGTAATTGTTTAGTAAATCCTACTCGTGATATCACAGCTAATAATTTTAATATACTACAGATGTTTAAGGAAGTGCCTGTCACCAGATGGTTAGCGTTGGGGGAAATGGTCTCAGTGACACGGGTTCAAATACTGCATGAGACTGGTCGCATGACTCATAACGCTGATGCATCCAACTATTCTCTCTCCAGTTAGAGTATATAGTAGCTCTTTAACCTTGGTTAGGCAATCAATCTAGGAGAAGGAAAACTCAGAATTTAAACATGTAAAACTCTGCTTAGGAAATTGAACATATGTTGCATCATATCGTGAATTTTCCACCGTTTATGATTAATTCCAATAATTCAATCTGGTTTGCTTAAGGAATATTTTATGAACCCAGTATGTCCAGCTTTAAAATAACAATACTTTGCATCTGTATTTATCTGTTATTAGTTTATTTACTGCTAGATTTTAAAAATAAGAAGCTAAGTGAACATCTTCTTAGTGTGCTAATTATATATTTTTGCCTGAGGTAGAATTTGTGGCCAAACGTTTAGCAATAAGAATACTGAAGAAATAAGACGTAAAGAAGAAAAAGAAAGGACGAAAACACACATATCCATTTGTTTCAAGGGAGAATAATAACCTTCAATTAATTTGGACTCGTCAGATGAAAAGTTCAAATTGCAACATACTGACAATACAAAGTATTCGTAGCTGGTTTTGATGACAACATATTAGACGGTAATGCTTTGAAGAACTATGCGTTTGGTTCCTATTCTCACTATATTACTGTGTGTAAAAGGTAATAAACTTATTGTTAACCATTCCAGATTTTAATGTTTTTGATAACTCAGTCGCAACACCATTCGTTGGCAGAGGCAGAGGGCAGGCACATGGTCATCAATGATTCTCACTGCGCGTGCGTCTTTTCAAATAGCAAGAAGCATCTTTCCATGGGGTTTACAAGGTATGTCAGAAAAGTTCCAGGACTAGAGTCACAAAAGATTATTTCAAATCTAAACTACAGACAATAAGTTATCCCATTCACAGTAATTTCCTTGGAGTCTAATTCATCTTCCCATCCTTCCCTGCCACGCTTGCATGCACTCCTGGAAGAATTCTTCCAGGATTCTTCGTAGTTCTGTTGTCAGAGCTTGGGGAAGAGGAAAAAATCACATGGTGCCAGGTCGGGTGAGTAGGAAAGTTGCTCGAGCACGGTGATGTTCTTCTAGGCCAGGAACTCTCCGATACTCAGGGCAGTGTGGGCAGGTGCATTGTCATGGTGAAGCACCCACGAGTTGTCCTGCCACATATCTCGCCCATAATCGAACACTGAACGAAGCAAACGCCGCAGTATCTCTTTGTAGACATGCTGGTTGATCGTCTAGCCCTGTGGCAAGAACTCGCAATGGACGATGCCCTCACATCGAAGAATGCAATCAGCCTGGAACTTTTCTGACATTCCTCATAAGACTTGACTTATTAAAAAAGGAATTATTCAATCAAGAATAAGTGTGTATCAATTTTTAACCGGGTAAGATCAGTTAACCTTGCCGACGGAGTTAAGGTTCGCAAAAAAGGTAGAACTTAACTCTTCCTAATTCTTTTTTCAAAGCAAACAGGAAGCTCACCAAACAATCGTGAGTCGCAGAACTGGAACATTTCCAGGAATAAGCTGAATACCATTCCAATTAACAAAAGGCGTGAATTCCTAGACAGAAGGAATTCAAGTCAAGAAAATCAGCTGCCCTTCCGACCAGATGTGCCATATTCAAAATTCTTACTCTGGAATAAGACACGTTGTTTTGTTTCTACTAGTTAAAACATGCTATCCGTTGGGCATTCTACCAGAATCTCAAAACTTAATTAATTTGATTGCTTTTACCAATGTTGAAAGAATTACACGTTCTTAAATACCGTGCAGTTTTTAAAGAATCACAGAAATATTTCCTGTTTTACCATTTCCTATACGCTGCTGGCGTAACAGCTAGAGTTGTACAAAGGGAACTCAACTACCCGAGTTCAAATCCTGAACGGAGCTATTTGTTTTCGTATAATACTAATACCGTTGGAAAAGGTATGAATCCAACTATTCTCCCTCTAGGTATGGGTAAATATTAGCGCAGACTAGGCTGTTCATATTTATCGATTGATCTATCTTTGTATGTTCATAATAATCTATCTATCTATTTATCTATCACGTCCTATCTATCTATCTTAGTCTGCTCATATTCATCTATCAATCTATATATTCCGAAGGTACGAATACTCATATCAATTGCTAAATTGTTACCTTTATCAAACCATAATATCAGAAAAAATTCTTCAATTTAAGATTTCGCATTTTTCCTCTTTTATTAGGCAGTTTGATCTCTCCTGAGCAGACTAAAAAGTGATATTGGAAACAGACATGTTTATATTTAAAATGGAATTTCGAAGCTCAAAACAGAAATAGAGGATACGATTTTTTAGAAAATGATCTTTCCATTCCAGATTTCAAATTTATTTTTCATGTGATTAAACCTTGTTTAGTTATAATAAATTTTAACTACTACTAACTAATTAATTAAAATAAGTTTAGTGCCAATCAACTGTTTTTTTGTTTTCTTTCCACCCACCCCCAACCACGATCTAAACTTTTTTGCAAAATAAACAAATATATTGAAGTAGGGCAACCAGTCGGTAAAAAAAAAGTCTGAATTCAAAATCAGAAGCCAAAGTCGTTGAAGTTCGACGTTCTAATAAATCTTGCAGCAACACAGATGCTTGGCAATTTCTCTGGTGAAATATCGGTGTCATGAAGAAAGGAAACCAGCTGCATAGAAAACAAACGATAATTACTACAACCTCGTACATGTTTAGTCGCAATTTCGGCAGTGTTGCGGTCCTGTGCTTAATGAACAATCCGTTGTTGTTATTTGCTTCATTTTCTCTAAGAAACGTTACTATTTGTTTAGTTCTTTATGGAGGCGCGTGGTCTAATGGTTAGAGTCGTAGGAAATGGAGTCGTCAACGCGAGTTCAATTCCTGGACGAAGCTGTTGGCATTTCACATAGCGCTAATACCCTTGGGAAAGGTATGAATCCAATTCTCCCTCCAGCTATGGGTAAATAGCAGGATAGACTGGACTCTTTAACCATGGCTAGGTAACCAGTCTATGAGAAGGAAAACCCTGAATTCAAACCTGTTAAACTCCGCTTAAGAAATTGACCTTGTGTCGCATCATGCTCGTGCGGAGGGGTTGGTAAATATATATATATTTTGTTTAGTTCTCTCATAGAGAGGTCAGCCTGATGGTTAACTCACGGAAATCAGTCCTGTACTCTATTGATTGATTGATTTCAACGACAGGAAAACTCATCTAGGATTATTTTATGTATAGAGGTTAGGAAATTGCGTTCATGTAAATTCATATTTACATTTTTGTAGAGTTATTTCTTAAGAGGATTATTTGTTTAAATTTTTTTGCACTCGGTCCTATCGAATATGAATAACTTTTAAACGGATCTATTTAGCACATAGATGGGACCCTAACAGGTACAACTATTCCGGGTCAGGGTAGACCTGCGAGTAATGACATTGTAGGGTACTCCACACAACCCAGATCTCTAGAATTTGAGCCTCACCATCAAATGCAGATTAGAATCCTATCCTGGACACCCCCTTTTGGGTGGTCTTAGCCCTCTGGTTACCTGTAATTTATTGTAGGCTATATAACGCTCATATCAGACGAAGTTTAGTGCCTAATCACGGGTTGCAAAGGTACCCTTAATTAAAAGGAAGCTTTTTATCTAACTTCCCACGAGGCCAGAATGTGACGCGAGATCGGTTTATATGGAGTGCTCCGCAGGAAGCAAGCATCCCATTGGGTTGTTTTAAAAATTTCTTAGACTCCATCGGCATTTCCCTCCAGGGGCACCTCAGGCACTGAGCAATAAACCCGTCCCTTGCGTCTTTTAGACGAGGAAGGTAGGTGCTACATGAGGGTTGCTTCGTGAAACTAAGCTGTTAATTATTTTAAGTGCATCCCGAGCCAAAAGCCCGAAGAAGTGCTCTCACATTGCAAACGCTACGGGCACAATACAAAAAAAATATAGAAACGCTAGTTCGCCAAAGAAAACATCAAGAAAAAAAGAAGAAAAAAACAATAAAATGAGAAATAAGATCAGAAATGAATGCCAGAGTTTCTTAACAAGGACATTTTTTTTAATCTAAAGGAAAGAAAGAATTTATAAAATAAAAAAGGAAGAATCATATTGTTTGGTAATCATTCCCTTAACAATTGATGAAAAAAAAAACTTTTTAAAATAACACCGCGTAAATAAAAAAAAGCTTTTGATTGTGTGGGAAATGAGTTATAAGCATGAATGCTACCGTAATTAATTCATGCTGTTATTTACTAAGCGTTGTTTAGTCTGGCACACAGCTCTTAGTTTGCTTACAGTACCTGCTATTACTAATTGGTCACCCATCTGTAGTGAGCAAGCTCGTCATTGCTTTACATTGGTAATACTGCAAAGACATTCGGTTACTTTTCGTACTTGCTGTTACTAAGTGGTCACCCATCCAAGTACTGAGCAAGCTGAACGCTGCTTAACTTTGGTGATTTTATTTACTAAGCTTTTACTAGATTTCGCAAACAGGCTTTAGGTTATATATATAGTACCTGTTATTTCTAAGTGGTCACTCATTTGTATTGAGCAAGCACATCACTTCTTCACTTTGTTAATCTTATTTAGTTTGGCACAAAAACATTTGGTTTCTTATTGTACATGTTTGACGCATCTAAGTACCGAAATATTTAACTTTGGTTATTTAATCTACTAAGCTTTTTTAGTCTAGCATATTGTTACTAAGTGGTTACCCATTTAAGTAGTGAATAGCCTCATCAATGCTTAACTTTGTAGATCTTATTTACTAACCTGTACGTTATTTGTTGGGTTGGTTCGGTTTTACGTTACTTATTTTATGCCGAAGACGTTTTGTTTTATTCATTCTTAATTGGTATTAAAATTATTTTTATATAAAATCATTTTTAACAAACATTTTAAAACTCATTTTTCTCTGTTGAACCCATAGATTGGACCCTAACAGGCACTACAACTCCGAGTTAGAGAGGACCTTGGAGTAATGATGATGAAGCGGTACTCTACACTCTCCAGAGATCCAGAATTAGAACTTCACAATTGGATGCAATTTAACGTCATACCCAAATCACTAACTTGTACGTAGTCTGATGCACATGCCTTAGATAGCTTACAGTACCTGCTGTTAATTTGTTTAGTCTGGCATACAGGTATTTGGTTGCTTATAGTAACTGCTATAATTAAATAGTCATTTGCACGTTATTCGACATTGACGAACGGACATAGAACCAAAGGATCATACCCAACACTAAGGGACTCCAAGGAACAACCAAAGGATTATACCCAACACTGAGGGATACCAAGGAGCAACCAAAGGTTTCTTCACAAAGGATGGCGCTCTGTTTATCAAAAGGGATCTCCGCTGGAGAGTGCTCTTGCTTTAAGCGTAAAGATGGCCACAAAAATCGTAACAACTTACGAGGGTTGGCTGAAAAGTTCAATAACCTGACCAAGATACTCACATGTAATATGACCAAATGAGGTTTATCTATCAACATAGTCCCTCCACCCACAATCATTCCATCGGTCTTGCATTGCTCTTATGTTGCCTTGTTATTTTACATATACCGTTGAATCAGTATATATATATATATATGAACACATTTATTTATCAGGAATAAATATATTTCGGCTACTTTCAAGTCTGATTATAAAATCAGACTTGAACAATCGAAATTAGCCGAAATAAATCTATTTCTGATGAATTAAGGTTTCCATATATTTGTTTATACTATACTCCGTATATAATATATATATATATATATATATATATATATAGATAGAGAGAGAGAGAGAGAGAGAGAGAGAGAGAGGGGGGACAAGAAAGTGATAGAGGGTATGTATAAAAGAAGGAAAGAGAATGAGTAAGAGAGAGAAAAATGGGCTGGGGGTGTGTGTGCCATGAGTTGTCCTTGTGTTTGCAGAAATTAAACAAATTTAAAATCTTTTAAAGATAATTATAAAAAAAAGTATATACATATTTGTATATATTTCTGTGGGTATTTTCTCTTTTTCCCCTCTGAATGTGTGAATTACGAGCTAACCTGATGATCGTACCTGTGAAAGTCTGAGTTTGAACCCTACCTTGTGTTTTTATAATTGATAATATTGTGTGAATAAAATGCGTGTATAAAATGTGTGTATCTTAAATATATACATACATTAAAAATACATACACACACACACACACACACACACATATAATATATATATATATATATATATATATATATATATATATATATATATTGATAATATAGTGTACTATATCTACAAGTATAGAGCTCAATGCCGTTGGCAGATACCACACATACACACACACACACACACACACACATATATATATATATATATATATATATATATATATATATATATGTGTGTGTGTGTGTGTGTGTGTGTGTGTGTGTGTGTGTGCATATATTTACATATATAAAGGGCAGTTGTGTTAATCTGTATGTCCAGAGGAAACTTTCGAAAATATAACAATTAACGACAAAATAAATATATATATACATTAGGTATCACCAGAGCTTGGTTTTTGAGCATAAATAATGAATTATTTTCGAATACATCTAAAAATTAAAAATTAAATAGCATTATATGCTAAAATTATGCTGTGCCATTTTTCGACGTTTCTTGCTAAAAAGTAAACATGAATAACGGAAGCTCGATCAATTGTTTCTTTTCATTTTTTTCATATTAAATCTACATTTTTACTGATTCAAAGTTGTAGTAAATATTTCATTGTACAGGATAAACAATCGTTTATTCAATCTTTTTTTCTTTTTTAAATTGTACAATGTTTATGCACAGTTACACTTTTGACATCGTAATTATTACGGTGAAATACAAAATTCTTTCTAAAATTAGTTTAGATTTTTTTATTTTTTTTATTTTTTTGCATTTAATATTCTAAATAGGAGATATTAATTTTTCACATACGTTTAATGGCTGTGCACTTTTTTTATTTAAAATTTAAAATGTATATAGTTATGTACTGGTGTTCGTCGTTCATCAATGTAAACAAACATGTTTACTAAACAAACCGTTTTTCTTTTTTTTTAAGTTAGCCATTGTATATACCAAAAATTGCGTTTATTTATTTATTTTTATATTAGAAATACAAATAAAATCATGATACTACTGCAGAATAGCCCGCAAGAGATAATACAATTAGATTACGTATAAAATTCATTACATTTTACGAAAATACCTGAAAACTTTGAGACATTTGAGTCAGTGGGTTAGAATTAGACTATATTATTTTCATCAAATTATTATAGTATAATTTGATATTCGATCAGCTACGCTTTAAAATAATAATGTTATTTTTTAAAGATTATTTATTGTTTCACATTAATTTGATTAGATTATTTAATTTTTTTTTTTTTTTTTTTGCTTTGAAATAATAATGTTATTTTTTAAAGATTATTTATTGTTTTACATTAATTTGATTAGATTATTTAATTTTTTTTTTTTTTTTTTTGCTTTGAAATATTAATTTGAAAATTAGCAAATTGCGTCATTTATATTTTATCATTATGTGATGTCATTCCCTCTATTCTGAAGGAAAAAATATCCTTGACTTCCCACCAGACCGGATTAAATTAAGATCTTTTTTACGTGGTAATTTTTATGAGTCATCCTGCGAGGATCAAACTCGCTATTCAGTAGTAATAGATCTGCAAACGATTATTAAACCATGTTATTTCTCCTCTACCCTGGCTTCGCCGGGTAGCCGCTGCTAGTATATAATACATAGCAAACAATGTAACTATATTATTAATATGAAAAATCATACAAAAAACACAACAAAAATCACCAGCGCGAAATACGCACCAACAATCATTGACTGTAACTCTATATCTAAGCTCCAGTTTTGAATGAACATTGTCTACAATTAAGTGTCATATACGAAGCCACGGGCAATGTTAAAGATCAAGAAAAGGTTTACATCGTGAAAGACTCAAGAAACAAAAGAGCTATTTCCGGAGGGGGGGGGTAAATATATAAATCAACAAAAGACAAATGAAAACCAACGTTAAGGCACAAATAAAAGAAAATTAGGTTAAAGTAGGCGAAAGAAAAAGAACCATGGAGTGTGAACAATTAGATGAAAGTGATATTCAATGATGAATAATCTGCATTTGCCAAGGAATATTTTATATCATATATCTGTAAATCATTTTTATTAAAATTTTGAAACTATAATTGATTACTTAGGATTTTATTTTTGTTACTTGAAACCATACACCAGTGAGTAAATACTTGATTTTACATAACCGTGTGCAAAAATGAGCTCTAAAGAAACAACAAGACAAAAATGTAAATATAAACGTACACTAAACGCTATTCCCTAACCATTTGGCTGAGATGCTGTTAAATCAATCAATCCATTTATAATAACTTGTCTTTATTTTTAAAAGATTCCATCTTGAATCAGAAAACATTTAAAATATCAATTCATTTTACCAGGCCATCCAGTGTGACTAAGAAATAAATTTGGTAACATTTAATGAATCTTTTTAGATGTGAATGAAAATTAAATTTAGTCACAAGGAATGCATCAAGTAAAAAGTTTGGGAAGCCCTGATTTAAAGCATCTAATTGTTAAAACCAAACTGACTGCAATCAAGTGAGATTGCTACTTACCGAGTGCTCAATAGTTATTGCCTTATACTGTTGCATAATGGCTGGATAGAAGTTTATCCTTTTTTGTCAGGTAGTGGAGATTTTAAAATAACGATAAACCGAAGGGTTAAATCTACGGTTACAGAGTTTGATAGAGTATCACCCCGAGGTCATATGAAAGCGCGGTTCTCATTGGCTTAGAAAGTCACGAGATCAGGTGACTCTTGGAAAACAGATTAGAATATAGCAAGTTAGAGATTCGGACTGACGATGTGTGATGATGTTATCCTTGCGCACGCGAGTCGGCAAAGAATGTGTCGGAAAATAAATGATTTGGCGTAATGAAAGTGTATACACACAAAAATGTGCCTCTGTGTTGTTTCTATTACTAAAAACTAAGAAAGATGGGATGCACAGAGAAGCAGACAACTCCGATGGAAGAAGAAGCCCCATCCCGACATGAAGAAACAGTCACCACCAAGCGAAAGAAAATTTGGACGATGAAACGTGGAACAGAGAGAACTATGATAGAAGTAGTAAGAACTTAAGAGGTAGTATACAACAATACCAAACAAAGTAGAGTAAAGTCGCCGGGGTGGCCTAGTGTAAGTATCAGCCTTATAGCGAGGGAGTCTATCCGTTTTTCACTCGCGCTAGACTAAGGAGATTGCTTTTATGTCTGAGGTGGAGCGTCACATCAGCTCCTCACTTTATCGCACAGTTCTGTGCTACTCATACGCTGAGTTGGCGAGGGCCGGTATCGAACCAGGAACCTTGTAGTTTATAGGCACACGCTCTACCGACTGAGCTAAACCGGCCCTAAACTAAGCATTGATAACCAAATCAGATATTTCGTCGTAAGATAATGATTAATGAGTTTGTATAACAAGTAAGGTGAATTACATACTCAGTGGGTGCTCAACAATTATGGCCTTGTACCTCACTTAGTAAAACTAAGTAAATACAAATAAAAGCAATTTATTTCGATTAAGGATTTGTTCTTTAAAGAAAGGATGAGCAGATAAGGGAAGAATAGAGAAGAAAATTCAAAAAAGAAAGAAAAAATGTCGTAAATAAATATTGTAAATGTAACGAGCAAGAAAAGCACACAAAAAAAAGAACGGATTTCGCCATTGTTATGAACATAGACATACGTTTTTTTGTAATTCTAAAGTATACGTCTGCTTCTTTGAATTTTATTTGGTTCATTAGATTTTTCTTTGAGCCTTTCTTGTTTGCCTAAACGTTACTTTATCAAAATTAAATGCAGTGAAAAACTGAAGCTACAAGTAAAGAGCAGATATGGGTAGATAAACGAGAGTGGCGGGAACGAGAAGGAGCTCAGAAAATAAAGAAAATAAATAGATAAATAATAATAATAATAATAATAATAATAATAATAAACAAACAAAAAATCATTTCCTCTTTTAGCGTCGAGAAATTTGGCGTCAATTGTACGTGAAAATCCGTTTTAAAAGAAAGGCGGAAATTTTCAACGATTGCAGGAGGGGAGGTGGTGCGCACGGAGGTGGAACGGGGTACTCCTCTTTTTTTATCTTCCTACTTTCTATTATTTTCATTCGCATTACCGTCTCACTCAAATGTGGCAATTTCCTTATTTCAACTAAAATAAAATCGATAAATCAAAGTAAAATTATTTTATTCATCGCCATTTTTCCAAAATGAAAAAGAAAAAGAAAAATATCAGCGTTAAGAAAGGGATTTGAATATAATCACTAGGAATCTTCATGTTTCAATTGTAATGCATATATATATATATATATATATATATATATATATATATATATATATATATATATGCATTACAATATATATATATATATATATATATATATATATATATATATATGTATATATATATATATATATATATTATATATATATATATATATGTACCTATGTACGTATTTATCAGTTAGAATTCTGCTTCTGGTCAGTAGGTGCTGAGGGAGGGGTTAGAGAATCGGACTGATGAAACATCAATCAGGTTTCGCTCACCGCTGGAGATACTCTGCTAAGTCTAACCATGGAGAGAGGTGAAACTTCGTAACACGGTGTCTGTGAATAAATATATATATATATATATATATATATATATATATATATATATGTCTATGTGCGGAGTTATATATATATATATATATATATATATATATATATATATATATATAGGGGGATATTAAAAAAATTATCCGCACACTTGTTATATGGAAGTCGAGTTCATATATATATATATATATATATATATATATATATATATATATATATATATATATATATAAGGAAAAGTTGACTTACCGGTGAATTTGGTCACGATGGTTAGTAAGTGTAGAATTCAGGGTGGTAAGTCAGCGATATAACAAATACAAAGTGCTCAATACGGAGTAGAGCAAATTTATTATAAAATGGGTACAAGAGATAACCTACTCGAGTTTCACCATAAGGATTTTCATGTTAGCTTCTCACTGTTCAGCTGTAACGTATCTGCGATAATAATTTGCTAATCATTACTTCACAACTCGACGCCCCATTTACCAAACCCGTTTGCCACGGTTAGGATGTGACACAAGGTCGTAATTATGTGACATCTAACCAGGATCGAACTCGCTATTCAGTAGTAATGGATCGACGAGACTAGCTTTCTAACTATTGCTTTACGATGGGACGCCCTTTTTACCTAAACAGTTTGGCACGGTTATGTGGTATTGAGCGAGATACGAACTCAGTATAGAGTAATAATAGATCTGTGAGTCTAGCTTGATTATCATTTCACTAGGTATACCCCATTTGTCGTCTGCTACAAAATTTAAAAACGAATTAAAATTAATTAAATCAATTATTTAAGGTCAAACTTTTGTCTAAATCGATAAGTAGTAACATAATGACCATCATTAAAAAAAGAAAAATATCATTACATATGCAGTTTATTTTTAATAGATTTAAAGGATTTGTTTTGATCAATTTCGACACGCGATCCGCCATTCTGTCTCTTTTTTAATGGTATTTACAATTTTAGCCAATTAAATGATTATTGAAATGAGTAAAAAAGAAATCTCCAAAAAATTAATTATTCATTTTTTTTTACATTTTATTTTTCAATTTTCGGTACTTATTTTCTCATAGAAAAGCCACCGTAAAAATTGTTTTTTTTCTATTCATAACTTCGGTCTTTTATCTCATTATTTATACAGTAATTAGAAAACTATAAGACCAACTCGAAAAAATGTTACACCCCTAACATAAGGAGGGGAGGGAGTTCAAAATTAAGCGACCTGAAAAAATGAGAAAGTTTTGAAATGAAATAAATAATGCATTATAAAGATCATTCTTTGATAAATAAACACTGAAAATTTCATTAAAATCTGATAATTCCCTGATTTTTGGTAAATTATTTTCTGTAGGGGGGCTAAAGTCATTTTGTCAAAAACGCATTTTAGGACCATTTTAGGTATAGCTACATTACACCATGATAGGACGCACTTCAAAATCTAGTAGTATTTAAGATACTGTTTGGAAGCTCTGGTAATGATGCTGCGACCCCGAAATTATGCCTGACCCCAGAGTCGCCATCTGTTGAAGACAAATTGGCTAATCAGATTAGTAAATACCTTTTCCAGCACAGTACACGTGACCAATGGTGGAACGTTATAGTATATGCAAGTAGAGAGAGAAAGAGAGAGAGAGAGAGAGGAGAGAGAGAGAGAGAGAGAGAGAGAGAGAGGGCGAGGTGCTGTTAAATGGTGTTATACTAATGCACTTAGCAGGAATTCACTTCTCTTTAGAGCGAAGAGTAAATAACAAATTGTTGAAACCATTTAGCGCTGAAAGAAGAAGAATCTGACAGATAAAAAGAAAAAAAGAAATAGATAGACGAATAGTTTAGACATCGGCATAGCTGATTTGAAGGCGAGTAAATGAAATGGGCGAAAGTCCAGCATCCCAGGTTCCATGAAAACATACAATTGCTAGAAAAACAATGAATAAATCTCAAATTAATAAATCCCATATGGTTCATTGCATGGTAGCAAACACGCATACACGTATATACACATACGCATATATGAGCGCGCGTGCACACACACATATAAGGGTGTGTGAGTGCACATAGACACTGAGATCATACATATATATATATATATAATATATATATATATATATATATATATATATATATATAACAAAAATATATAACAAAAAGTGATAAGACAAACAAGAATATTTCATTTATGTTATTTGTTATTAAATCGTTTTCAACTAGTTTTGACCTTGTGAAAAATTGTTGGTTATTTCCTATAACTCGACATAAAGGGGAACCACTCTTGACTGATAAATTATTTATTTATTTATTGATCTACTAGGAACAAAAGAATACGGGGTTAGAGTTAGGATTAGGGTTGGGGTTTAGGGTTAGGGTTAGTTTAATGGGAAAATAATTAAGTAATTTATCAGTCAAGAGCGTTTCCCCTTTGTTTATGTTGGAGTTATAGGAAATAACCAAATTGTTTTACTCTGTTTTATTTTATTTGGTAGGTCAAATATCGGGATACTGTTCTACATTCTTGTGCATTGAGCACTATATTTAACTGATTTATAACGGTTAACACGGAAAAATTGAATTATAATTTTGTATATATATATATATATATATATATATATATATATATATATATATACAAAATTATAATTTAAGTTAGACACACACACACACACACACACACACACATATATATATATATATATATATGTGTGTGTGTATATATACATATGTATACATATATTTATATATTTACTAATTTAAACTTTTATAGTTATTGTATTTCATAATGAAAATTGTGTATATATATATATATATATATGTGTGTGTGTGTGTGTATGTGAGAGAGAGAGAGAAAGAGAGAGAGAGAGAGAGAGAGAGAGAGAGCGAATGAGAGTGTGTGTGTATGCGCGCGTGTATGTAAATATATAGGATATGAAAAAAAGGTATTCAGAGGTTGACTTTCTTATAGTTTAAAAATTATCAATCCCTTTTTTACTATCTTATATATTTACATACCGTTGCATTTATTTCCATTGTCCAATATATATATATATATATATATATATATATATAGACAAAACGTGACCCGTTGGGTCACCCACTGAGCTCTGGGTAGATAATTGGGATTAAGGAAAAGGGAGATTGCAAAGCAAATAATTTTTTTTATAAATACGGCCTGAGAATTTTAAAAAAAAACATTAAAATCATTTTGTAAGATTTCTAAGAAAGGGAACTTTGACCTAATTTTAATTTATTAAGAGCAAAGATGTCGGCTTAGTTGGCAGAATATGAAACTTAACATACAAATCCGTTTCAAACTCTCTCTCTCTCTCTCTCTCCCTCTCTCTCTCTCTCTCTCTCTCTCTCTCTCTCTCTCTCTCTCTCTCTCTCTCTCTCTCTCTCTCTGGTCTCATTGAGAAACTAAAATATATAACGTGGAACTAATCTAGATATACATACAGAAGATATTCCTTAATAAATAACGGTAACTATTCTCGTAAAATAAAAAAATATTTTGTTTAAAAATTAAAAGAAAATAATTTAAGTTCCTTTTGTTAATTCGTCATCGTGGCATTTCAATTTATTTGAAATTGATTTTCTTTCTTTTGATTTATTGCCAGTTTTATTGAAGAGGCAAACCACTATTTACGATGAAAGATTCTTTTTTTTTCTCGTTTACTTTTTGCTTATGGACTTGTTTAAATCAAAATAATGAAAAACAATTTCAAAAAGAAACTCTACTTAAAATTCTTTGCAGTCGAAAATAGTTAATACACCCGTCGGTGCGTTGTAGTTGATTGGGGGGAAAGGAAAGTGTGTATTTAGACGGGTGTGCACGCGTACATTCTGTGCAGGATCGTGTGCATTTGTGGAGATTTATTATAAACA
This sequence comes from Doryteuthis pealeii, assembly GCA_023376005.1. NCBI lineage: Eukaryota > Metazoa > Mollusca > Cephalopoda > Myopsida > Loliginidae > Doryteuthis > Doryteuthis pealeii. The sequence goes on along the minus strand of CM042138.1, from coordinate 153,987,119 downwards.
CACATGTGTCAAATGATCGATAGATAGATGAAAATGCAGAGACCGACTGACAGTCAGTCAGATAGATGGATAGATAGATAGATAGACGCGTAAACAGTCTCCTTGGTCAAGTGCTAGCGAAAAGGGGATAGACTCCCTCGCTGCCCGGCTGATACCAACAATAGGCCACTCCGTCTACTTATGTTGATACTGCTATGTTATTATGAAAGTATATATTCTAAATATAGGAAATGAAATATATGCAATGGTACATATATATACCACTATGTACATCAGTAATATATATATATATATTTACCAACCCCTCCACACGAGCAGGATGTGACACAAGGTCAATTTCTTATGCAGAGTTTAACAGGTTTGAATCCAGAGTTTCCCTTCTCCTAGACTGGTTACCTAGCCATGGTTAAAGAGCCCAGTCTGGCCTGCAATTTACCTATAGCTGGAGGAGGAATTGGATTCATATCTTTCCCAAGGGTATTAGCGTTATGTGAAATTCAAACAGCTTCGTCCAGGAATTGAACCCGAGTCGACGAGTCCATTTCCTATGACTATAACCATTAGTCAACGCGCCTCCTATAATATACATAGGGGTACATATGTGTACCAAATTAAGTCAACGTGTTAAACAAAGAAAATAAAACTGGCAAATGCACATAAGAATCTAAATTGAAGGCCAAAAAATCTGAGCCCATAAAATGATTTGATTTAGTTTTGTCGTAAAGTTGAAAACAATCAACATTTCACCGAGTGTCGGTTTACTGAGGATTGTTAATAAATAGCCATAAACCAAAAGAACTTGTTCGAAACTAAAAATACAACTGCCCCTCTCTCTCTCTCTCTCTCTCTCTCTCTCTCTCTCTCTCTCTTCCTCTCTCTCTCTCTCTCTCTCTCTCTCTCTTCAATAATCAAGTAGACAGAATAGACGATAATCCAAGTCGTCTATAAGATCATGAGTCAGACATTGTTTCTTTATTTGCTGCAAGTAAAAGGAATTAGATTACAACATGACTGACACTTGTGTTTTTTTCTCTAATTTGATCTCTCATTATTTCCATCGTATATACTAGTGAGAGTCAAAAGGAATGGTGCCCCATCGTGGTGTAATGGTTAACAAGCTAGTCTCTCAAATCCATAACCTAATGAAAAAATAATACCTGCTTGGGTGAGTCAATGGTATTGAACACTCTTTACTTATAAATATACCAAACTATATTATCTATATATACTAGCAAAATAAAAAGACACCCTCCGGGCGATGTAAAAGTCATTTTTTGAAAGATATTGCCTGAGGGGATGGGAGCTGAAATTTCAATGTCATAGAGTGTGTACCCTAAGTATGTAAAATCGTCAAATTTATTAAAGGAGTAAAAAAAAAAAAAGAAAAAAAGAAAGACATTTGAAATGGAAACAGTTCTGATAACTTGAAATATTATATTAGAATAAAACAATCTATATATAAATATATAACGCCGGGCATCTATTTATTGAAACAATGAGGATTGTCTAACGTTGCATGCTCACATTTTGAGTATATTTATTCTATGTTATGACGTTGGATTATGAATGGGTCCTGATGATATCATTGAGAGTGAAGCCATGGTAGATCATAAAATCTTTTGCCCTATTACTATTGCTATTATGATTATTGCTCTATATCATTGATATACTGAGCAATTTTATATAATTTACTAATGCCACTGCAACGGAAAAGTTAAAGCAGCGATTGATATTTTATATATATATATATATATATATATAATATATATATATATATATATATATATATATGAGCCCTCTACCAATAATACTGCCTTTGGTACACCATTCCAGCAAAAGCTGAAACAGTGACCATCTCACACTATAGTATATATATATATATATATATATATATATATATATATATATATATATATATACTATCCAATTATATATATATATATGTGAGTAGAGAGAGAGATAGAGAGAGAGAGAGAGAGAGAGAGAGAGAGAGAGAGAGAGAGACGTGGCTGGAGAGAATTTGAGTACAAATTTAAACACCAAAATTGAAGCGAGCTATTAGAAAGGGTTATTTTCAGTGAAAAAGTTCCAACGTAGTTAATGTGGAATAGTATGTCTCTCCAGGGTTGTCCTGGTGAGTCATTGAGAAAACACAAGGACCCAGTTTCAAATGCTACTGGCACTCAAGTATGAAAAATCAAAGAAAGAAAGAACAGAAATAATCTTACTCGTGCACGAGTTGACAGCCAATATATATATATATATATATATATATATATATATATATATATATATATATAATTCAATATACCAAACTTGTTGGTAAATCCTCGCGGTGAGAAAAACCCAGCAAATAGTTTGATTGTAAAAATATACTACCAAACATCAACCGGGAAGAAAAAAATTTTGTAAAAAAGAAAAGACCAAGATAATCGTACCAACAAAAAATTATTAGTACAATATTTTGGCCAAAAGAAAAAACAATTTATATGCAGTTAGAGTCAGATCTTAGCCCTGAAGAGCATTAAGCGAAACTTTTAGTAGTTTCATCTGACTCATTAGATTTATCTTTATATATATATATATATATATATATATATATATATATATATATATATTGGTTTGGAGGTTGATTTTGAAGGCTATCACAATTCAGGTGTAAAGAAAAAATAATAAGGTAACAATGGTGTTGTTTATTAACCTGTGATTTATTCTTGATATTTCGAGATAAGAATCTCTTATACAGAAGACAACTACTTCAATTCCAGTGTTCTTCTGAAAAAGAGATTTTATCTCGAAATATCAAGAATAAATCATAGATTAACAAACAACACCATTGTTACCTTATTATTTTTTCTTTACACCTGCATTGTGATAACCTTTAAAATCAACCTCCAAACCAATGTATACACAATGCTTCAAGCAAATCATAAAAACAATATATATATATATATATATATATATATATATATATATATATATATATATAACAGTAAAGTTTGCTTCAGTGGTTTAGCATCAGCAGATTAGAAAGTAACTGAAGAGAAATATGTGCTATTACAATTTATAAACTACAAAGTTTTACGTTAGTCACAGAATTACAAGTATTATACAATAGAAATGCAGGTGTTATTACTGTTATATAATGTTAATGTTAGAGTCTTAAACAATTCCTGTAATAAATATGTTATTTTTTTGTTATCCTTTCCGTTAAAAAGAAGATAGCCAACTCATCGAAGGCCACACTGTCAAACAACCTTTATATTTAATGATGTTGCCATAACAGCATGTGTCGCTCAAATGATTTACAAATTTGAAGGATTTTGGACACAATGGAACGAAGGCAGAAAGAATTATGAGTCATTCGATTTCTTACTTATTCTGACTGTTACGTTATGCGACATATGTGCTACAAGGGTCTTCCTAATGCGACATGACAGGGGCTAGAGTTTCAGTTTTCGCGTGAAACAGTGAAACATGAGATTAAACAGTTAGCTGAAGCGTATCAAAAGTTTTCGGCGTAATCTTTTGCACAATGTTAGGGAAATCTTAGAAGTATCTTTCAAGTTTTCTTGAATCTTTGTTGTTTGCGTTATCAAAATAAAATATTTTTAAAATAGACAAAACAATAGACAACACCCTTTAGAAGATTTAGAAAAAAAGTTAGAAAATATTTTCTCCCAATTGAACTCTCTCGTCGATTTCAACGCCAGAGGGTTCATTCAATGAACAACCTACACAGTATGTTGTTTATTATGATGAAGGTTTGTGTTGGACCATCCGCACTTTTTGGCTCAGCCGATAGGAAAAAATTGATGCACGAGGAATGCCACAAACCCAATCAACGACTGACCTCAGTTTTTTTCAAATTCAAGGTTTTCCTTCTTTTATACTGGTTACCTATCCAAGACTAAAGAGCCCAATCTTCCCGACTATTTTACCCATAGCTGGAGGGAGAATATATGGATTCATACCTTTCACAAGTATATTAGCGCTATGTAAAATGCAAACAGCCTTGTGTAGGATTTGAACTCAGGTCGACGAGTCCATTTACCATGATTACTAACCATTATGCCACACGCTTCCATATTCATCTCAAGTATATTCTTTTTATTTGTACAATTTAGGGATTGTTGAAAAATAACTAAAGAGACTTTTATAACTAAAACAAAAATATTAAATTTAAAACTAAAAAGGCAAGATATGATTGGGAGGGGGGTATTTATCTAACCCTTCTACAACGGGCAAGACGTGACATAAAATTATTCTTTTTACGAAAACCAATTTCCTTCTAATGGCCACAATTAGAAATTGAGTGGTGAAGAATGCTTCAATATTTAAATGTAAAATAGAATAATCTGTTCATAAACAATCTGAAAAAGAAAGAGAAACACGAAATAAAGATAAATACCAAATTTGCGGGTAATAAATGCCAGAAGCGGCCATAGAATAAATGACAAAAAATCCCGACCAACTGAGATTCTCGGCTTTTTTTTAACTATAAGCCAATAAAGAAGAATTAGTTGATTAAGAAAAATCTAATGAAAAATCCTATTAATATTACAAGTGACAGCCAAATCCAATATGTCGGCTTATTTTTCCTTGTAGCGTTTGCTACAAATATTCATTATTTAGAGCATCAATATATTTATGAGATACTAGTTGCATTCAAAGTATATTTGATATTCGAACCTTTCTTCATAGAGACATGTTTTTTTCGAAGCTTCGTAAAACGGATTTTTCTTAGTCTTACATTTTTTAAATTCTGACATGAAATTCTAGAGAAAACAGAAAAATGGGTATAGACTCGTCCCATTACCTGAATGATAGTGTTCATACCCTGCACCCCGGATTATCAGAAAGTTCTTAAAACCCACAAGACGCAGAGATTAAAAAAAACATAGATGAGAAAATATTTCATCATAGCTCATCTGATAAAGACGTTATTTTTTAAACATTTTTTAAACATAGAATATGACAAACAGGAAGTCAGCAGTATTTATGAAATGAAACCTTTATCAGCCGACAGGGACCTGCATTAGCAATGACTTCGGTGCCACAGAAAAATATTCGCCTGATACAACGGAAAAATACCGTGGATTCCGAAAATTCCGACCCAGACGTCCAGAATGCCGACCATCGTCAGATAGAAGACGAAATCGACCACGACTCGAAAGAGACTCGTCTCACTTTAATGAAGGAATTACTATTGGTTGGTTTAAAACAGTGGTTCTCAACCGGGGCCCATATGGACCCCCGGGGACTATATAACATTTTTGGGGACCCAGGTAAGTAAAATGTATTTAACTATAAAATTACAATGGGATTTTTAAACATTGAATGGCTATGGGGGGCTCACCACAGTAAAATAGGATTAAAAGGGGGTCACTAGGTAAAAAGAGGTTGAGAACCATTGGTTTAAAAGATAGAGAAGTAATCAAATACCAACAAAAAAGAAACCCAGTCTCTACTGTATATTTAAAATTAATAACCATTATTCTTCTTTAAAGAATTACTTATATCTGTTAAAATATCTTAATTACCTATTTAAACCTGAAATCCTATGAAATAGCAGAGGTGGTCACTAATTGAATAGGCTCAGTCCTAATTAGTGATCATCTTCCACACATTAATTAATCATTTGTTTTTGTTGACGTCGTCTTCTTCTTCTTCTTCCTCTTCTTCTTCTACAGATTTTACTCTTGTTTTCCAATTATCATATTGTAGTAGTCATTAATAGTAGATAAAAACATGCGAACTCAACCATATTATGATTCTGAAGGGGGCAGTGATTTAGTTTCGTTTATTTAACGGTGTATCAACCTATTATTATTCTCATTATTTCATTACATGAGAGTTTTTTTATAACCACCATAGCATGTGGTTTACTGGAGGTTAAGTGACAACAAATCTTCTCAGGTCTCCAGGACTATTGAGTATTCGCGCTGATATCAAAGATGTTCTTTGAATGGTCTTCATTCTACCTCTGAATTTCCAATTCACCCGTGCTCTTTTTTCTTTTGGGGATCGTTCCATGGGGAACCAAATACAATTGGTACGACCTTTACCTTCATGTTCCATAGTGTTTTTCTGTTCTCTGGCAAGGTTCAAGTATTTTTCTATCTTTTCGTTTTCTTTCATTTTCGCTGTGATTCGCTGGGACGGCAAAATTCACGAGATGACAAGTTCTCTTCTTGTTAATTAACACTACATTATTGAGTGTTTCACACCAGCATTAGCAGATGGACTTACACGGGAGTCTGAGTGACAACAAGTCTCCTAGGGTATCCAGGACTTTTCTGAGTATTCTAGCAATGCTGGTGTATGTATGGTCTCTATAGTTCCTCTGGTTTCCAGCTCCTCTAGTTTCTTTTCCAAGTTTTTTTGGGACCGTTCCTAGTGCACCAACTACAATTGGTATCACTTTTACCCTTATATTCCACAGTTTTTTCAATTCTCTGGCAAGGTCCAGGTATTTTTCTATCTTTTCGTTTTCCTTCATCCTCACCCTGTAATCTGATGGAATAGCAAAATCTACCAGATGAAAAGTTCTCTTTTTTCTTTGTTAATCAATACTAGGTCTGGTCTTCTGGCTGGGATAAAGCCATCCGTTTTTATCTCAAAGTCCCAGAGAATTTTTATGTTTTATTCTCACGAACAGATTCTGATTTATGCACATACCGTTTTGTTGTATGGCCAAAATTTAGTTTTTTGCATATTTCCCAGTGGATCACCTTGTTTTTGTTGTTTTTCCGTTTGTCCATGTTGCAGCTGCTGTTATTGGCTCTCATAAGTAATCTTTATTTGCTCTTTGTGTATTCTTCTAGTCAGTGGATTGTGGCATCTACGCAATTCTCTATGTTGGAAGTGTGTGGTGTAATGGTTAAAGACATGGGAAATGGACTCGTCGATCCGAGTTCAAATCCTGGACGTGGCAATTATTTCACTTAGCGCTAATACCCTTGGGAAAGGTATGAATCCTACTCTCCCTCCAGCTATGGGTAAATAGTAGGGCAGACTGGGCTCTTTAACCTTGGTTAGGCAACCGTCTAGGAGAAGGAAAACTCTGAATTCAAACTCCGCTTAAGAAATTGACCTTGTGTCGCATCCTGCTCGTGCGGAGGGGTTGGTATATATATATATGTTGGCTAGACCTCTTCCACCTCCCTTTCTTGATACATATAGCCTATCTCTATCGTCTCTAGGGTGTAAAGCCTAGTGTGTTGTCATTAATTTCCTAGTCAATCTGTCTGGATTCCTTTCTTGTACATTTTAAGAAAGGTCCAGATCTTAACAATGCATGGATGGTCCTGACTTTCCAATTCTTTCGGGCTTTTTCTAAACCTTTGGGACTATTTTAAGGGCACCAAATACAATTGGTATCACCATCACCTTCCCGTTCCAGCTCGTCCAGGATTTGAACTCGACACGTCGTGCCCATTTCCTAGGACGATAACAATTACCCCACCCACCTCAACCACACAATGCAAATTATCACACCGAGACACCTGTACTGATTGGATAATTTTCCAACAGTAAGGCTCCATATTACCAATTTAAATCTCATTTAGGCCGTTCTGGAACAGACACCAAAGTGGTAAAACAGTAAATGCTGTGGTTCCTGCTGATATATTGAATAGCTTAGTTTCAGGGGAACAATAACTCCTATCATAATCTGCCACACGTCTAAAAGGGCAAGGGTTAGGTTTATTGTGTGTGGGAGGAATATAATACTATGAACTGGGGCACCGTCTCACTGTATGTATGTTATAGAGAACGATGCTCCGGCTCAGTATTACAGTCGTCGAAACTACCCGTTCCAACCTCCCGTTCTTATGTTGTCTGTTGATTTACAGGAAGGCTGAAAAAGAGCTGGTTTCGTTCCTTTTACCAACTCGGCTGAAATAAGATTAAATAACCAAAAGCTGTCAACGGATCAACAAAACAATTGAACACAACGCCTTTTTTATGCTTATGTACAACTTATATACATTTATTTTACAAAGGAGCGAGGTGATTTCTTGTCAGCTGATTGGCGATCTACAGCTAGTTTTTGGCTAAGTTATCAATTCTCTACCGACTGGCAAGGCATCAGAGTGTATCGGTAAAGTTTTATCAAGGGCCCAGAGCCATGGCAAGCTCTCTTCTCCGGTCTTCGGTCTGTCCCGGTCTGTCCCGCTGTCTCTTTTGACTCTTCTGACGGTCTGTGATTTATGGGATCCAGACCTCCCCACCCCCAACATACGTCTCTGATTGGCCAGCCACTCGATACTATTGCCTACGTGTCTAAATGGTCTTGTGCCAGCCTAGCTCGTATCTTTCCATTTGGGGTTTTTCCAACTTCCACGAGTCAAGGCCAAACATTGTTTTATTTATCTAAGTTTTTGAAATTGTTGCCGAACATTTCAAAAACTGGAATCTTATTTATTAAATTTATCATTTCATTTTGTGAAATTTAAAATTCCGATGATATATATCAAATTCCATAATTTAAGGAATCTCTTTGTCTAGGTGAAAATTCTTTGCTTAGATGAATTTATATTTTTGATATAAACAATTATTATTATTATTATTGTTTTTCTTATTTTTACTTTTAATTTTAACAAACCACCATAATTAATAATTAGGGTAGTTTTAATTAATTAGTACTTAATTAATAGATTGCCAATCAACCCATAACACAATAGTGTTACAGGAATACAGATGAAGACCAAGCAATTTTAGCACACCCTGCGATCGTGCATTCGGTTTCGAGAGGAACTCCGCCATAAGATTTTACTTTGTGTCATAGACTGTCCGTGGCGGAGATGCAAGGTAAATACTGGGATGGAAATAAAGTTTATTAGCATGGCACCGAAGTTTAAATACATTTTTTAAAAATTGATCAGGAACAATAAAATCAAAAAGTACCTCATAGGTTCAAGCATAAGCCTCGCCTGGACCATGATAAAATTGAAAGAATATGGTTTAGTAAGAATATGTTTCCCAAATATGCAAAGGGGACAGACTCTTTCTTGAAAAATAAGTATTTGAAATTATATATTTACTTGTACAGTTTGGCCCATAAAAGACTGACACAAAAAATTAATCATTTAGTCTTTTTTAGTCATAAAATATAATTAGTCCAAGGAAAGTATTTTTAACTATTTGCGAAAAATAATATCTTGTAATTTGACTCCATATTCGCAGATACATGGTTGCACCTTAATTCGAGAACTTTTTATGACTTTGCTCAAGGTTTCTGTTGTCAATCCTATTATTTCTGCATGAATATCATTCTTGAACTGTAACAATGTATTAAGATTATTCAATTATACACACTCCTTTAAACAAACCCACTAAAAGTTGTCGGGTAGACAAAGCAGGTGAATGGAGAGGTAATTTGAATTTTGAATATGTTGAAATTATTCTGACACCAAACATTTCTTTTTGGTGAAATTATAAACCTCTCGGTTGAATAGTAAAATTTTATTATTTTAATTTGTTGGGTCATATTGTAACTTGACATTTTCATTTCGCGTAGGTTAACAATGATATTTGAAAAAATAACATTAAAATGAAATTAAAAATAAGAAAGTTATGAAATCTAAAAAAATGTCTCAGTATTTTGTGGGCCACCCTATATTTGTACACAAATTGTCCAGTTGGTTGGTTGGTTGGTTGGTTGGTTGGTGGTTTCTTATGACATGTCAATCGTTGTTGGATTATTTTATACCGAAGAAATCTTTAATTTATTCATTCTTGTTGAGTATTCAATTTTTTAAAACTCATTTTTTTAACTCATTCTTTTTTAAGACATTTTAAAACTTATTTTTCATCTATTAAACTTATAGATGAGACCCTACAACTCCATATTAGAGTAGACTTGGTAGTAATGGCAAGGCGTACTCCACACTCCCCAGAGCTCCTGATTGGAACATCACTTCTAGATGCAGTCTAGCACCATACCCAGAGCACCAAGACCCTCAGCCATCCCCTTCTAGCACACATATGATAAAAAAGGTTGGGAATTTGCTATAAGAGCAATACGGTTAGTACAATCATATTGGCTTGACGTGACCGACCACCCGTCTAGCATAAGTAAGGACCAAAGTGGAGTGTTGCATGTCATGGATTACTCAGCTACCAGAATTCCGTCCTTAACTCTTTCCTACTTGAAGCCGCTCACAAGGGCTTTCCCACCACCACGATCCCACCGTAAGCCGCTGGCAGAGGCTCTCGTACATGTCAATTGTTTAGACTGAAAAATCACTACGGGAACATCCTTGCCACCTTTTCTTTCCTTGTCTGTAAACCAACCATGATACTGATATTGATACTAGATCCTTTTGAAATCGGGAACCAGTTGATTTGGTTTGTTTTGGTTTGGTTTGTTTTGTTTTACGGCATATCAACCTCAGTGGGTCATTTAATGCCGATAAAGTTTTGAAATAAATCAATTCTTAATGGATAATACAATTTTTTTATAAATACATTTTTCTATTTAACCCATAGATGGGACCCTAACATGTACTACCACTCCGGGTCAGAGTGGACCAAGGAGCAATGGTGATGAAGGGGTGCTCCACATTCCCCAAACCTCCAAAACTGGAACCTCACCATCAGATAGAGTTTAACGTCATTCCAGGACATGTAGACCCGCAGCCATCGCCTTCAAGCACCCATATGATAAAAAGAAAATCATATAGGTGCTAGGGCTTGACGTGACCAGCCGATTAATCAGAGGGGGCCTCTCCGACCGCCCGTCTAGCCCAAGATAGGGCCAAAGTGGAGTATTGCATGTCATGAACTGCTCATCCACCTGGGCTCTATCCTTAAGCATCACGGGTCGCCACCTACGGCAAACAGGTGGCCCCATTGGGGGAGTCTTACCCCTCTGCAGAGGTGCAGTCGGTGCATTCTAACGCCCCACCGACAGGGCGGGGAACCAGCTGAATGGAATAATATTCCATCATACAGGTAAAAGATACCAAGAAAACTTGGTACAACCGTGGGAGAAAATTGGTAGGCAAAGAGTTAAGCATCGCAGCCAACAGGTGGTCCCATTAGAAGAGTCTTATCCATCTTCAGAGGTGAATTCGGAGTATTCTACAGTCCCGGCCGACAGGGATGACTAATTAGTAAAAATATGTAATGTGCTCAACACAAGTACAAAGGCAATCACCAAGGATCGAACTGAATAACACTTGGTTTGTTACTCAAACTCACTAACCATTACACAACGTGAAGTACCTTAATAAACTAATTATATCATAGATTTAACACAATACCATACGTATAGAGCACCCAGACATGTTTGATTTCACTAATATTTGATCTACAAGACCAGTTTTCTAACTGTTGGAGTTCCCTACGAATGATGTGTAAGTCGACCAATGACGAGCTAGACTCCCTCGGCGTTGATCTACTTTTATTACGAGCTACCTTAGCGGGTCGAAAAGTCAAAAAGAAATTTATCATAAGACCTGAAACCCACTCCTTAAATTGTAGGTTTAGATTTTAATTTTGGATAAACCAATTCGTTGAACAGTGGGGAGGGGAGGATGATCCTCAAGTAGCACACTATTGTTTATTGTAGACAAAACAGACGAGAAGATACTGTGATTCAACTGCGATGTCGGTTTTGACGGCCGCTACCGCAAAAGGTTCCCGACCTGTCCAACCTCCGTCTCGTCTGAAAAAAAAAACAGTTACAGCAACAGCCTTGTGACAACAATTGTTACTAGATGAGGTAGAACAGAAAGGCACGAATACACACACACACACACACACACAACACACACACACACAATATATATATATATGTATATATATATATATATATATATATATATGTATGTTTATGTATGTGTGCGCATAACCTACTTTTTATTTATTAGGTTAGTCTAAAAAAAGTATATTTTGTTTATTGTTTGTTTTATTTATTATTGAATGAAATTAGGAGTGTTTATGCTAATTAACCAAAGTTGGTACTTTCACATCCTACAAGTAATTATGATTGTTTGGTTTTAATGCCATGTCAACCTGCCGAGGGTTATCTTCATGCCTATACGTTAGGGAATCGCGTTCATTTTATGTTGATATTTACATTTTTTGTAATTGCTTCTCAAGATAGATTTTTTTTTAATTTGCCCAGAGTCCCATCGAATACGAATAATTTTTAAACAGATATGTTTTAACTATAGATGGGACCCTAAAAGGTACTACCACTCCGGATCAGAGGTCCTATGAGTAATGGCAATAAAGGCGTATTTTACACTATCGGATCTCCGCTATCAAATATGTATAAGACAGCACGGATTTCTATGGCTCTCTCTAGTCAACCGTTCCTATAGATTATCGCTCTTAGTAAGCATTCAGCACGGTATCCAGTGTACGCAAGTAGCTAATTGATGTATATTTTTTACCATAGAAGACGTCACTTATGAGTTCGTCCTTACTTTTTCAACGGTGTTCAGCGTGTCTTGTTTATCTTACTTTGATTGTTTGTATTATAGGAAGTAAGTGGCCGTACTGCTGTTTTTTATGAGGTGCTTCCTCCAGGATTTGTTCAAGACAGCCCGCAGTATCCTTGTGTAGTTCAATTCTTGCTTTTCTTCTAGCATTTCGTTAAAGTCAATTCAGTAACACTGACATGGCTAAAGATCAGAAAAGCTCTGGCTTTATCGTATCAGAGACACTCAATGTCCATAAGATCGATAATATGTCAATGTTAATGTATGTCTTTTCGATACGTATAATTACATCGCTTTCTGTAAAGGAATTATCGCAACCGAGGTACGTTAACTGGTAACAATCAACCCTGTCGGCTGGTTTTTGAATACACCGACTGCAGCTCTACATAGAGGTAAGACACCCTCGATGTTGGCCATGGGTAGCGACCCGTGATGTTTCATGATGGAGCACCTCTTCGTCCCCATTTTTCCTAGGTTTACTCAGACCCGGAGTGTTAGTACTGATTAGGATTCCATCTATGGGTTAAATAGAAAAATGTGTTTATAAAAAAATTGAAACCCTATCGAGAATAAGTTAAATCATGTTGCTTAGACTTAATTGACTCAATTCCTGGTGAAAACTTGCACAGGTGCCGGATTAACGGGAATCCACCACTTTGGTCCTCTACAGATGGCATTCACTGATACTGCTGGGCTTTAATGGACTCAGGGAATCCACCACTTTGGTCCTCTACAGATGGCATTCACTGATACTGCTGGGCTTTAATGGACTCAATTCATGGTAAAAACTTGCCGGATTAACGGGAATCCACCACTTTGGTCCTCTACAGAATTCACTGATACTGCTGGGCTTTAATGGACTCAATTCATGGTAAAAACTTGCACGGGTGCCGGATTAACGGGAATCCACCACTTATTCACTGATACTGCTGGGCTTTAATGGACTCAATTCATGGTAAAAACTTGCACGGGTGCCGGATTAACGGGAATCCACCACTTTGGTCCTCTACAGATGGCATTCACTGATAATGGACTCAATTCATGGTAAAAACTTGGGTCCTCTACAGATGGCATTCACTGATACTGCTGGGCTTTAATGGACTCAATTCATGGTAAAAACTTGCACGGGTGCCGGATTAACGGGAATCCACCACTTTGGTCCTCTACAGATGGCATTCACTGATACTGCTGGGCTTTAATGGACTCAATTCATGGTAAAAACTTGCACGGGTGCCGGATTAACGGGAATCCACCACTTTGGTCCTCTACAGATGGCATTCACTGATACTGCTGGGCTTTAATGGACTCAATTCATGGTAAAAACTTGCACGGGTGCCGGATTAACGGGAATCCACCACTTTGGTCCTCTACAGATGGCATTCACTGATACTGCTGGGCTTTAATGGACTCAATTCATGGTAAAAACTTGCACGGGTGCCGGATTAACGGGAATCCACCACTTTGGTCCTCTACAGATGGCATTCACTGATACTGCTGGGCTTTAATGGACTCAATTCATGGTAAAAACTTGCACGGGTGCCGGATTAACGGGAATCCACCACTTTGGTCCTCTACAGATGGCATTCACTGATACTGCTGGGCTTTAATGGACTCAATTCATGGTAAAAACTTGCACGGGTGCCGGATTAACGGGAATCCACCACTTTGGTCCTCTACAGATGGCATTCACTGATACTGCTGGGCTTTAATGGACTCAATTCATGGTAAAAACTTGCACGGGTGCCGGATTAACGGGAATCCACCACTTTGGTCCTCTACAGATGGCATTCACTGATACTGCTGGGCTTTAATGGACTCAATTCATGGTAAAAACTTGCACGGGTGCCGGATTAACGGGAATCCACCACTTTGGTCCTCTACAGATGGCATTCACTGATACTGCTGGGCTTTAATGGACTCAATTCATGGTAAAAACTTGCACGGGTGCCGGATTAACGGGAATCCACCACTTTGGTCCTCTACAGATGGCATTCACTGATACTGCTGGGCTTTAATGGACTCAATTCATGGTAAAAACTTGCACGGGTGCCGGATTAACGGGAATCCACCACTTTGGTCCTCTACAGATGGCATTCACTGATACTGCTGGGCTTTAATGGACTCAATTCATGGTAAAAACTTGCACGGGTGCCGGATTAACGGGAATCCACCACTTTGGTCCTCTACAGATGGCATTCACTGATACTGCTGGGCTTTAATGGACTCAATTCATGGTAAAAACTTGCACGGGTGCCGGATTAACGGGAATCCACCACTTTGGTCCTCTACAGATGGCATTCACTGATACTGCTGGGCTTTAATGGACTCAATTCATGGTAAAAACTTGCACGGGTGCCGGATTAACGGGAATCCACCACTTTGGTCCTCTACAGATGGCATTCACTGATACTGCTGGGCTTTAATGGACTCAATTCATGGTAAAAACTTGCACGGGTGCCGGATTAACGGGAATCCACCACTTTGGTCCTCTACAGATGGCATTCACTGATACTGCTGGGCTTTAATGGACTCAATTCATGGTAAAAACTTGCACGGGTGCCGGATTAACGGGAATCCACCACTTTGGTCCTCTACAGATGGCATTCACTGATACTGCTGGGCTTTAATGGACTCAATTCATGGTAAAAACTTGCACGGGTGCCGGATTAACGGGAATCCACCACTTTGGTCCTCTACAGATGGCATTCACTGATACTGCTGGGCTTTAATGGACTCAATTCATGGTAAAAACTTGCACGGGTGCCGGATTAACGGGAATCCACCACTTTGGTCCTCTACAGATGGCATTCACTGATACTGCTGGGCTTTAATGGACTCAATTCATGGTAAAAACTTGCACGGGTGCCGGATTAACGGGAATCCACCACTTTGGTCCTCTACAGATGGCATTCACTGATACTGCTGGGCTTTAATGGACTCAATTCATGGTAAAAACTTGCACGGGTGCCGGATTAACGGGAATCCACCACTTTGGTCCTCTACAGATGGCATTCACTGATACTGCTGGGCTTTAATGGACTCAATTCATGGTAAAAACTTGCACGGGTGCCGGATTAACGGGAATCCACCACTTTGGTCCTCTACAGATGGCATTCACTGATACTGCTGGGCTTTAATGGACTCAATTCATGGTAAAAACTTGCACGGGTGCCGGATTAACGGGAATCCACCACTTTGGTCCTCTACAGATGGCATTCACTGATACTGCTGGGCTTTAATGGACTCAATTCATGGTAAAAACTTGCACGGGTGCCGGATTAACGGGAATCCACCACTTTGGTCCTCTACAGATGGCATTCACTGATACTGCTGGGCTTTAATGGACTCAATTCATGGTAAAAACTTGCACGGGTGCCGGATTAACGGGAATCCACCACTTTGGTCCTCTACAGATGGCATTCACTGATACTGCTGGGCTTTAATGGACTCAATTCATGGTAAAAACTTGCACGGGTGCCGGATTAACGGGAATCCACCACTTTGGTCCTCTACAGATGGCATTCACTGATACTGCTGGGCTTTAATGGACTCAATTCATGGTAAAAACTTGCACGGGTGCCGGATTAACGGGAATCCACCACTTTGGGCTGGGCTTTAATGGACTCAATTCATGGTAAAAACTTGCACGGGTGCCGGATTAACGGGAATCCACCACTTTGGTCCTCTACAGATGGCATTCACTGATACTGCTGGGCTTTAATGGACTCAATTCATGGTAAAAACTTGCACGGGTGCCGGATTAACGGGAATCCACCACTTTGGTCCTCTACAGATGGCATTCACTGATACTGCTGGGCTTTAATGGACTCAATTCATGGTAAAAACTTGCACGGGTGCCGGATTAACGGGAATCCACCACTTTGGTCCTCTACAGATGGCATTCACTGATACTGCTGGGCTTTAATGGACTCAATTCATGGTAAAAACTTGCACGGGTGCCGGATTAACGGGAATCCACCACTTTGGTCCTCTACAGATGGCATTCACTGATACTGCTGGGCTTTAATGGACTCAATTCATGGTAAAAACTTGCACGGGTGCCGGATTAACGGGAATCCACCACTTTGGTCCTCTACAGATGGCATTCACTGATACTGCTGGGCTTTAATGGACTCAATTCATGGTAAAAACTTGCACGGGTGCCGGATTAACGGGAATCCACCACTTTGGTCCTCTACAGATGGCATTCACTGATACTGCTGGGCTTTAATGGACTCAATTCATGGTAAAAACTTGCACGGGTGCCGGATTAACGGGAATCCACCACTTTGGTCCTCTACAGATGGCATTCACTGATACTGCTGGGCTTTAATGGACTCAATTCATGGTAAAAACTTGCACGGGTGCCGGATTAACGGGAATCCACCACTTTGGTCCTCTACAGATGGCATTCACTGATACTGCTGGGCTTTAATGGACTCAATTCATGGTAAAAACTTGCACGGGTGCCGGATTAACGGGAATCCACCACTTTGGTCCTCTACAGATGGCATTCACTGATACTGCTGGGCTTTAATGGACTCAATTCATGGTAAAAACTTGCACGGGTGCCGGATTAACGGGAATCCACCACTTTGGTCCTCTACAGATGGCATTCACTGATACTGCTGGGCTTTAATGGACTCAATTCATGGTAAAAACTTGCACGGGTGCCGGATTAACGGGAATCCACCACTTTGGTCCTCTACAGATGGCATTCACTGATACTGCTGGGCTTTAATGGACTCAATTCATGGTAAAAACTTGCACGGGTGCCGGATTAACGGGAATCCACCACTTTGGTCCTCTACAGATGGCATTCACTGATACTGCTGGGCTTTAATGGACTCAATTCATGGTAAAAACTTGCACGGGTGCCGGATTAACGGGAATCCACCACTTTGGTCCTCTACAGATGGCATTCACTGATACTGCTGGGCTTTAATGGACTCAATTCATGGTAAAAACTTGCACGGGTGCCGGATTAACGGGAATCCACCACTTTGGTCCTCTACAGATGGCATTCACTGATACTGCTGGGCTTTAATGGACTCAATTCATGGTAAAAACTTGCACGGGTGCCGGATTAACGGGAATCCACCACTTTGGTCCTCTACAGATGGCATTCACTGATACTGCTGGGCTTTAATGGACTCAATTCATGGTAAAAACTTGCACGGGTGCCGGATTAACGGGAATCCACCACTTTGGTCCTCTACAGATGGCATTCACTGATACTGCTGGGCTTTAATGGACTCAATTCATGGTAAAAACTTGCACGGGTGCCGGATTAACGGGAATCCACCACTTTGGTCCTCTACAGATGGCATTCACTGATACTGCTGGGCTTTAATGGACTCAATTCATGGTAAAAACTTGCACGGGTGCCGGATTAACGGGAATCCACCACTTTGGTCCTCTACAGATGGCATTCACTGATACTGCTGGGCTTTAATGGACTCAATTCATGGTAAAAACTTGCACGGGTGCCGGATTAACGGGAATCCACCACTTTGGTCCTCTACAGATGGCATTCACTGATACTGCTGGGCTTTAATGGACTCAATTCATGGTAAAAACTTGCACGGGTGCCGGATTAACGGGAATCCACCACTTTGGTCCTCTACAGATGGCATTCACTGATACTGCTGGGCTTTAATGGACTCAATTCATGGTAAAAACTTGCACGGGTGCCGGATTAACGGGAATCCACCACTTTGGTCCTCTACAGATGGCATTCACTGATACTGCTGGGCTTTAATGGACTCAATTCATGGTAAAAACTTGCACGGGTGCCGGATTAACGGGAATCCACCACTTTGGTCCTCTACAGATGGCATTCACTGATACTGCTGGGCTTTAATGGACTCAATTCATGGTAAAAACTTGCACGGGTGCCGGATTAACGGGAATCCACCACTTTGGTCCTCTACAGATGGCATTCACTGATACTGCTGGGCTTTAATGGACTCAATTCATGGTAAAAACTTGCACGGGTGCCGGATTAACGGGAATCCACCACTTTGGTCCTCTACAGATGGCATTCACTGATACTGCTGGGCTTTAATGGACTCAATTCATGGTAAAAACTTGCACGGGTGCCGGATTAACGGGAATCCACCACTTTGGTCCTCTACAGATGGCATTCACTGATACTGCTGGGCTTTAATGGACTCAATTCATGGTAAAAACTTGCACGGGTGCCGGATTAACGGGAATCCACCACTTTGGTCCTCTACAGATGGCATTCACTGATACTGCTGGGCTTTAATGGACTCAATTCATGGTAAAAACTTGCACGGGTGCCGGATTAACGGGAATCCACCACTTTGGTCCTCTACAGATGGCATTCACTGATACTGCTGGCTTTAATGGACTCAATTCATGGTAAAAACTTGCACGGGTGCCGGATTAACGGGAATCCACCACTTTGGTCCTCTACAGATGGCATTCACTGATACTGCTGGGCTTTAATGGACTCAATTCATGGTAAAAACTTGCACGGGTGCCGGATTAACGGGAATCCACCACTTTGGTCCTCTACAGATGGCATTCACTGATACTGCTGGGCTTTAATGGACTCAATTCATGGTAAAAACTTGCACGGGTGCCGGATTAACGGGAATCCACCACTTTGGTCCTCTACAGATGGCATTCACTGATACTGCTGGGCTTTAATGGACTCAATTCATGGTAAAAACTTGCACGGGTGCCGGATTAACGGGAATCCACCACTTTGGTCCTCTACAGATGGCATTCACTGATACTGCTGGGCTTTAATGGACTCAATTCATGGTAAAAACTTGCACGGGTGCCGGATTAACGGGAATCCACCACTTTGGTCCTCTACAGATGGCATTCACTGATACTGCTGGGCTTTAATGGACTCAATTCATGGTAAAAACTTGCACGGGTGCCGGATTAACGGGAATCCACCACTTTGGTCCTCTACAGATGGCATTCACTGATACTGCTGGGCTTTAATGGACTCAATTCATGGTAAAAACTTGCACGGGTGCCGGATTAACGGGAATCCACCACTTTGGTCCTCTACAGATGGCATTCACTGATACTGCTGGGCTTTAATGGACTCAATTCATGGTAAAAACTTGCACGGGTGCCGGATTAACGGGAATCCACCACTTTGGTCCTCTACAGATGGCATTCACTGATACTGCTGGGCTTTAATGGACTCAATTCATGGTAAAAACTTGCACGGGTGCCGGATTAACGGGAATCCACCACTTTGGTCCTCTACAGATGGCATTCACTGATACTGCTGGGCTTTAATGGACTCAATTCATGGTAAAAACTTGCACGGGTGCCGGATTAACGGGAATCCACCACTTTGGTCCTCTACAGATGGCATTCACTGATACTGCTGGGCTTTAATGGACTCAATTCATGGTAAAAACTTGCACGGGTGCCGGATTAACGGGAATCCACCACTTTGGTCCTCTACAGATGGCATTCACTGATACTGCTGGGCTTTAATGGACTCAATTCATGGTAAAAACTTGCACGGGTGCCGGATTAACGGGAATCCACCACTTTGGTCCTCTACAGATGGCATTCACTGATACTGCTGGGCTTTAATGGACTCAATTCATGGTAAAAACTTGCACGGGTGCCGGATTAACGGGAATCCACCACTTTGGTCCTCTACAGATGGCATTCACTGATACTGCTGGGCTTTAATGGACTCAATTCATGGTAAAAACTTGCACGGGTGCCGGATTAACGGGAATCCACCACTTTGGTCCTCTACAGATGGCATTCACTGATACTGCTGGGCTTTAATGGACTCAATTCATGGTAAAAACTTGCACGGGTGCCGGATTAACGGGAATCCACCACTTTGGTCCTCTACAGATGGCATTCACTGATACTGCTGGGCTTTAATGGACTCAATTCATGGTAAAAACTTGCACGGGTGCCGGATTAACGGGAATCCACCACTTTGGTCCTCTACAGATGGCATTCACTGATACTGCTGGGCTTTAATGGACTCAATTCATGGTAAAAACTTGCACGGGTGCCGGATTAACGGGAATCCACCACTTTGGTCCTCTACAGATGGCATTCACTGATACTGCTGGGCTTTAATGGACTCAATTCATGGTAAAAACTTGCACGGGTGCCGGATTAACGGGAATCCACCACTTTGGTCCTCTACAGATGGCATTCACTGATACTGCTGGGCTTTAATGGACTCAATTCATGGTAAAAACTTGCACGGGTGCCGGATTAACGGGAATCCACCACTTTGGTCCTCTACAGATGGCATTCACTGATACTGCTGGGCTTTAATGGACTCAATTCATGGTAAAAACTTGCACGGGTGCCGGATTAACGGGAATCCACCACTTTGGTCCTCTACAGATGGCATTCACTGATACTGCTGGGCTTTAATGGACTCAATTCATGGTAAAAACTTGCACGGGTGCCGGATTAACGGGAATCCACCACTTTGGTCCTCTACAGATGGCATTCACTGATACTGCTGGGCTTTAATGGACTCAATTCATGGTAAAAACTTGCACGGGTGCCGGATTAACGGGAATCCACCACTTTGGTCCTCTACAGATGGCATTCACTGATACTGCTGGGCTTTAATGGACTCAATTCATGGTAAAAACTTGCACGGGTGCCGGATTAACGGGAATCCACCACTTTGGTCCTCTACAGATGGCATTCACTGATACTGCTGGGCTTTAATGGACTCAATTCATGGTAAAAACTTGCACGGGTGCCGGATTAACGGGAATCCACCACTTTGGTCCTCTACAGATGGCATTCACTGATACTGCTGGGCTTTAATGGACTCAATTCATGGTAAAAACTTGCACGGGTGCCGGATTAACGGGAATCCACCACTTTGGTCCTCTACAGATGGCATTCACTGATACTGCTGGGCTTTAATGGACTCAATTCATGGTAAAAACTTGCACGGGTGCCGGATTAACGGGAATCCACCACTTTGGTCCTCTACAGATGGCATTCACTGATACTGCTGGGCTTTAATGGACTCAATTCATGGTAAAAACTTGCACGGGTGCCGGATTAACGGGAATCCACCACTTTGGTCCTCTACAGATGGCATTCACTGATACTGCTGGGCTTTAATGGACTCAATTCATGGTAAAAACTTGCACGGGTGCCGGATTAACGGGAATCCACCACTTTGGTCCTCTACAGATGGCATTCACTGATACTGCTGGGCTTTAATGGACTCAATTCATGGTAAAAACTTGCACGGGTGCCGGATTAACGGGAATCCACCACTTTGGTCCTCTACAGATGGCATTCACTGATACTGCTGGGCTTTAATGGACTCAATTCATGGTAAAAACTTGCACGGGTGCCGGATTAACGGGAATCCACCACTTTGGTCCTCTACAGATGGCATTCACTGATACTGCTGGGCTTTAATGGACTCAATTCATGGTAAAAAACTTGCACGGGTGCCGGATTAACGGGAATCCACCACTTTGGTCCTCTACAGATGGCATTCACTGATACTGCTGGGCTTTAATGGACTCAATTCATGGTAAAAACTTGCACGGGTGCCGGATTAACGGGAATCCACCACTTTGGTCCTCTACAGATGGCATTCACTGATACTGCTGGGCTTTAATGGACTCAATTCATGGTAAAAACTTGCACGGGTGCCGGATTAACGGGAATCCACCACTTTGGTCCTCTACAGATGGCATTCACTGATACTGCTGGGCTTTAATGGACTCAATTCATGGTAAAAACTTGCACGGGTGCCGGATTAACGGGAATCCACCACTTTGGTCCTCTACAGATGGCATTCACTGATACTGCTGGGCTTTAATGGACTCAATTCATGGTAAAAACTTGCACGGGTGCCGGATTAACGGGAATCCACCACTTTGGTCCTCTACAGATGGCATTCACTGATACTGCTGGGCTTTAATGGACTCAATTCATGGTAAAAACTTGCACGGGTGCCGGATTAACGGGAATCCACCACTTTGGTCCTCTACAGATGGCATTCACTGATACTGCTGGGCTTTAATGGACTCAATTCATGGTAAAAACTTGCACGGGTGCCGGATTAACGGGAATCCACCACTTTGGTCCTCTACAGATGGCATTCACTGATACTGCTGGGCTTTAATGGACTCAATTCATGGTAAAAACTTGCACGGGTGCCGGATTAACGGGAATCCACCACTTTGGTCCTCTACAGATGGCATTCACTGATACTGCTGGGCTTTAATGGACTCAATTCATGGTAAAAACTTGCACGGGTGCCGGATTAACGGGAATCCACCACTTTGGTCCTCTACAGATGGCATTCACTGATACTGCTGGGCTTTAATGGACTCAATTCATGGTAAAAACTTGCACGGGTGCAGGATTAGGAGAGTCCTGGAGACCCGAGGAGACTTGTTGTCACTCAGGACAGTAAAGACCATCAGCTAACGTGGTTGTGAAAAAACTGATAATGATAATAATAATACGATTGGGTTAGAAATAACAATGGAATTGTGCATAACAAAAATGATGACCATGCAACAAAATGGAATATTCACAAACCAGAATCCGTTTCTTGGAATGAAATGACATAACATTTTCTGGGCTTTGAGAATAAACGGATCCTTATGCCAGCTAGGATTACACGAATCAATAAGATTTAACAACAAAAAAGAGAATTTGTGAACTGGAAGATTGTGCATCCCTGTAGATTCACAGGGTGAAGATGAAAGAAAAGTGAAAAGGTGGGACAAAATAAACTTGGATCTGGAAATTGGAAAATAACTGTGGATTATTGCGGAATTAACTAATCAGAAAAAAATCACCTCATGCACATTTGCTTTGGGTTCATCCACCCTTGCTTTACAATCCATCATCTGCTTCCCATGGATTCGGATGTATACGCGTATAATATAATGTAGCTTGGCTCTATAGATAAAGAGTATCCAGGTAATCAGAAACATATATATTTATCTGTATCCCATAGACGAGAAAATGAACAGTTACCAAGCACGGTTGACTCCGTTTACACTATCCCTAACCATTTATATGTACGTGGGAGATTCAAAAAGATTCTGCACAGTTTAAGAAAGCCAATCTCATCGTAGACGATTGATATTAACAGTACAAATGACTAATCTGCATAGAAAACACTACCTCATCAACGATAACTTCCCGTTACAATACCATCTTCCGCGAGCTTGAATCTTCTCATCACGGTGGAGGTTGACCACTACTTCCCGACCAGAAACATCGTAATCACTTCCTTTAATGCAAAGTGTTGTGGAGCGGGCCAATGTTTACACTGTTAAAGATAGCAAGAAAAAAATAGCTTTGATAGACTCAAACTTTGACCACTGTCTTACAAACCCAGTGCCAACTATAGCACCCATGGCAGATACGTAGTGTGATTTAAATAATAAGATATGTTATGGCGAAGGTGCTGATAATTTTTGACTCTTTCGTATATTTGGGGTTTAATATATATGTATAACTATGTATAGTAACGGCCATTTTCGTAGGACGACAAATTAAAGAATCTTCAAAATTCTGCCGCAATTCCTATTCCGACCTCTCAGAAAAAAAGAGTCCATCCTTATCGAAAGCTATTTCTTATTAGTCGTGCATTTCCACGGTTATCCCTATCTCCATTTGCCTGACTGATCCCTCACAATTAAGAACAAACGAATTTTTCCGTAGAAGACCCCTCTCGCTTACAAAAAATTAAATACATCCTTCTAAGAAAGACAAACTTTTAAATCAACTCTGAAAAATTTTCATTCTGCTTTTCTCGGCCGTTGTATTTTTTCCGTAGTGTTCTATTTCTAAAAAGAACATCATATTGTCTCTCTACTTCGGGAACTTTTCATTATCTAATTGTTTTTATACGTAAAATGTGTTCTAATGCTTTTATCACTTGCGCCGCATTCTGCATTAGTAACCAATGTCTTTTTCTTTTGGGAAACCTACTATCATTTATCGCAATGGATAATATCGAGAAATGGAATTGGCGACCCGAGTTAAGGGTTGGTTTGGCTTATCTTTTAATGGCATACAACCTTATTGGATTATTTAATCCCAAAGCAATCTTTGTATTAGAACAGTGGTGGGGTAACTATTTACCTACAGCTAGGGTTAGCTTGTCATACCTTTTCCCAAGGGTATAGTCTAAAAAGTGAACGTAGTGTGACTGGAGTCGAGACGCGTACTATGAATGTTGTACTCCAGCACGTTTAGCTCTTACCATCACGGTTCCCCCCTCCGTTAGTATAGTTATTATAGTGATGAATTATCTCTCACCGAAGTGAACACTTTCTGTCCACTGATCCATACAGAAAACGCCTAAGGGGCTACTTTATGACTTAACCACAGGCCGTAACCACCGTTTCTTTAGGAACTGCATTGAATGTGAAACTGATAATGTATCATAATATAATATATATATATATATAATATATATATATTATATACTTATATATTAATTATATATATTATAAACGTAGATGTCAGGAAATAAGAAATAATAATTACAAACAAATTTCGAAATGATATTACGATATCTCGTAAGCATATCGTATGCTATCGAGAAAATGGACTTCTTGTTCGGCAAGATCCATCATAAGTCACCAGACAGGAATATCTTGAAAAACCCACAAAACAACGATTTCCTGTGTATAAGTACGAAGGGATACCAAATGTATTATAGATACGCACAAGGACATCCCATCGTGGTGTAATGTTTACAATGCTAGTCTTTGATAGATCCATTGCTACTAAAAAGTCGAGTTCGATCCTTCGCTTGGAAACCCTACTTGAGACTTCGATTTGGTCTTGATTATAGTTTTTCTTGGTTTCACCACAATATATTCCACAAGGTCAGGTCGGGTGGCTAGAATACACTGACTGTGTACTCTGCAAGCTGGTAAGACCCCCCCCCCATAAAAAAGAGTGGTGTTCTGGGTTTGACACTAAAACTACACCTGATTGTGGAAAGATCCGATAGTGGAGTATTATTCCAACACTCATTCCATATATATATATATATATATATATATATATATATATAAGATATAGATAAAATGATATGAAAACCACTCAATAATGCCTGTTAAAGTTGAAAATATTTTTATATCATATAATAGCTAATATTGAACAATATTCGATTTATTAAAATCAACTTCAGATCATCAAGAGAGGAGCGAAAATAAATTTGATTATTTAGCGACACTTGTACTCAGAGAAATCATAAAATCCCCTTCACATAAACCATTTCCGACCACTATCCTTCCTAACAAATTAAATTTTCCACATTATCCCCCCCAAAAAAAACCCTTATTACCATTCATATTTTTACTTATATATAAGAAAAAATGGAAAATAGAAAAATAAAAAAATAAAAAATTCTTCAAAAAAATCCGTTGGCAGGCCTACCATGAATGGTTAAAACTCGTCCTGTTTGAAAAAAGAGAATTTGTCTATTGTTGAATTTGAAATATGTCTCTTTTTTTCAAAAAACTTATCACTAAGATATTACATGGATGTCGCTGACCTGAGAAACGCATTGGCGGATGTGCTTATAATGAAAACTACCGCATGATGTTTGAACATTCATTGTTTTCGTGTTGAATTCCAAATTATTTCCGCTTCTCTCGACTGAGTCCAGAGTAAAAACAAGCTCTGAAAATGATTTTTTTATAAATCGAAATATGTATTCAATATTAGCTATGAATATGAATATAAATATTTTTGCTTTAACAGCATATTGTGTGTTCATATTCATTTTATCTATACTTATAACCGTCGGATTCATTTCCTTTTTTCTTAACACACACACAACACACACATATATATATATATTATATAATGCAGTTTGTTAGTCTCCCGGTTTACCTCAAGTCGGTATCGTAATGGTTCTGAGTTTGATACCGGTCCTCGCCAAACTCAGCGTATAAGTAGCACAGATTGGCTAATCTGATCCGTGCGCGGTAAAGGTGGGAGCTGACGGTCGGCGTGGTGCACCACTTATCAAAACAATCTCCGTTGTTTCTAGCGCTTAGCGAAAAGAGGATTAGACTACCTCGCTATCCGACTGAATAGACAATAGGTCACTTCGCCAACGTTACTTATAGTTATAACTAAGAAGTGCTCATCATAGGCGATAGGGTCAATACTAGAAAATCCTAAAAGTTTTTGCTAGTTGTAGAACATATAAACACGTGATTCAAATTGAATTCCAGCCGTGATATGTATCTATGTAGGTGGTAATATAGTGGTAGTTGGTAGTTAGTGCGGCAGACATGTTGTGTATTGGCCTCACCCCATATGTTGATTTGAAAGCCGCAGAAAGCGGACTACATATTTTGTGACTGCATTTCATTCTCATTGGTGCTATCATTACTACCATACCTTGGTCACAACAAGCAAGTAAATAAACTCCCATGGGCTGGTGTGGTTGGATTATGACGGCATGTCAACCCTTGGTTAGTTTATTTTACGTCGAGGAAGTTTTATATTACCAAGACATCACGCATATGGCAGACACACATATATATGTATAATTCACACTTTATATGTTTGGAACCTTCAGAACTTCTCAGTTGGACAGCCTATATGTCGAGGTTGTATTGAAAGACCTCTTCAACAAAGATGCAAAAAACTAGCCTACTGTGGAATTTTAGAATTAAGGTGTGTGATAGATATCCGCTCCTACTTAGTGACTAGGCCAGAATCATGTGAATCTATCTCTTGGCCAATCACTGGCCGTACTCTGAGGTTTGATCAATACTTAACCCGCCCTACTTGTCATAATTCCGCTACCTTCTTGGACGACGGACATAAGGATTGAATCACTGGTACCATTTACCACACGCAGGATAGCATTATTTACGCTTACCAAAGGATCACCAAACAACAGGACTTCTTAAGCCCCTTTCAACTTGCCAATGAGGCACTGAAAAATTTACACTTACAATACTACACAAAACTCAAATTCCTGCCATCAACCCAGCTTATGACTGCACTTCACCAAAAGATACAAGGAGTTTTTGAAAAATAAAAAAAGAAGAAGGAAAAATCAATAAAACCTTTGGTTCTCCGAAATGGAACCCATCCTCAAAGAATCTAAAATCTCTCTTCACAAATATTCACCGGAAACCATCTACCTAAACACCACCTTGGATATTAAAAAACCTAAATTAAGCCTCTCCAAAACAAAAGAAACAAAATTAATCCTGGCACTTACCAAAGATAAACTCCACAATATTCTAGAACACTACCCCAACCACCACCACCATATTACAGATGGCCTCTAAGGACAATGACAAAAACAGGCATGGGCAGCAATTTTTAAATAAAAAAAAAAAAAAAATTCGAAGAAAAAGCTCTCCCAAATTGAAAGATCCATTTTTCGGCTGAAACCCGTGCAATAGATCTTAGCACTTGCTATCATCTCTTAAACAACCACAAAACTTTATAATTCTTCTTCAGACTCGCTCTCTTGTCCTATTATATTAGGAAATAATAAAAAAAAAACTGAAGAACCTCTCAATTAAATTCCGAATAGATTAGAACCCGTTGGTCTAAAACTCTAAGATGAATACCATTATGCTGGATCCCAAGCCATATAGGAGTGAGGGAAATGAAAGAGCTGACTTCTGCAGCTAAATCGCTTTAGGATTTGAACCCCGACAAGTCAAGATTCCATATACTGACTTGAAACCCAAAATTAATAGATTCCTTCCTGAATGGCAACAATGTTGAAATAACGAATATTTAACAATAAATTCTTCCTAATCAAAACCTACTCTGGTCAATTCAGCCTACCAGTTTCCGTTCATGGAATTGAAGTCTGGTTTTCGGCGATTCCTATATTACCAGGAAGCACCATGCCATTGTACAAACAAAGAAGTTGCTTGGACCGCAGGATATATATATATATATAATATATATTATATATTATAATAATTAAAGTAAGGCCTAATAGCCTAGTCAGAAGTATTACCTAGGTTCTCCTAATGGATCATCAGGAATAATTCTGATTGCCAGGTTTTGGTGCTAATTAGATTTTATTTCTCAACAACTGTCACAAGGACATACAAAATGGCCATAAAAAAAAAATAAGAAAAGTAAACAAATGAAAACAAAAGATAACTACAACAAAACCAAACTTTTATTTATTTATTTTTTAATTTCATCTAAATTTTTCTTGCCCAAGAAAGCCAGGCTTTTCTTATGTCTACATATGTTTAAACCTGCGTTATTTAGATTGAGCATTCTCTGTATATTTATTACCTGGCTATCTGCGAGTCTCCTCTATGCCAATAAACAGACCACTTTTTGAATATATATAATATAATATAGAGAGAGAGGATAGAGGAAGATAGAGAAGAAAGGAGGGAGAGGAAAGGGACGGAGAGGGAGATAGAGAGAGATAGGAGAGAGGGAGGGAGAGAAGAGAGAGAGAGATGACGTTTTGAGGAATATGACACACGATGTTTATAAAAGAAAATGAGAAAATTATGGAATATTAGATTGTATTATTTCTCAGAGGTAGAAATTTCACATGTGCAGGAATTGGTCTTGGTCAGAACGAGGGGGGAAAACGTGATTGAATTTTTAATTTGTAAGATCATATATATATATATATATATATATATATATATATATATAATATATATATAAGTGTGGGTATGTGTATGTGTATCTATTTATATATAGGATTATCTATATTAACCATATATACGATGCCGGGGTATATGAAATTTCTATATATATATATATATAATATATATATTAGTAATGATTAGTTATGACAGGAAGAGACATACGAAGAGTGGTCATCCCGTCAAAGAAGAGATATCTTATCTTGTTTGCATTGTATTATCAACCTTCTGAACCTAACTATGCGTCTTATTTAACACTATATAAAGACACCACACAACACATACCACACACACACACACTATATATAATTATATATATATTTAATATAATATATAGAAAATATTTAATTTGTGTGTACATATATGTGGGCTTTGTGAATTGATATATTATGTATGTATAATATACTATACTATATATATATATATATATAGATATATTATATATATCGAAATATTAATTTGTGTGCTACATATATGTGGGATTTTGTAATGATATATATATAATAATATAATATATATATATATTATATAATGATATTTGTATAATATGAAATTATATGAGAACTATATGAACATACGTAAATGATGTATACATTTGAATATGTTATTATTAATATATATATACATTATTTACCAACTGCCCCGCACGATAGGATGTGGACTCATTGGTCAATTTTTAAGCAGTGTTTAACAGGGTTTCAATTCAGAGTTTTATTTCCTAGACTCGGTTGCCTAATAAAAAATGAAAGTATCCAGTCTTTCCTACTTATCGGTCCATAGGCTGGCGGCAGAATAGTTGGATTCATACATTTCCACAAGTGTATTAGCGATATGAAATGCAACGGTCCAGATTGGTAAACTGGTTTTGCCATGCCAATTCTTATGAAGGTAAACATCTACACCGAGCGACTCAAAAATAACAAACTCATGTCTGCTATGGGTAGGATGTGACATAACGACAAGGATTGGGGCACTCAGCTAGGGTCGTTACTCGCTTTCAGTAGTTATTGTAATGATCTGCACAAACTAGCTTGCTAACTATTACACGGTTAATCCGGCACCCGTGGCAAAGTTTTTACCATGAAATTGAGTCCATTAAAGCCCAGCAGTATCAGTGAATGCCATCTGTAGAGACCAAAGTGGTGGATTCCCGTTAATCCGCACCTGCAAGTTTTTACCATGAATTGAGTCCATTAAAGCCCAGCAATATCAGTGAATGCCATCTGTAGAGACCAAAGTGGTGGATTTCCGTTAATCCGGCACCCGTGCAAGTTTTACCATGAATTAGATCCATTAAAGCCAGCAGTATCAGTGAATGCCATCTGTAGAGACCAAAGTGGTGGATTCCCGTTAATCCGGCACCCGTGCAAGTTTTTACCATGAATTGAGTCCATTAAAGCCCAGCAGTATCAGTGAATGCCATCTGTGAGACCAAAGTGGTGGATTCCCGTTAATCCGGCACCCGTGCAAGTTTTACCATGAATTGATCCATTAAAGCCCAGCAGCAATATCAGTGAATGCCATCTGTAGAGACCAAAGTGGGGGATTCCCGTTAATCCGGCACCCGTGCAAGTTTTTACCATGAATTGAGTCCATTAAAGCCCAGCAATATCAGTGAATGCCATCTGTAGAGACCAAAGTGGTGGATTCCCGTTAATCCGGCACCCGTGCAAGTTTTTACCATGATTGTCCATTAAAGCCCAGCATATCATGGATGCCATCTGTAGAGACCAAAGTGGTGGATTCCCGTGAATTCCG
>CM042138.1:153943783-153956229 GCA_023376005.1 Doryteuthis pealeii | reverse complement strand
ATATATAAATATAATATATATATATTATATATATATATATATATAATCAGATTGGATGGCTTATAACAACCTATTTGGTCCTAGTGGAACGTGAAAAGTTGTTTCAACTGAGTTTTACTAAGTGTAATTTGTGTGAATGTGAAAATCAAAAATTGCATTTAATAATGCAACTTCTAAACGAACGGACGTTCTTTATTCCATTTTAAAATATCCTTCCTGATGCCAAAGTGTTGTTGGCGCTATGGGGGGGGGGGGAGTGGCAGTATCGCCTTAAGCACTCAAACTGTGTTACCAACCCCGGTGGCGCTGATGAGTGACAATATCGAACATACGTTTTTATTAAAATGTAGTATGATAACAATGCTAATTAAGCATAACGGGAGAAGTTATTTATGCCCTTTAATAAGGGTAAGGAAGGGAACACAACTGGCTGGTGAGTTTTGTACTTCCCTCATGGAATTTCGTTCTTTGTACTTTAAAACTGTTTTAGCCGCGGCGCCATTTTATTATTTAGCAGAACTTGTTAATGTCTTTGGATCTTCATTTACATTTTCACATCTCTGGTAATATTTTGCATACGACTGTGCATGGAAAATATGCTTCTTGGTCAATTTCAACCGTGTTGCATGGACTGTCATGTCACGGTGAGTTACCCGGGCGGCGGTTATCTGGACGAGAACCGACCATTTAATTAGAGCTTTAGGGACGAATGAGAAGCGTCACATATTTACAAGAGATAGAGAGAGAGAGAGGAGAGAGAAGAGAGAGAGAGAGAGAGAGAGAGAGAGAGAGGAGAGAGAAAAAATGACTCATGAGGCGAGCTTCCACTCGCGCAGTGATCTTTATTCCACGGATCTCGAAAGTGACTACGTAGTAATCTTCTTTCTCTCTCTCTCTCTCTCTCTCTCTATATATATATAATACTTATAATATATAATGCCATATACATATACACATACACACACACACACACACACACATCGCATATATATATATATATATATATATACATGTTATTTGAAAAATTGGGAAGAGAACCGAACAATATGTTGAAAAATGAAATAATCTATTTATTTTTTAAAAACACACACACCATCAACACACACACACACACACACGACACACATATATATATATATATATATATATATTATATATATATGTGTGTGTGTGTGTGTGTGTATGTGTGTGTGTTATGATTTTGTGTCCACTAACAGACTGGAAAACATTCTCTCTTTCTACACCAGCACCAATTCATAGTTTTGAAATAGAAGGATTTTTGTTCAATGTTCAGTAGTCAAAAACGAGGATTAACGATAATTCTTTCTACTCCATGGTTCCGTCAGTTTCTTTCGACATATTCGGCGCAAAATCAAACGTACCCCCTAAAGGGATGATGTCTTGGGTAATGCCAATCAATCTGCTGTTGTAGGAATATTTGGGTATAACTGTAACACATTTATATTAAGAATGATTACCTTTAAACTATAATTGTTTAACTAAGGGTTTATTCGTTACTCTTAAAACGATATAAGTGTGTGAAAACAAATGATTATTAAAGGAATAGAAATAATTACTCGAGTCCATATAATTATTCATATTAGATAAAAAAATTCTTGAAATCCCTAGAACTGTATGCAAATTATTTCTATTATATAGGAATACTTGATACTTACTTGTGGAGGCGCGTGGTGCAAATGATTCCACCTTAAAGGCACGAGGTTTTTTGCATTTTCCCTCATGGGAAAGGTAGGAATCGAACTATTTCCCCACCTATGGGTAAATAGTAGGGCAGACTGTACTCTTAACTTTGTTTATGACTAACCAGTCTAGGAGAAAGAAACTGTGAATTTAAACCTCTTAAATCCTGCTTTTAAAGAAAATTGAAACTTGGGTCTTACCTCCTACTCCGTCCGAAGAGGTTGGTACATATCTGTATTCGTGGGCAAAAAAACAACCAAAACAAAAACAAAACAACAAACAAAAAGTCAAACTCTAGAACTGTTACATGAAAATGTAAATATAAATGCGAATTATCAACAATTTAATTTGAGTATAGAATAACCCTAAACGGATTGACATGTCGTTAAATAAATAAATTTCATTAAACGACTCATTATATTCGCCCTCTGAATTTTTGAGCATGAGGCTTGATAATTGGATTATTTGGAATATTCCGAACTATTGTTCCGCCATCTTTTATTGTTATCTGTAAAAAACGTTTCCGACCGATGTGCCTGCAGTTTTTCTCCTGGTATTTCTTTGTCGGACTCGGAAACTTTTCACGAACTCGGGAACCTTCTCTTCTAATTCGGGAACAATTGGACACATGGCGTAGTGGATATAAGACTTTAGTTTTAAGAACACGCTTGCTATAGTGAACAGTTATCTCTATGGCTGCAGGTTCAATCCCGATCAGAGCAACAGTAACATAGAATAAAAATTAACACGCTTAACCTTTTACCCAGTCAATAGTTAGCGGAATGAGAACATGTAGACGCCTGTGTATTGAATAAGGGGTGGATTCAGAGTTTCATGAAGGCTCTACGATTAGACAAAAAAGGTTCCAGAGTTTTCGGAAAGAATGCTCCGAGTGCGAATAGACAATACCTGAAGAAAGCCGGAAGGGCACATGGGTCCGTAAACCTTCGTAAGATAACAACTAAAATGAGAACAATAGTCCGGATAATGCCAAATATATCCAAATTATCAGCCTCATCAAAATTTCAAGAGAAAAGAGAAGTTTTTATTCGCCGAGAAGCAGGGTTTTTTAGAATTTGCAAATTTAAATTTACTCTTTGAAATCATCATGATCTTAAAAATTTAATCCGAAAAGTAATTGAGGTCCGCTCGGTTCGCTAGAGTTGTAGATATGCTGACTGACCTCTGTAGAGGGTAAGACCGCCCCACCCACCAAATGGGGCAACAATGTTGGCCGTGGGTGGCGACACCGTGATACTTAAGTACGTGAATCCTAGTGGCTAAGCACAGTCCTAATGACAATAGTCCGAATAATCCAAATAATCCAAAACTCATTCTAATTTCAGCGATTTGATAGCAACGATTTCCCGTCAAGTTTTTGACATCCCCTCCCATCCAGGCCATGTAGAGACTTCTCGCAGTTAATCATACGAAACATCAATAAAGCAACTTAATCCCGTGACGACTGACAAACCGGTCAACTTTAGACTGCTGAATATGCTGAATAAACATTTTTTGTTCCTTTTTGGCTCAAATAATTTCATTTAATCGGTTTTTTAGTTAATCGTTTTTTTAAATGGTTTTAAATAACATATGTGATTTCATAATCACTATGTAATAGATTCTATTACATTATTTTCATATAAATGTTGGCTATAAGATATTAACCAAAAAAATGAATGAAACAAATATGGAACATCACGGATGTTGGTGTTTTTACTTTATGTGCGTGAACGCCTGGGATTTTGTAATCAAATCATTTGTCTAGGACATAGCGGAGAAAAAAAAAGGTGTCCTTTGCAATCATTGGCAATAAACTAAATGAAACTAGAAACTTTTTTGGGTGTAAAATATATTACAAAGGAAAAAACAGGCATGCTAAACGTCGAAACTCATTTTTTATTTAATTTTATATAAAAAACATCAAGACTGTCAGGCGAGTCTTACCTCCACATCGAGATTAATCATATCTATGTTTTCATCCTTCCGGCGGTTTTTTAGTTCTCTGTAGAGAAAATCATCAAAAAACAACAACAATGTTATGACTCAGTCAGATACCAAGTGGTTTAAATGAAAGGAACAGTGATTGAATTATGTAGACTTCGCTGTTGTTACGGGATCACAGAGTAAAAAGTATGGAAAGGCGATAGATGAAGATGACAGTGAATGCAATATTTTGGAGCTCTTGAAACGATTCTAAAAAGCTGGAAAAGTACTATAGGAACCGAGATAAAAATTGTAACGTTCAGATCACGAACGCTTGCTGAGATCAGCTAGAATACTGAGATGATTTCCTGGATAGTTTAAGGAGACATGCAACTCAGACTAAAATGAAAAAAACCAGTTATTTGGTAAGGAAAAACAGGCAGATAATCTATTAATTAATAAGATTCGGTTCTTATTTGTCAGTAACCGAAACTACATCACTACTTATCGTCACAGTCCATTTCAGGAATAAAGTAAGTTAAATCAGATGAGTTTTATAATTTATAGTCAATATCATTAACTACATAGGAAAATATTTAAATTTATATGAAAAATCATTAATGTGTTTCTCTCAAAGATAAGTGTCAGAATATTAAATTTTATAATCTTTTAGAAACGTTTTTTGGGGGGTCACTCCTGTCGTAAAATAAAACAATACATCTCAGTGGAGTGGAATGAACATGATGCTTTTTAGTCAAGTAATTATTTTATAAAACTATTAAAATTTTTAATTTGATAATATTTAACCCCACGTCCTCAGACATTATATTATTATAAAATTATCTTGTTCTTTTGCTAATAATGATAATAATAATAATAATAATAATAATTAATAATAATATAATAATGAATAATGTAAACGCACAATCCAAAACTTTGAAGATTTAACATCAAGAAAGAGCAAGGACAACCTACTCATATCGGCGGCCACAATAGTAGAAGGCGAACCGATGGACAATAAGAAAAACAACAAAGACTAGAAAGCCCAAAAATCGGAAGAAAAACAATTAATCGACGCTTTAAAACGACAAATAGAAGAAGTTGCCCATGAAAAAGACTTGGAACATGGTTAAGAAAAAGCGAAAACTCAAAAGAGAAACGGAATCCACTTATAAATTGTCTGCACAAATATGCCATAAGGACCATACTACATCAAAGCGAAAATCGACGGACTGCCACAAAAAATAGTAAATGTCAGACTTTGCGGTATAGAGATGAGACCTGTAAACCATATACTCTGCAAATGTAGCAAACTAGCACAAACGAGAATACAAAACTAGACACACTGGGTTGGGAAGGTGATCATGGAATTAAAATGCAAAAAATTTAATTTTGACCATGCAAACAAATGGTATATGCATAAACGCAGGAAACTGTTCTTGAGAACGAACGCATAAAATTTCTGGGACCATTTGAAATAAACACGGATATCACCTTATCCCAGAAAGAAGACCAGACCTAGTGTTGATAAACAAACAAGAAAGAACTTGTCAACTGGTGGATTTTGAAGTGCCAGCAGATCACAGGGTGAAGCTGAAGGAAATAATGAAAAAAAATAGACAAATATCTGGACCTTGCAGATGACCTAAAAAAGTTATTGGAATATGAAAGTGGTGATACCAATTGTAAGTTGGTGCACTTGGAACAGTCCCACCAAAGGATGGAAAAGGGTCTGGAATCTTTGGCAATCAGAGGAAGGATTGAAACCATATTCAGAACACTGCACTGCTGCAATCTGCCAGAATACTCAGAAAGAGTTCCTAGAGACGCGTGAGAAGACTTGTTGTCACTCAGCTCCAGTGAAAGACCATCAGCTTAATGCGATGTGAAAACTCAAAAGGAGCAAATAATAATAATAATAATAATAATTCTTGTAAAATACAATTTCTGAGATGCGGTTGGATACATCCTCTGGATAATTCCTTAGTTATTTGGGGGGGGGGGGGGTCCTCGGTGCCTTTTTAATAGCATACCCCGTTGCTAAAATTGACACAGCCGAAACTGATGACATCCCAGTTTTGCATCAAGTGGATTGTTTGTCATAGATTCCTGCATCGTTTTCTCAGCTAACAAATGGCTTCGGGTTTTGTCCTCAATCAATGTGGTCCTCATACTGTTAAGTTTGACTCATGGTTCAACGGAATATGAGGGTTGGGATAATACCCAATTTTAAATGACAATCATCTGTAGTTATGGGTTCAAGGTTCAATCCTGGCAAGAGCGATAATAAGCATAGAATACTTAACATAGCTTACATTAGTACCCGGTCATGGTTAACGGGATTAGAATAGTTTACCCCAGTTGACTGAATAAAGGTTCGGTTCGGAATGCGCTGTGAAAGGCTTTCAGATTTGATGTCATGAAGGCTCGAGAGTCCGACAAAAAGGTTCTTGAGTTCGAATGTTCGGCGAGTTGACAAGAAGAGTCCCGGGTGGGGGGTGGGTCACTCGGCGCTAAAAATGTTGCGTTATATAAGAACAATAAAGTTGAGAACCCAACCAGTCCGAAAAAGTCCAAATAAAAATAATAATAATAATAGTTGTCAGTCAGCCTCCAGTGAAAAACTATCAGCTAACGCTGTGTGAAAAACTCAAAAGGAGTGAAAATAATAATAATAAATGTAAATAATAATAATAATAATAATGAATAATAATAATATTGTACAGCAAACAAGGAAACGAAAGAAACAAAAGCTAGGCGCACGTCTGGTTGGGGGTGATCCACTGGGAAATTCTGCAAAAAACATTTTGAATATAAACAAATGCATAAACCAGAATTATTCTTGAGAATCGAAACGCATAAATTCTCTGGGCATCGAGATAAGGACGCTTATCCGCAGTCAGGAGACCAGACCTGATATTGATTAACTAAAAAAAAATAAAAAAAGAAAAAGAAAAGGAGAAAAGAGAACGTCAATGGCCAAATTATGCAGTTCACAGATCACAAGGTGAGATGAAGGAAAACGAAAAGATACGACAAATACCTGGAAACCTTACCAGTGAATTGAAAAAGATGTGGAATATGGGGGTGACAAGTGATAGCCATTGTAGTTGGTGTACTTGGGACGGTCCCAAAAACTTGGAAAAAAGACTGGAAAATCTGGAAATCAAGAGGATGAAATTAAAACGCATACCAGAATTACGCACTGCTGCTATCTGCCAGAATACTCAGAGGGAGGTCCTGGACGACCTGAGGAGACTTGTTGTACTCAGACTCCAGTGAAATACGATCAGCTAACGCTAAATTAATTATAACAATGCATATCTATTTCAAATATGTGTTCGATCTGTAAATCACCAATCAAAACACTCAGTAGCGATAAATATTTTTTAATATAATAAATTTCCCTCGTTTTCATATTGTTTCACTCTCAGTTCATCATCTTTAACATAGTTCGGATTCTTTTCTATTTTTCTCGCTACATATAAGAATATACGACAGGGATATAAGAATGGAATTTGGATTGAAAAAATGCCAGAATAAACAACGTAAGCAATAGAACTATCCAATGAGGAAAACATTCAGTACGCGTTGGAGTAAAAAAGAAAATTGCAAGAGACATCATAAAAACAGAGAGAACAAAAATAAGAAAGACAAGAAAGTTTGTTAATCACATCGGCAACATGAATCTAATCAAATGAAACAAATACATGGATAATTTACTTACAAATACTCTGGTCATTCTTAAATTGACAAACGAGAAGCTTAGACAGATAACCAAAAGAAGAAAGGAAAAGAATGACAATGGGCTAAGCTGTGCCTGACATATTACTATAGTCATAGTTTATGTATTTTGTTTCTCTGCTCTTTGTATGTAAGAACATCTCAACTCAAATAATAATAATTAATAATAATAATAATATAATAATAGCAAATACTGGGAACCTTGCCAGAGAATTGAGAAAACTGTGGAACTGAAGGTGAAGGTTGTACTATTGTTAATTGGTGACATTGTATGGTCTTCCAGCGCTCTGGAAAAGAATTTGGGTGCAATTTGGAAGAATCGAAACCATCCCAAATACAGCACCATTAAGATTTCGCAGGAGAACTTGCTATAATCAGCTCCAGTGAATCACCGGTTACGGCAGGTATGAAAATTCCATTAATAATATTACAACTATAGTTTGGTGCCACTTGGAACGGCCCCAAAAGCTTTGGAAAAAAGACTGGAGGGAACTGGAAATCAAGAGCGAAGAATTGGAGATCATCCACGACAAGTGCATTGCGCAATCAGCTAGAATACTCAGGAGAGTCCTGGAGACCTGAGGGAACTGTTATCGCTCAGACTTTCATGAAAAGACCATCAGCTAACGCTAGTGTGAAAAAACTCTAATAAATAATACTCAAATATGTATACTATATATATATATTAATAATATATATATCTATATATATATTAGAGAGAAGAGAGAAATAGATAGATAGATAGATAGAGAGATAGATAAGATAGATTTTGAGCCTTTCGTCTTCATCTTGTAGATGAATTGCGGCACTAAGTAGAACTGACAAGGCCTTCACTTAAAGAATTCCTGTTTTTGAGTTACATAAGGAATCGATGATAATGTAGCTGTATTATTCGACTAATAAATTACTCCTTGTTTTATTCTTATCTTTCAAAGATAGCGCTATCATATAACCTTTATTCGCAAGTTCCTATCATTAAACTATTATAGCAATAAAGTCACCAGCAGGCATCGCAGCCGACAAGCAAGAAGTCACATTCATCGTTCTTTAAAAAAAAGACAAAAAATGAAAAAGAGAAACACAAAACCGCAATTATTGCGGCCTGCTGTAAATCTAAACTCTATGTTGTTTGGTTGCTACTTGTCGGTTGAAACTATCAGCTTACTATCGTAGGTTTTGCGGTATTGACTGAGCCGGATAAGTAAAGTAAGGCGGCCGCTATGGTCAGCTTGACATTACCTTCTTTTTTTTGAAAATGCTGAAACACAATGGCACATGTCAAGCGAAAATACGTCGCCACGTAAAATAGGGCAGACAGTGAAATCATGAAATTCATAATTCTATAATAGATAATATAATAATAAATAATAATAATAATAAAATAATAATTTAAAAGATCTAAAACAAATGAATAAAAAGTCGAAATTTCTTTGATGAAACATTATTTTTGAATAAAACATCGAATTCATGCAATTTTTTATTAAATTATGAAAGATGTTAAAGACAAACCTGAAAGTTGCGAACAAAAGCAACAAAAGCAAGATGGGGAGAAAAGTTAGTAAAATTGATGACTGAAATAATAATAATAATGATAATAATATAATATACAAAATGGTATGTATGCATAACCAGAATCTGTTCTTGAGAACGAAACGCATAAAATTCTTCTGGGACTTTGTAGATAAAGACGGATCGCTTATCCCAGCCAGAAACTGATCTAGTATTGATTAAAAAACACAAAAAGAAAAAAAAAGAAAAGAGAACTGTCAACTGGTACATTTTGCAGTTCCGCAGACACAGGGTGACAGACAAAGTAAGCCGAAAGATGAACTAATACATAGACTCGCCAACGAATTGAAAACAAAAACTGGAATATGAGAGGAAAATGATACCAATAGTAGTGTGGCGCTGGGAACGGCCTCCAAAAGCTAGAAATAGAAATCAAGGAAAAATCGAGACCATCCAGACAACAAGCATTGTCAAATCAGCTGGAATTACTCAGGAGAGTCGCTGGAGACCCAGGAGACTTGTTCTCGACTCAGACTTCCAGTAAAAGACCATCAGCTAACGCTGGTGTGAAAAACTGATAATGATAATAATTATACGATTGGGTTGGAAATAAAAATATTGGAATCGGTGCATAACAAAATGGAATATGCACAAACCAAATCCCGTTTTTGAAGAATGAAATGCATAACATTTTCTGGGACTTTGAGATAAACGGATCACCTTATGGATACCAGATCCAATATGATTAATCAAAAAAAGAGAACTTGTGAATTGGAAGATTGTGTAGTCGCCTGTAGATCACAGGGTGAAGATGAAAGAAAAGAAAAACGGTGGACAAAATACTTGGATCTGAGAATTGGGAAAACTGTGGATTTGCAGATTAACTAATCAGAAAAAATCACCTCATGTAACATTTGCTTTGGGTTCATCCACCCTTGCTTAACATCCATCATGTGCTTCCCATGTTTTCGATGTTATAAACGCTTGTATGGCGCGGTATATAATATAATGTAGCTTGCTCTATAGATAAAGAGTAGTCGGTAATAGAGCAATATATTTCAGGTCTGATGAAATTTCGCATAGACGAAAAAATGACAGTTACCAAGCACGGTTGACTCCGTTTTTTAACACTATCCTGAACATTATATGTTTACGGTGAGAGATTCAAAAAAAATTCTGGCACAGTTTTTTATAGACGCCAATCTCATCGGTAGCGATTTTGATAGACAGTACATGATTAATCCTGCTTAGGAAAACACTACCTCATCAAACGATAACTCGCCGGTTTACAATACCATCTCGTGAGCTTGGAATCTTTCTCATCAGCGGTGGAGGTTGAACACTACTTCCAACCAGAACATCGTTATCACTATTCTCAAATGGCAAGGTTAGTGGAGCGGGCTCATGTTTACAACTGTAAAGATAGCAAGAAAATAGCTTGATAAAGACTCAAACTTTGAACGCACGTGTCGCACAACAGTGCCAACTATCAGCACCCATGTGCAGAACGTAGTGTGATAATAATTAAGATCTGTTATGGCGAAAGTGGCTGATATTTTTGAAAACTCTTCTTCGTATATTTGGCGGGTTTTAATATAATATGTATACTTATGTTATAGTAACTGGCCATTTCGTAGGATCACAAATAAAGAAATCTCAAAATCTGCCGCAATTACCAATTCCGACCTCTCGAAAAAAAAGAGTCCCATCCTTATCCGAGAAGTATTTTTCTTTTAGTCGGGCATCTCCAGGTTATCCTTAGTCTGCATTTGCATGCTGATCCCTCCCAATTAAGACAAACGCATTTCTTTCCGTAGAAGACCCCTCTCGTTTTACAAAATTAATACATCCTTCTAAGAAAGACGAAACTTTAAAATCAATCTCTGAAAAATTCCATTCTGTTTTTTTCGGCCGGTTGTATTTTTTTTCCGTAGCGTTTCTATTTCTAAAAAGAATCATAGTGTCTCTCTAACTTCGGGACTTTCCTTATCTATGTTTTTTTATAAGTAATGTGTTCTAATGGCGTTTATCAATTGCGCGCTATCTGCATTAGATACAAATGTTTTCTGTTTCTTTTGGGAAACCTATCCTCATTTATCGCAATGGATATAATCGTAGTAAATGGAATTGGCGACCGCATGGCGAAGTTCAAGGTTGGTTTGGCTTATTTATTTAATGGCATCCAACTTAGTGGATTATTTAATCCCAAAGCAATCTTTGTTTAACCTTAAGAAAGGGGGTAGCTAATTTAATCCTAACAGCTAGGGTTTAGCTTGTTTCATACCTTTCCCAAGGGTTATTAGTCCTAAAAGTGTAAGTAGTGTGACTGGAGTTCGAAGATCGCTGTACTATGATGTTGTAGTCCAGCGACGTTAGCTCTTACATCACGGTTCCCCGCCTTCTAGTATGGTTTATAGTGATGAATTATCTCTACGCAAGTGGAACAACTCTGTCAACTTGATCCTACAGAAAACGCCTATAGGCTCTTATGAACTAACCACAGGCCGTAACACGTTTTTCTTTTGGACTTTCTGCATTTGATATGTGAAAACTGATAATGTAATCATATTTTATATATATATATATATATATATATATATATAACGTAGATGTCAGGAAATAAGAAATGTTAAATTACAAACAAATTTCGAAAATGATATACGATATTCGTAAAAGCATATCGTATGGCTATCGAGAAATGGGACATTCTTGTTCGGCAAGATCATCATGAAGTCACAGACAGGAATATCTGAAAACCACAAAAACAACGATTTCCATGTGTATATACGAAGGATCCAAATGTCATATAGAGTAGCGGCACAAGGACATTCCATCGTGGTGTAATGGTTTTACAAGCTAGTCTTGTAGATCCATTGCTAACTGAAAAAGTGAGTTCGATCCTCCACTAGGAAACCTCTACTTGTCGACTTTGAATTTTGGTCTGTGATTATAAGTTTTTTCTAGGTTTCCCAAATATATTCCACAAGTCAGGTCGGTGGGGCTTAGAATACCTGACTGTGTCTCTGTAGGCAGGTGAGTACTCCCCCCAAAAAGTGGTGTTCTGGGTATGATACTAAAAATGGCCCTGAGGAATGATCTATTGATGGATTCGAGCACTGCAGTGTCGGCCAATAAACTTACCACGTTCAACTTATTTAAACTGGTGTTTTTTCAAATTTTCTTAATATAACTACATCACATGCACAACACACACACCACATATATATATTTATTTGCTCATCCTCAGGGCATTTATTGGTATAGAGGAAGGTGATAAAAATTGTTATCACGGAATAACGAGAAAAGCAAGCGAAATAGTCTTGTTTATCAATCTGTTCAAAATTTTGAAAATTCGCTTTCTTCAGATTTCAAATTTTGAACAGATTTTAAACAGGACTATCGCTTGCTTTTCTCGTTATTCTGTGATAATTGTTTTTTATCACCTTCTTATACAAAACAAATGCTTTGAGGATGATCTAATTGACTGGATCGAAGCACCTGCAGCGTCGGCCAATAAAACCTACCACTCAACTTATTTAAAACTGTGTTTTTTTTTCAAATTTCTT
>CM042138.1:153903783-153938783 GCA_023376005.1 Doryteuthis pealeii | reverse complement strand
TTTCGCATCTTTGCTGAAGAGGTGCTTCATAAACCTCGACATATAGGCTGTCAACTGGAGAGGTTCTGAAGGTTCCCAAACATATAAAGTGTGAATTATACATATAATGTGGTGTCTGCATATGCGTGATGTCCTGGTAATTATAAAACTTCTTCGACGTAAAATAAAACTAATAAGGGTTGATATGCCGTAAAATCCAACCAACCGCCAGCTTGGGAGTTATTTACTATGCTTAGTTGTGACCCAAGGTATGAAGTATGATGCATCCAATGAGAATCGAACGCATTCACAAAAATATGCTAGTCCCGCTTCTGCAGCTTTCAAATCACAGATGGGGTGGGGCAATACACAACATGTCTGCGCACTAACTACCACTATATTAACCACATCAGATACCTATCACAGCTCGAATTGCTTTGATCACGTTTATATGTGCCACAGACTAGCAAAAGTTTTAGGATTCATCCTAGTATATGCCATATCACCTATGTTGAACACTTCTTAGTTATAACTCTAAGTAAGTTGGCTAAGTGGCCTATTACCTGTATCAGCCGGATAGCGAGGGAGTGTATCTCTTTTCGCTAGCACTAGAACACGGAGATTGTTTTGCTAAGGTGATGCACCTCACCGACCGTCAGCTCCCACTTTACCGCACAGATCAGATTAGCCAATTTGTGCTACTTATACGCTGAGTTGGCGAGGAACCGGTAAACTCAGACCCTTACGATACTGACTGAGGTAAACCGACCTAGAAAAACTGCATTATATATATATATATATATATATATATATATATATATATATATTGAAGAGATGGAAGTGAATCCGACGGTATGTAGTATATTAAGAAAATTGAAAAACACAGGTTTAAATAAGTTGAGTGGTAGGTTATTGGCCGACGCTGCAGTGCTTCGATCCATCAATTAGATCATCCTCAAGGCATTTGTTGGTATAAGGAAGGTGATAAAAAAACATTATCACAGAATAACGAGAAAAGCAAGCGATAGTCCTTGTTTAAAATCTGTTCAAAATTTGAAATCTGAAGAAAGCTAATTTCAAAATTTTGAACAGATTGATAAACAAGAACTATCGCTTGCTTTTCTCGTTATTCCGTGATAACAATTTTTTATCACCTTCCTTATACCCTAAATGCCCTGAGGATGAGCAATATATATATATATATGTGTGTGTTGTGTGTGTGTGTGTGTGTGTAGTATATTAAGAAATTGAAAAAACCACAGTTTTAAATAAGTGAGTGGTAAGTTGTATTGGCCG
The DNA here is from genome assembly GCA_023376005.1 of Doryteuthis pealeii. Taxonomy (NCBI): domain Eukaryota; kingdom Metazoa; phylum Mollusca; class Cephalopoda; order Myopsida; family Loliginidae; genus Doryteuthis; species Doryteuthis pealeii. Next base: position 153,937,508 of record CM042138.1, on the reverse strand, counting down.
ACACTGCAGTGCTTCGATCCATCAATTAGATCATCCTCAGGGCATTTTTTAGTATCATACCCAGACACCACTTTTTTGGGGGGGGGGTACTCACCTGCACTACAGAGGACACAGTCAGTGTATTCTAAGCCCACCGACCTGACTTGTGGAATATATTTGGGGAAACCTAGAAAAAACTATATAATCACAGACCAAATTCAAAGTCGACAAGTAGAGGTTTCTTAGTGAGGATCGAATCACTTTTTTAGTAGCAATGGATCTACAGACTAGCTTGTAAACCATACACCACGATGGGATGTCCTTGTGCGTATCTATATACATTTGGTATCCTTCGTTACTTATACACATGGAAATCGTTGTTTGTGGTTTCAGATATTCTGTCTGTGACTTCATGATGGACTCTTGCCGAACAAGAAGTCCATTTCTCGATAGCCATACATTATGCTTACGAGATATCGTATATCATTTCGAAATTTGTTTGTAATTTCATTTCTTATTTCCTGACATCTACGTTAATATATATATATATATATATATATATATATATATATATTTGATACATTATCAGTTTCACATATCAATGCAGTCCAAAGAAAAACGTGGTTTTACGGCCTGTGGTTAAGTCATTAAGTAGCCTTAGGCGTTTTCTGTAGGATCAGTGACAGAAGTGTTACATTGCGGTGAGAGATAATATCACTATAAACATACTAGGAAGGGGGAACCGTGATGTAAGAGCTAACGTGCTGGACTACAACATCATAGTACGCGATCTCGAACTCCAGTCACACTACCCTTTCCTTTTAGAACTAATACCCTTGGGAAAGGTATGAACAAGCTAAACCCTAGCTGTAGGTTAATAGTACCACCACTGTTCTAATACAAAGATGCTTTGGATTAAATAATCCACTAAGGTTGGTATGCCATTAATAAATAAGCCAAACCAACCCTTGACTCGCCATGGTCGCCAATTCATTTACTACGATTATATCATTGCGATAAATGAGGTAGGTTTCCCAAAGAAAGAAACATTGTACTAATGCAGAATAGCGCGCAAGTGATAAACGCATTAGAATCACATTTTACTTATAAAAAACATTAGATAATGGAAAGTCCCGAAGTAGAGAGACACTATGATTTCTTTTTAGAATAGAACGCTACGGAAAAAAATACAACGGCCGAAAAAACAGAATGAATTTTTCAGAGTTGATTTTAAAGTTCGTCTTTCTTAGAAGGATGTATTAATTTTTGTAACGAGAGGGGTCTTCTACGGAAGAAATTCGTTTGTCTTAATTGTGAGGGATCAGCATGCAAATGGAGACTAGGATAACCTGGAGATGCCCGACTAATAAGAAATACTTTTTCGATAAGGATGGACTCTTTTTTTCGAGAGGTCGGAATTGGAATTGCGGCAGATTTTGAAGATTCTTTATTTTGTGATCCTACGAAATGGCAGTTACTATAACATAGTATTACATATATATTTAAACCCCCAAATATACGAAGAAGAGTCAAAAATTATCAGCACTTTCGCCATAAAATATCTTAATTATTATCACACTACGTTCTGCACATGGTGCTTATAGTTGGCACTGTTGTCGACACGTGGTCAAAGTTTGAGTCTTATCAAGCTATTTTCTTGCTATCTTTACAGTGTAAACATGGCCGCTCCACTAACACTTTGCATTGAGGAAGTGATACGATGTTTCTGGTTGGAAGTAGTGTCAACCTCCACCGCTGATGAGAAGATTCAAGCTCACGAGATGGTATTGTAAACCGGCGAGTTATCGTTGATGAGGTGTGTTTTCTATGCAGATTAATCATGGTACTGTCTATCAAATCGTCTACGATGAGATTGGCTTCTATAAAACTGTGCAGAATTTTTTTGAATCTCTCACGTACATATATATGTTAGGATAGTGTAAAAACGGAGTCAACCGTGCTTGGTAACTGTCATTTTTTCGTCTATGCAATCATCAGACCAATATATATGCTCTATTACGATACTCTTTATCTATAGAGCAAGCTACATTATATTATACGCGCCATACAAGCGTATAACATCGGAAACCATGGGAAGCAGCATGATGGATGTTAAGCAAGGGTGGATGAAACCAAGCAAATGTACATGAGGTGATTTTTTTCTGATTAGTTAATCTGCATAATCACAGTTTTTCCAATTCTCAGATCCAAGTATTTTGTCCACCTTTTTCTTTTCTTTCATCTTCACCCTGTGATCTACAGGGACTACACAATCTTCCAATTCACAAGTTCTCTTTTTCTTGTTAATCATTATTGGATCTGGTATCCATAAGGTGATCCGTTATCTCAAGTCCAGAAAATGTTATGCATTTCATTCTCAAGAACGGATTCTGGTTTGTGCATATTCCATTTTGTTATTGCACGATTCCAATTGTTATTTCCAACCCAATCGTATAATTATTATCATTATCAGTTTTTCACACCAGCGTTAGCTGATGGTCTTTTACTGAAGTCTGAGTGAGAACAAGTCTCCTTGGGTCTCCAGGACTCTCCTGAGTATTCCAGCTGATTTGAACAATGCTGTTGTCTGGATGGTCTCGATTTTTCCTTTGATTTCTATTTCTAGCTTTTGGAGGCCGTTCCAAGCGCACCAACTACTATTGGTATCATTTTTCCTCTCATATTCCAGTTTTTGTTTTCAATTCTTTGGCGAGGTCTATGTATTAGTTTATCTTTTCGCTTACTTTCGTCTTCACCTGTGATCTGCTGGAACTGCAAAATGTACCAGTTGACAAGTTCTCTTTCTTTTTTTTCTTTTTTTTGTTTTTTTAATCAATACTAGATCTAGTCTTCTGGCTGGGATAAGGCGATCCGTCTTTATCTCAAAGTCCCAGAGAATTTTATGCGTTTTCGTTCTCAAGAACAGATTCTGGTTTTTGCATATACCATTTTGTTGTATATTATTATTATTATCATTATTATTATTTCATCATCATTTTTACTACTTTTCTCCCATCTTGCTTTTGTTTCTTTGTATCGCAACTTTCAGGTTGTCTTACATCTTTCATAATTTTAATAAAATTGCATGAATTCGATTGTTTTATCAAAAATAATGTTTCATCAAAGAAATTTCGACTTTTATTCATTTGTTTTAGATCTTTTAAATTATTATTATTATTATTATTATTATTATTATTATTATTATTATTATAAGATTATGAATTCATTATTTCACTCTGCCCTATTTTACGTGGCGGACGTATTTTCGCTTGACTGGTGCCATTGTGTTTCAGCATTTCAAAAAAAGAAGTGTAATGTCAACTGACATAGCGGCGCCTTACTTTACTTATCCGGTCCAGTCAATACGCAAACCTACGAAGTAAGCTGTATGTTCAACCGACCAAGTAGCAACCAACAACATAGAGTTTAGATTACAGCAGGCCGCAATAATTGCGGTTTGTGTTTTCTTTTTTCATTTTTTGTCTTTTTTTTAAAGAACTGATGAATGTGACTTCTTGCTTGTCGGCTGCTACTGCTGCTGTGACTATTGCTATAATAGTTTAATTGATAGAACTTGCGAATAATAGTATATGATAGGCGTATCTTTGAAAATTAAGAATAAAACACAGAGTATTTATTTAGTCGAATAATACAGCTACATTATCATCATTCCTTATGTAACTCAAAACAGGAATTCTTTTAAGTTGAGGCCTTGTCAGTTTCTACTTAGTGCCGCATCATCTACAGAATTGAAGACGAAAAGGCTCAAAATCTATCTATCTATCTCTCTATCTATCTATCTATCTCTCTCTCTCTCTCTCTATATATATATATATATATATATATATATATATATATATATATATATACATATGATTATTATTATAGAGTTTTTCACACTAGCGTTAGCTGATGGTCTTTCACTGAAGTCTGAGCGATAACAGTTCCCTCAGGTCTCCAGGACTCTCCTGAGTATTCTAGCTGATTGCAGCAATGCACTTGTCTGGATGATCTCAATTCTTCCTCTGATTTCCAGTTCCTCCAGTCTTTTTTCCAAGCTTTTTGGGGCCGTTCCAAGTGCACCAACTATAGTTGGTATATTATTATTATGGAATTTTTCATACCTGCCGTAACCGGTGATTCACTGGAGGCTGAGTGATAGCAAGTCTCCTAGCCGATCTTAATGTGCTGTAGTTTGGATGGTTCGATTCTTCCAAATGCACCAAATTCTTTTCCAGAGCGCTGGAGACCATTACAATGTCACCAATAACAATTAGTACAACCTTCACCTTCATGTTCCACAGTTTTCTCAATTCTCTGGCAAGGTTCCAGTATTTGTCTATTATTATTATTATTATTATTATTATTATTATTATTGAGTTGAGATGTTACATACAAAGAAGCATAGAAACAAATACATAAACTATGACTATGTAATATGTCAGTTGCACAGCTTAGCCCATTGTCATCTATTTCCTTCTTCTTTGGTTCATCTGTCTAAGCTTCTCGTTTGTCCAATTTAAGAAGGACCCAGAGTATCTTGTAAGTAAATTATCCATGTATTTGTTCATTTGATTAGATTCATGTTGCCGATGTTGATTTTAACAAACTTTCTTGTTCTTTCTTATTTTTTTCTCTCTGTTTTTATGATGTCTGCTTGCAATTTTTCTTTTTACTCCAAGCGTACTGAATGTTTTCCTCATTGGATAGTTCTATTGCTTACGTTGTTTATTCTCGGCATTTTTCAATCCCAAATTCCATTCTTATATCCTGGTCGTATATTCTTATATGTAGGCGAGAAAAATAGAAAAGAATCCGACACTATGTTAAAGAATGATGACTGAGAGTGAAAAATAGGAAAACGAGGAGATTTATTGATATTTAAAATATTTATCGATACTGAGTGTTTTGATTGGTGATTTTACAGTATCGAACACATATTTGAAATAGATATGCATTGTTATAATTTAATTTAGCGTTAGCTGATGGTATTTCACTGGAGTCTGAGTGACAACAAGTCTCCTCAGGTCTCCAGGACTCCTCTGAGTATTCTGGCAGATAGCAGCAGTGCAGTATTCTGGATGGTTTTAATTCATCCTCTGATTTCCAGATTTTCCAGTCTTTTTTCAAGTTTTTGGGGACCGTCCCAAGTACACCAACTACAATTGGTATCACTTTCACCCCCATATTCCACATCTTTTTCAATTCACTGGTAAGGTCCAGGTATTTGTCTATCTTTTCGTTTTCCTTCATCTTCACCTTGTGATCTGCTGGAACTGCATAATTTGCCAGTTGACGTTCTCTTTTTCTCCTTTTCTTTCTTTTTTTTTTTTTGTTAGTTAATCAATATCAGGTCTGGTCTCCTGACTGGGATAAGGCGTCCTTATCTCGATGCCCAGAGAATTTTTATGCGTTTCATTCTCAAGAATAGATTCTGGTTTATGCATTTTGTTGTATATTCAAAATGTTGTTTTTTGCATAATTCCCAGTGGATCACCTTCCCAACCCAGACGTGCCTAGCTTTGTGTTCTCGTTGTGCTTGTTTGCTACATTATTATTATTATTATTATTATTATTATTATTATTATTATTATTATTATTTTCACTCCTTTTGAGTTTTTCACATCAGCGTTAGCTGATAGTTTTTCACTGGAGGCTGACTGACAACTATTATTATTATTATTTTTATTTGGACTTTTTCGGACTGTTGTTCTCAACTTTATTGTTCTATACGCAACATTTTGGCCGATGTGACCCACCCCCCACCCGGACTTTCTTGTCAACTCGGAACATTTTCGAACTCAAGAACCTTTTTGTCGGACTCTCGAGCCTTCATGACATAATCTGAAGCCTTCACAGGACTTCGAACCGAACCCTTTATTCAGTCAACTGGGGTAAACTATTCTAATCCCGTTAACCATGACCGGGTACTAATGTTAAGCTATGTTAAGTATTCTATGTTATTATCGCTCTTGGCCAGGATTGAACCTTGAACCCATAACCTACAGATGATTGTCATTTAAAATTGTATTATCCCAACCCTCATATCCGTTGAACCATGAGTCAAACTTAACATGTATGAGGACCACATGTATTGAGGACAAAACCCGAAGCCATTTGTTAGCTGAGAACGATGCAGGAAGTCATGACAAACAATTCCATTGGATGCAAACTGGGATGTCATCAGTTTCGGCTGTGTCATTTTAGCAACGGGGTATGCTATTAAAAAGGCCCGAGACCCCCCCCCCCCAATGAACTAAAGAATATCCCAGAGGATGTATCCAACGCATCTCAGAAATGTATTTTACAAGAATTATTATTATTATTATTATTATTTGCTCCTTTTGAGTTTTCACATCAGCATTAGCTGATGGTCTTTCACTGGAGTCTGAGTGACAACAAGTCTCCTCAGGTCTCCAGGACTCTTCTGAGTATTCTGGCAGATTGCAGCAGTGCAGTGTTCTGAATGGTTTCAATCCTTCCTCTGATTTCCAAACATTCCAGACCCTTTTCCAATCCTTTTGGGACTGTTCCAAGTGCACCAACTACAATTGGTATCACCACTTTCATATTCCATAACTTTTTAGTTCTCTGGCAAGGTCCAGATATTTGTCTATTTTTTTCATTTTCCTTCAGCTTCACCCTGTGATCTGCTGGCACTTCAAAATCCACCAGTTGACAAGTTCTTTCTTTTTTGTTTATCAACACTAGGTCTGGTCTTCTTTCTGGGATAAGGTGATCCGTTTTTATTTCAAGGTCCCAGAGAATTTTATGCGTTTCGTTCTCAAGAACAGTTTCTGGTTTATGCATATACCATTTTGTTGCATGGTCAAAATTAAATTTTTTGCATAATTCCCAGTGGATCACCTTCCCAACCCAGTCGTGTCTAGTTTTGTATTCTCGTTGTGCTAGTTTGCTACATTCGCAGAGTATATGGTTTACAGTCTCATCTCTATTACCGCAAAGTCTACATTTACTATTTTGTTGGGTCCTATCGATTTTCGCTTTGATGTAGTTGGTCCTTATGGCATTATTTTGTGCAGCAATTATAAGTGATTCCGTTTCTCTTTTGAGGTTTCCTTTTCTTAACCATGTCCAAGTCTTTTCATGGGCAACTTCTTCTATTTGTCGTTTAAAGCGTCGATATAATTGTTTTTCTTCCCATTTTTGCTTTCTAGTCTTTGTTGTTTTTCTGATTGTCCATCGGTCGCCTCTACTATTGTTGGCCGCCATAAGTAGTTTGTCTTTGCTCTTTCTTGTGTAATCTTCAAGTTGTTGGATTGTGGTTTATCATTATTATTATTATTATTATTATTATTATTATTATTATTATTATTATTATCATTATTAGCAAAAGAACAAGATAATTTTATAAAATATATTGTCTGAGGGTGGGGGTTAAATATATCAAATAAAAATTTTAATATGTTTTATAAAATAATTACTTACTTAAAAAGCATCATGTTCATTCCACTCCACTGAGATGTTTGTTTTATTTTACGACAGGAGTGACCCCCCAAAAAACGTTTCTAAAGATTTATAATTTAATTATTCTGACACTTATCTTTAGAGAAACAATTAATTGATTTTTCATATAATTTAATATTTTCCTGTAGTAATGATATTGACTATAAATTAAAAACTCATTGATTAACTTACTTAATTCCTGAAATGACTGTGACGTAAGTAGTGATGTAGTTTCGGTTACTGACAAATAGAGACCGAATCTCTATTATTAATAGATTATCTGCCTGTTTTTCCTACCAATAGTAACTGGTTTCTTCATTTTAGTCTGAGTTGCATGTCTCCTAAACTATCCAGGAATCATCTCAGTATTCTAGCTGATCTCAGCAGCGTCGTGATCTGAACGGTTACAATTTTTTCTCGGGTTCCTATAGTCTTTTTCCAGCTTTTTTAGAATCGTTCCAAGAGCTCCAAATATTATTGGCATCACTGTCATCTTCATCTATCGCTTTCCTTTACTTTTACTCTGTGATCCCGTACAACAGCGAAGTCTACATAATTCATTCATCTGTTTTCCTTTCATTTAACCACTTGTATCTTGACTGAGTCATAAACATTGTTGTTGTTTTTGATGATTTTTCTTACAGAGAACTAAAAAACCGCGGAAGATGAAAACATAGATTATGATTAATCGTCGAGGTGGAGGTAAGACTCGCCTGACAGTTCTGATGTTTTTTAATATAAAATTAAATAAAAATGAGTTTCGACGTTTCAGATTCTGTTCTTTCTTTTATATATTTTACACCCAAAAAGTTTCTAGTTTCATTTATTTTTTATGCCAATGTGCAAAGACTTTTTTTTCTCCGCTATTTCCTAGACAAATGATTGATTACAAAATCCCAGGCGTTCACGCATAAAGTAAAAACACCCAACATCCGTGATGTTCATATTTGTTTTCATTCATTTTTTTGGTTAATATCTTATAGCAACATTTATATGAAAATACATGTAATAGAATCTATTACATAGTGATTATGAAATCACATATGTTATTTAAAACCATTTAAAAAACGATTAACTAAAAAGACTCGATAAATGAAGATTATTTGAGCCAAAAGAGGAACAAAAAATGTTTTATTCAGCATATTCAGCAGTCTAAAGTTGACCGGTTTTTGTCACGTCTCACTCGGGATTAAGTTTTTATGTGTTTCGTATGATAACTGGAGAAGGTCTGTACAATGGCTGGATGGGGAGGGGATGTCAAAACTTGACGGGAAATCGTGCTATCAAATGCTGAAAGTTAGAATGAGTTTGGATTATTTGGATTATTCGGACTATTGTCATGGACTGCTTAGCCACTAGGATTCCGTACTTAAGTATCACGGGTCGCCACCCACGGCCAACATGTTGCCCCATTGGTGGGTGGGGGCGGTCTTACCCTCTACAGAGGTGCAGTCAGCATATTCTACAACTCTAGCCGACCGGGCGGACAATTACTTTCGGATTAATTTTTAAGTCATATGATTTCAAAGAGTAATTTAAATTTGCAATCTAAAAACCCTGCTTTGGGAATAAAAACTTCTCTTTCTCTGAAATTTTTGGATGAGGCTTGATAATTTGGATTATTTGGATTATTCGGACTATTGTTCTCATCTTTATTGTTATCTGTACAAGGTTTCGGCCCATGTGCCCTCCGGCTTTCTTCAGGTATTTCTATTCGCACTCGGGAGCATTCTTTCCGAACTCTGGAACCTTTTTGTCGTAATCGTGAGCCTTCATGAAACTCTGAATCCACCCCTTTATTCAATACACAGGGGTCTACTGTTCTCATTCCGCTAACTATGACTGGGTAAAAGGGTTAAGCTGTGTTAATTTTTATTCTATGTTACTGTTGCTCTTGATCGGGATTGAACCTGCAGCCTAGAGATAACTGTCACTTAGAGCTGTCTTAACTAAACGTCTATATCCACTACGCCATGTGTCCAATTGGTTCCCGAATTAGAAGAGAAGGTTCCCGAGTTCGTGAAAGTTCCCGAGTCCGACAAGAAATACCAGGAGAAAACTGCAGGGCACATCGGTCGAAACGTTTTACAGATAACAATAAAGATGGGGACAATAGTCGGAATAATCCAAATAATCCAAATTATCAAGCCTCATCTCAAAAATTCAGAGAAATATAATGAGTGTTTAATGAAATTTATTTATTTAACGACATGTCAATCCGTTTAGGGTTATTCTATACTCAAATTAAATTGTGATAATTCTGCATTTATATTTACATTTTCATGTAACAGTTTCTTAAGAGTTTGCTTTTTGTTGTTGTTTTGTTTTTGTTTTTGGTTGTTTTTTTGCCCACAGATACAGATATTTACCAACCTCTTCGGACGAGTAGGATAAGACCCAAGTTCAATTTCTTAAGCGGATTTTAAGAGGTTTAAATTCACAGTTTTCTTTCTCCTAGACTGGTAGTCATAACAAAGTTAAAGAGTACAGTCTGCCCTACTATTTACCCATAGGTGGGGAAATAGTTCGATTCCTACCTTTCCCATGGGAAATGCAAAAAGCCTCGTCTTGGTGGGAATCATTGCACCACGCGCCTCCACAAGTAAGATATCAAGTATTCCTATATAATAGAAATAATTTGCATACAGTTCTAGGATTTCAAGAATTTTTATCTAATATGAATAATTATATGGACTCGAGTAATTATTTCTATTCCTTAATAATCATTTGTTTTCACACACTTATATCGTTTTAAGTAACGAATAAAAACCCTTAGTAAACAATTATAGTTTAAAGTAATCATTCTTAATATAAATGTGTTACAGTTATACCCCAAATATTCCTATCAACAGCAGTTGATTGGCATACCCAAGACATCATCCCTTTAGGGGGTATCGTATATTTTGCGCCGTGTCGAAAGAACTGACGAACATGGAGTAGAAAGAATATCGTAATCCTCGTTTTTTGACTCTGAACATTGAACAAAAATTCCTTATTTCAAAACATGAATTGTTGCTGGTGTAGAAAGAGAGAAATGTTTTCCAGTCTTTAGTGGACACAAAATCATACACACACACACATACACACACACACACACACACATATATATATATATATATATATATATATATATTATATGTGTGTGTGTGTGTGTGTGTGTGTGTGTGTGTGTGTTGTTTTAAAAAATAAATAATTTATTTCATTTTTCAACATATTGTCGGGTTCTCTTCCATTTTTTCAATAACATGTATATATATATATATATATATATATGTGTGTGTGTGTGTGTGTGTGTGTGTGTAATATGTATATGCATTTATATATATATATATATATATATAGAGAGAGAGAGAGAGAGAGAGAGAAAGAAGATTACTACGGTGTCACTTTCGAGATCCGTGGAATAAAGATCACTGCGGGTGGAGAGCTCGCCTCTGAGTCATTTTCTCTCTCTCTCTCTCTCTCTCTTCTCTCTCTCTCTCTCTCTCTCTCTCTCTCTCTCTCTCTCTCTATCTCTTGTGAATATGTGACGGCTTCTCATTCGTTCCCTAAGCTCTAATTAAATGGTCGGTTGTCCAGATACCGCCGCCGGTACTCACGTGACATGACAGTCCTGCAACACGTTGAAATTGACAAGAACATATTTTCCATCGAACAGTCGTGCAAAAATATTACCAGAGATGTGAAAATGTAATTGAAGACCAAAGACATTAACAAGTTCTCTAAATAACTAAAATGGCGCCGCTGGCTAAACAGTTAAAAGTACAAAGAACGAAATCGATGAGGGAAGTACAAACTCCGACCATGCCAGTTTGTGTTCCCTTCCTTACCCTTATTAAAGGCATGAAATAACTTCTCCCGTTTGCTATAGGCCATTTTTATCATACAACATTTAATAAAAACTATGTTCGATATTTTGTTCTCATCAGCCGCCAACCAGGGTTGGTAACACAGTTTGAGTGGCTTAAGGCGATACTGCCACTCCTAGCGCCACCAACAGCTTTTGGCATCAGGACAGGATATTTTTAAAAATGGATAAAGAACGTCCGTTCGTTTTAGAAGTTTCATTATAAATGCAATTTTTGATTTTCACATCACACAAATACACTTAGTAAACTCATGAAACAACTTTTCACGTTCACTAAGGACAAATAGGTTGTTATATAGCCATCCAATCTGATTATATATATATATATATATATATATATATATATATATATATATAATATATAATATATATATATAGGAGAGAGAGTTCTTATGAGGTGATGAAAAAGGTGAGAGGCATTCGTATAATCTCTCCCAAACTTTTAATGTCTTTATTTCTAACTTACTTGCTTGAGTAGTTGAGTTACTAGCTGGTACCTTAGTCTGTCTCTTGCATAGCTGGGACATTTCTAAAGATGCTGGTCTGACGTTATGTCTTCTTCTTAGTTCTGGTTCTGTTGAAGCTGGTTCGGTATTATTCACAAAGACGATATAAGGCTTATATTTTGAGTGATCACATCTTTTTTTTCAACCAGACTTGTCAACCGCGGCCGGAGTGAAGCAAAAAAAAAGACGATGTCTACATCATGGTGTCTTCTGCTAAAACTAACTAAGCTAAACTTAACTTCCGTTCCCACGTTTCCCAGTGGCGGGAGCCGTGAGGTCAACTTGATGTTACCGACTGTCAATCAATGAACCCATTTCGATTTTCAACGAATTTTTGATTCAAAATTAACTACACAATCCGTCCAAAAACAACGGTTTATCAATATATAACAAGGGTAGTTAGAGTTCTTTAACCGTGTAAAAGACAATCTATCTTGATCATTCCTGGAGAACTCATTAGTGACGTTCTCCTGTAAACGTGGAGACATCAGTGTCAGCAAATCAGCAATAATTTATCAGCTCTATGCGGATGTCGTGCTGTGGACTTGCTTGCTAATAGCAATGGCCGATAAGGATGGGTGGCGAAAGAGAGTCATGTTAATCCGTGCTGCAATTTATTACCAATCTTTTTAAGCAAAAATGGGAATATCCAAGAATCAAGAAATAAGTACACTCCTACGCAAAATTCAATATTCCTTTGGGTCTTTTTTTTTTTTGTCGTTCTTTCGGCTAGGTTTAGACTCTCTGACTGTTTCCCTGGAAAGGGATAAAATCCCCCTCCCTACAGCAGTTGGTCTCATATGCATGTAGATGCGCGCTTAGAGAAATGGAAAGATGGTATCCCTCGGTTGGAATCTTCAGGATCAGCCTGACCTCGTTTTACTTTTTTCCCCCCATCCAGCACCAAAATAAGAACACGACGCCACATTCGGCCCAACGAAGGAAATACGGCAAATAAGAACAGATACTCTAATTCCAGATCGATGGCTATACTTTAAAATGGACGTTATTTATTCTATCCGAAGGCCATAAGTTGTTGGTGGCGCTACGAACGGCAATGCGGCTTAAGCCACCCCTGGTTGGCGGCGGTAGTTTGATCACAGTGGTAATATTGTGCTATGCTGAAGAGCCGAACCATTTTTTTAATAACAGTCAATTTTGACGCGTACTATGCTACTATCTACATATAGCTTATGTAGTTCCTAATCCCTCTCGAACGGACAGGATGCAACACAAGTTTTATCTTTAAACAGAATACACCAAGTTTAAATTCAGAATTTTCCTTCTCCTATATTGATTACCACACAAAGACTAATGAGCCCAGTCTTTCCTACTATTTACCTATAGCTAAGTATAAGGAGAGAAGAGATCCAAGCCTTTCCCAATTACATCAGCGCGAAAGTGAAACACAATTAGCTTCGTCCATGATCTTAACTCAGGTCACCGGGTCACTTTCTTAAGACGATTACCCTTAGGCCATGCATCTTTTCCAATTCACATATAGTGTAGCATATATATATATATATATATATATATATATATATATATATATATATATATATATATATATATATGAAGTACAAAGTAAACTCAAACAGTTTCGTCTATGTATTGAACTCGGGTTGCCGATCCAATTAAACGATAACCGTTACGTTATGCCCGCCACTTTTGAGTCCCTTTTTCAATCTGTTTTCAGTTGTTTTCAGTCTTGTACAGGAAACACTGATACCAAGGTGTTACGCCGTTTCCATTTTCCTGGATTAGGCTATTTGTGTTTTGCTTCACGCTAATGCTCTTGGGAATGAATACATCTGTTCTTAACCATTCCCAAGCAATGAGAAAAATAGGACAACCAATCTAAAAAAAGGAAAATCAACTTTGCCCCGCTTAATAATTTATATTGTTTCCCATTCTGTTCGTGGCGGAGGAATTTAGAAAATACATTCTTGGAGGCCTCCATCATGTAATGGTTATCGTCGTAGGAATTGGACACGGCAACACGATTTCAAATCGTATACGAGGCTGTTTGTATTTTCACATAGAACTAATGCTATATATTCATGAATATAACTATTCTCTCTCCAGCTATGGGTAAATAGTAGGACAGACTGGGTTCTTTAATCTTGGTACGACAACCTGTCTAGGAGAAGGGAGACTCTTATTTCAAACTTGTTAAACTCCACTTTAGAAATTGAGCTTGTGTCCCATCCTGATCGTTGTGGGCGAGTTCGGTAAATATATACTTGGAGGTGGGGGGATGAACGTTGCCCAGTAACCTCTATTGACACGAGAGATACCACGAGAGGGATAGAGAGAAAGTGAGAGAGAGAGAGAGAGAGAATCAATCTGTATTGCACCCTAATGACCTTAACAGGTCATGGGACTCGTTACCAATCCGAAATAAGTGCTCTTTATTTTCTTCCATTTAAGTATTTTATAATTAATAATAAACGTTTCCATAAACAATAAAGATGAAAACAATAAACATAGAAAAGAATTTCCTGTTTTATGACTAAATAATACATTATCTCAGTGTCAAAATTGTACGAGGAAAAGTGCGCATGCGCTTATGGTTAATCATGTTTATCAAGACAGGTGCGAGCATGCACACAAACAATATACGCGTACTCACCAGTAGAGAGTCAAAACACACACACACACACACACACACACACACACCCAAAACACAAACACAGTGACATACGCCCAAACAAACACACACGCACACACACGTATATATATATATATATATATATATATATATATTGTTAGGATAACGAAGACATGAGGTAACTGACGGTTTCTCGTCTATATGATTTTCAAAATTGAATAATGCACAGAGGTGAGAAACTGACAGTTATCAAGCACCGCTGACGTCATGTCTTCGCTACTCTACAATTTTCAATCACATTGGCGAGAAACTATCAGTTACCAAAACCCGTTGACTTCATGTCTTCGTGCAACCCTAACTTAGATATGCATGGTCAATCAATGATATTGAGCACAATATAGCCAGTTATATATCTATCTATTAATCTATCTATCTATCTGTCTGTCCCTCTCTCTCTCTCTCTCTATATATATATATATATATATATATATATATATATATAGAGAGAGAGAGAGAGAGAGAGAGAAAGAGAGAGATGACATCATTGTTTTTTTCTCTTTGACTTTCTGGCGATTTCAAATTTCAGAGTCTTCAATTTACTCATCTGTTTACTCAGACATTAATAAAATCATCATTTATGTAACAATTGAAAATTCTTTTGAAACACAAAAATATGTACAATCGGGATTCATCTTTCAGAAATGCAGCCACGGGTATACACTTATGCAATAGATCCCATCTATGTAAAGAGACGGCTATATAATATGTTATATGAACTCAATCCCACGCTGTGATTGATTTTAAAACAAACAGTTGGTTGCAGGTTTTCCTCTGAATTGTATTAACCAGAGGTCAGATCCACAGAGAAAACTTTGTATTTATACATACCATAATAAAAGATGAGGATAACCCCCCCCCAAAAAAAAATTAATATACATATATATATATGTATATATATATATATATATATATATATGTATATAATTATATATATGTATATATGTATATATATATATATATGTATATATATATGGTATATATATATATATATATATTCCAAGTTTAATTCAATCTGGTTAAAAAACTTTACACAAATTATTATTTGTTTAACTTACACGCACGCTCATGTACATGTACACACACAACACAGAAAGATATATAATATATATATATATATATATATACCCAACGAATGTGTTAAAAATTCCTATGTAATATATATATGGTGTGTGTGTGTGTGAGAGCTAGTGATAACCATATACTATTACAATATTATACATATATATAATAATGCTGTAGATAGAAGGAAAGTGGTCAAGAAATGATCAACTCAAACAAGTCACAGGGTGATACGTTTCGTCTGTATTCACAGAAGTTCCTTCTATCTACAGCATGTCGTCCGGATCTTCTTGACCACTTTCCTTCTATCTACAGCATTATTAAATATGTATAATATTGTAATAGTATATGGTTATCACTGCTCTCACACACACACACACATATATATATTACATAGGAATTTTTAACACATCGTTGGGTATATATATATATATATATATATATATATTTTCTGTTTGTGTGTGTACATGTACATGAGCGTGCGTGTAAGTTAAACAAATAATAATTTGTGTAAAGTTTTTAACCAGATTGAATTAAACTTGGAATATATATATATATATATATATACACATATATATATAATATATATATATATATACAATATATATACATATATGATATATATACATATATATATATATATATATATATATATACATATTATATATGTAATATTAATTTTTTTTTGGGGGGGTTATCCTCATCTTTTATTATGGTATGTATAAATACAAAGTTTTCTCTGTGGATCTGACCTCTGGTTAATACAAATTCAAGGGAAAACTGCAACAAACTGTTGTTTTAAAATCAATCACAGCGTGGGATTGAGTTCATAATAACATATTATATAGCCGTCTCTTACATAGAATGGGATCTATTGCATAAGTGTATACCCGTGGCTGGCATTCTGAAAAGATGAAATCCCGATTGGTACATATTTTTTTGTTTCAAAAGAATTTTCATTGTTACATAAATGATGATTTATTAATGTCTGAGTAAACAGATGAGTAATTGAAGACTCTGAAATATTGAATCGCCAGAAAGTCAAAGAGAAAAAACAATGATGTCATCTCTCTCTTTTTCTCTCTCTCTCTCTCTCTCTCTCTATATATATATATTATATATATATAATATATATATAGAGAGAGAGAGAGAGAGGACAGACAGATAGATAGATAGATTAATAGATAGATATATAACTGGCTATATTGTGCTCAATATCATTGATTGACCATGCATATCTAAGTTAGGGTTGCACGAAGACATGAAGTCAACGGGTTTTGGTAACTGATAGTTTCTCGCCAATGTGATTGAAAATTGTAGAGTAGCGAAGACATGACGCAGCGGTGCTTGATAACTGTCCAGTTTCTCACCTCTGTGCATTATTCAATTTTGAAAATCATATAGACGAGAAACCGTCAGTTACCTCATGTCTTCGTTATCCTAACACATATATATATATATATATATATATATATATATACGTGTGTGTGGCGGTGTGTTTGTTTGGGCGTATGTCACTGTGTTTGTGTTTTGTGTGTGTGTGTGTGTGTGTGTGTGTGTGTGTGTGTGTTTGACTCTCTACTGGTGAGTACGCGTATATTGTTGTGTGCATGCTCGCACCTGTCTTGATAAACATGATTAACCATAAGCGCATGCGCACTTTTCCTCGTACAATTTTGACACTTGAGATAATGTATTATTTAGTCATAAAACAGGAAATTCTTTTCTATGTTTATTGTTTTCATCTTTATTGTTTATGGAAACGTTTATTATTAATTATAAATACTTAAATGGAAGAAAATAAGAGCACTTATTTCGGATTGGTAACGAGTCCCATGACCTGTTAAGGTCATTAGGTGCAATACAGATTGATCTCTTCTCTCTCTCTCTCTCACTTTCTCTCTATCCCTCTCGTGGTATCTCTCGTGTCAATAGAGGTTACTGGGCAACGTTCATCCCCCACCTCCAAGTATATATTTACCGAACTCGCCCACAACGATCAGGATGGGACACAAGCTCAATTTCTAAAGTGGAGTTAACAAGTTTGAAATAAGAGTCTCCCTTCTCCTAGACAGGTTGTCGTACCAAGATTAAAGAACCCAGTCTGTCCTACTATTACCCATAGCTGGAGAGAGAAATAGTTATATTCATGAATATATAGCATTAGTTCTATGTGAAAATACAAACAGCCTCGTATACGATTTGAAATCGTGTTTGCCGTGTCCAATCCTACGACGATAACCATTACATGATGGAGGCCTCCAAGAATGTATTTTCTAAATTCCTCCGCCACGAACAGAATGGGAAACAATATAAATTATTAAGCGGGGCAAAGTTGATTTCCCTTTTTTTAGATTGGTTGTCCTATTTTTCTCATTGCTTGGGAATGGTTAAGAAACAGATGTATTTCATTCCCAAGAGCATTAGCGTGAAGCAAAACACAAATAGCCTAATCCAGGAAAATGGAAACGGCGTAACACCTTGGTATCAGTGTTTCCTGTACAAGACTGAAAACAACTGAAAACAGATTTGAAAAAGGGACTCAAAAGTGGCGGGCATAACGTAACGGTTATCGTTTTAATTGGATCGGCAACCCGAGTTCAATACATAGACGAAACTGTTTGAGTTTACTTTGTACTCATATATATATATTATATATATATATATATATACATATATATATATATATATATATATATATATATATGCTACACTATATGTGAATTGGAAAAGATGCTGGCCTAAGGGTAATCGTCTTAAGAAAGTGACCCGGTGACCTGAGTTAAGATCATGGACGAAGCTAATTGTGTTTCACTTTCGCGCTGATGTAATTGGAAAGGCTTGGATCTCTTCTCTCCTTATACTTAGCTATAGGTAAATAGTAGGAAAGACTGGGCTCATTAGTCTTTGTGTGGTAATCAATATAGGAGAAGGAAAATTCTGAATTTAAACTTGGTGTATTCTGTTTAAAGATAAACTTGTGTTGCATCCTGTCCGTTCGAGAGGGATTAGGAACTACATAAGCTATATGTAGATAGTAGCATAGTACGCGTCAAAAATTGACTGTTATTAAAAAAATGGTTCGGCCTCTTCAGCATAGCACAATATTACCACTGTGATCAAACTACCGCCGCCAACCAGGGGTGGCTTAAGCCGCATTGCCGTTCGTAGCGCCACCAACAACTTATGGCTTCGATAGAATAAATAACGTCCATTTTAAAGTATAGCCATCGATCTGGAATTAGAGTATCTGTTCTTATTTGCCGTATTTCCTTCGTTGGGCCGAATGTGGGCGTCGTGTTCTTATTTTGGTGCTGGATGGGGGGAAAAAAGTAAAACGAGGTCAGGCTGATCCTGAAGATTCCAACCGAGGGATACCATCTTTCCATTCTCTAAGCGCGCATCTACATGCATATGAGACCAACTGCTGTAGGGAGGGGGATTTTATCCCTTTCCAGGGAAACAGTCAGAGAGTCTAAACCTAGCCGAAAGAACGACAAAAAAAAAAGACCCAAAGGAATATTGAATTTTGCGTAGGAGTGTACTTATTTCTTGATTCTTGGATATTCCCATTTTTGCTTAAAAAGATTGGTAATAAATTGCAGCACGGATTAACATGACTCTCTTTCGCCACCCATCCTTATCGGCCATTGCTATTAGCAAGCAAGTCCACAGCACGACATCCGCATAGAGCTGATAAATTATTGCTGATTTGCTGACACTGATGTCTCCACGTTTACAGGAGAACGTCACTAATGAGTTCTCCAGGAATGATCAAGATAGATTGTCTTTTACACGGTTAAAGAACTCTAACTACCCTTGTTATATATTGATAAACCGTTGTTTTTGGACGGATTGTGTAGTTAGATTTTGAATCAAAATTCGTTGAAAATCGAAATGGGTTCATTGATTGACAGTCGGTAACATCAAGTTGACCTCACGGCTCCCGCCACTGGGAAACGTGGGAACGGAAGTTAAGTTTAGCTTAGTTAGTTTTAGCAGAAGACACCATGATGTAGACATCGTCTTTTTTTTTGCTTCACTCCGGCCGCGGTTGACAAGTCTGGTTGAAAAAAAAGATGTGATCACTCAAAATATAAGCCTTATATCGTCTTTGTGAATAATACCGAACCAGCTTCAACAGAACCAGAACTAAGAAGAAGACATAACGTCAGACCAGCATCTTTAGAAATGTCCCAGCTATGCAAGAGACAGACTAAGGTACCAGCTAGTAACTCAACTACTCAAGCAAGTAAGTTAGAAATAAAGACATTAAAAGTTTGGGAGAGATTATACGAATGCCTCTCACCTTTTTCATCACCTCATAAGAACTCTCTCTCCATATATATATATATATATATATATATATAATTATTATATATATATATATATATATATATTATATATAATCAGATTGGATGGCTATATAACAACCTATTTGTCCTTAGTGAACGTGAAAAGTTGTTTCATGAGTTTACTAAGTGTATTTGTGTGATGTGAAAATCAAAAATTGCATTTATAATGAAACTTCTAAAACGAACGGACGTTCTTTATCCATTTTTAAAAATATCCTGTCCTGATGCCAAAAGCTGTTGGTGGCGCTAGGAGTGGCAGTATCGCCTTAAGCCACTCAAACTGTGTTACCAACCCTGGTTGGCGGCTGATGAGAACAAAATATCGAACATAGTTTTTATTAAATGTTGTATGATAAAAAATGGCCTATAGCAAACGGGAGAAGTTTATTTCATGCCTTTAATAAGGGTAAGGAAGGGAACAACAAACTGGCATGGTCGGAGTTTGTACTTCCCTCATCGATTTCGTTCTTTGTACTTTTAACTGTTTAGCCAGCGCG
Organism: Doryteuthis pealeii; assembly: GCA_023376005.1. Lineage (NCBI taxonomy): Eukaryota > Metazoa > Mollusca > Cephalopoda > Myopsida > Loliginidae > Doryteuthis > Doryteuthis pealeii. Next base: position 153,917,106 of record CM042138.1, on the reverse strand, counting down.
CCATTTTAGTTATTTAGAGAACTTGTTAATGTCTTTGGTCTTCAATTACATTTTCACATCTCTGGTAATATTTTTGCACGACTGTTCGATGGAAAATATGTTCTTGTCAATTTCAACGTGTTGCAGGACTGTCATGTCACGTGAGTACCGGCGGCGGTATCTGGACAACCGACCATTTAATTAGAGCTTAGGGAACGAATGAGAAGCCGTCACATATTCACAAGAGATAGAGAGAGAGAGAGAGAGAGAGAGAGAGAGAGAGAGAGAGAGAGAGAGAGAGAGAGAGAGAGAGAAAATGACTCAGAGGCGAGCTCTCCACCCGCAGTGATCTTTATTCCACGGATCTCGAAAGTGACACCGTAGTAATCTTTTTCTCTCTCTCCTCTCCTCTCTCTCTCTATATATATATATATATATTATATATAAATGCATATACATATACACACACACACACACACACACACACACATATATATATATATATATATATATACATGTTATTTGAAAAAATGGAAGAGAACCCGACAATATGTTGAAAAATGAAATAAATTATTTATTTTTTAAAACACACACACATACACACACACACACACACACACACACACATATATATATATATATATATATATATATATATATATATGTGTGTGTGTGTGTGTGTGTATGTGTGTGTTGTGTATGATTTTGTGTCCACTAAAGACTGGAAAACATTTCTCTCTTTCTAACACCAGCAACAATTCATGTTTTGAAATAAGGAATTTTTGTTCAATGTTCAGAGTCAAAAAACGAGGATTACGATATTCTTTCTACTCCATGTTCGTCAGTTCTTTCGACACGGCGCAAAATATACGATACCCCCTAAAGGGATGATGTCTTGGGTATGCCAATCAACTGGCTGTTGATAGGAATATTTGGGGTATAACTGTAACACATTTATATTAAGAATGATTACTTTAAACTATAATTGTTTACTAAGGGTTTTTATTCGTTACTTAAAACGATATAAGTGTGTGAAAACAAATGATTATTAAGGAATAGAAATAATTACTCGAGTCCATATAATTATTCATATTAGATAAAAATTCTTGAAATCCTAGAACTGTATGCAAATTATTTCTATTATATAGGAATACTTGATATCTTACTTGTGGAGGCGCGTGGTGCAATGATTCCCACCAAGACGAGGCTTTTTGCATTTCCCATGGGAAAGGTAGGAATCGAACTATTTCCCCCCACCTATGGGTAAATAGTAGGGCAGACTGTACTCTTTAACTTTGTTATGACTACCAGTCTAGGAGAAAGAAAACTGTGAATTTAAACCTCTTAAAATCCGCTTAAGAAATTGAACTTGGGTCTTATCCTACTCGTCCGAAGAGGTTGGTAAATATCTGTATCTGTGGGCAAAAAAACAACCAAAAACAAAAACAAAACAACAACAAAAAGCAAACTCTTAAGAAACTGTTACATGAAAATGTAAATATAAATGCAGAATTATCACAATTTAATTTGAGTAAGAATAACCCTAAACGGATTGACATGTCGTTAAATAAATAAATTTCATTAAACACTCATTATATTTCTCTGAATTTTTGAGATGAGGCTTGATAATTTGGATTATTTGGATTATTCCGACTATTGTCCCCATCTTTATTGTTATCTGTAAAAACGTTTCGACCGATGTGCCCTGCAGTTTTCTCCTGGTATTTCTTGTCGGACTCGGGAACTTTCACGAACTCGGGAACCTTCTCTTCTAATTCGGGAACCAATTGGACACATGGCGTAGTGGATATAGACGTTTAGTTAAGACAGCTCTAAGTGACAGTTATCTCTAGGCTGCAGGTTCAATCCCGATCAAGAGCAACAGTAACATAGAATAAAAATTAACACAGCTTAACCCTTTTACCCAGTCATAGTTAGCGAATGAGAACAGTAGACCCTGTGTATTGAATAAAGGGGTGGATTCAGAGTTTCATGAAGGCTCACGATTACGACAAAAAGGTTCCAGAGTTCGGAAAGAATGCTCCGAGTGCGAATAGAAAATACCTGAAGAAAGCCGGAGGGCACATGGGCCGAAAACCTTGTACAGATAACAATAAAGATGAGAACAAATAGTCCGAATAATCCAAATAATCCAAATTATCAAGCCTCATCCAAAAATTTCAGAAGAAAGAGAAGTTTTTTATTCCAAAGCAGGGTTTTTAGATTGCAAATTTAAAATTACTCTTTGAAATCATATGACTTAAAAATTAATCCGAAAGTAATTGTCCGCGCCGCGGCTAGAGTTGTAGAATATGCTGACTGCACCTCTGTAGAGGGTAAGACGCCCCCCACCAAATGGGGCAACATGTTGGCCGTGGGTGGCGACCCGTGATACTTAAGTACGGAATCCTAGTGGCTAAGCAGTCCATGACAATAGTCGAATAATCCAAATAATCCAAACTCATTCTAACTTTCAGCATTTGATAGCACGATTTCCGTCAAGTTTTGACATCCCCTCCCCATCCAGCCATTGTACAGACCTTCTCCAGTTATCATACGAAACACATAAAAACTTAATCCCGAGTGAGACGTGACAAAAACCGGTCAACTTTAGACTGCTGAATATGCTGAATAAAACATTTTTTTGTTCCTCTTTTGGCTCAATAATCTTCATTTATCGAGTCTTTTTAGTTAATCGTTTTTTAAATGGTTTTAAAATAACATATGTGATTTCATAATCACTATGTAATAGATTCTATTACATGTATTTTCATATAAATGTTGCTATAAGATATTAACCAAAAAATGAATGAAAACAAATATGAACATCACGGATGTTGGGTGTTTTTACTTTAATGCGTGAACGCCTGGGATTTTGTAATCAATTCATTTGTCTAGGAAATAGCGGAGAAAAAAAAGTCTTTTGCACATTGGCATAAAAAATAAATGAAACTAGAAACTTTTTGGGTGTAAAATATATAAAGAAAGAACAGAATCTGAAACGTCGAAACTCATTTTAATTTAATTTTATATTAAAAAACATCAGAACTGTCAGGCGAGTCTACCTCCACCTCGACGATTAATCATAATCTATGTTTTCATCTTCCGCGTTTTTAGTTCTCTGTAAGAAAAATCATCAAAAACAACAAAATGTTTATGACTCAGTCAAGATACAAGTGGTTAAATGAAAGGAAAACAGATGAATGATTATGTAGACTTCGCTGTTGTACGGGATCACAGAGTAAAAGTAAAGGAAAGCGATAGATGAAGATGACAGTGATGCCAATAATATTTGGAGCTCTTGGAACGATTCTAAAAAAGCTGGAAAAAAGACTATAGGAACCCGAGAAAAAAAATTGTAACCGTTCAGATCACGACGCTGCTGAGATCAGCTAGAATACTGAGATGATCCTGGATAGTTTAGGAGACATGCAACTCAGACTAAAATGAAGAAACCAGTTACTATTGGTAGGAAAAACAGGCAGATAATCTATTAATAATAGAGATTCGGGTCTCTATTTGTCAGTAACCGAAACTACATCACTACTTACGTCACAGTCATTTCAGGAATTAAGTAAGTTAATCAATGAGTTTTTTAATTTATAGTCAATATCATTACTACAGGAAATATTAAAATTATATGAAAAATCATTAATTTGTTTCTCTAAAGATAAGTGTCAGAATAATTAAATTATAAATCTTTAGAAACGTTTTTTGGGGGTCACTCCTGTCGTAAAATAAACAAACATCTCAGTGGAGTGAATGAAACATGATGCTTTTTAAGTAAGTAATTATTTTATAAAACATATTAAATTTTTATTTGATATATTTAACCCCCACCCTCAGACAATATATTTATAAAAAATTATCTTGTTCTTTTGCTATAATGATAATAATAATAATAATAATAATAATATAATAATATAATAATAATAATGATAAACCACAATCCAACAACTTGAAGATTACACAAGAAAGAGCAAAGACAAACTACTTATGGCGCCAACAATAGTAGAGGCGACCGATGACAATCAGAAAAACAACAAAGACTAGAAAGCAAAAAATGGAAGAAAAACAATTATATCGACGCTTTAAAACGAACAAATAGAAGAAGTTGCCCATGAAAAGAATTGGACATGGTTAAGAAAGGAAACCTTCAAAAGAGAAACGGAATCACTTATAATTGCTGCAACAAAATAATGCCCATAAGGACCAACTACATCAAAAGCGAAAAATCGATAGGACCCAACAAAATAGTAAATGTAGACTTTGCGGTAATAGAGATGAGACTGTAAACCATATACTCTGCGAATGTAGCAAACTAGCACAACGAGAATACAAAACTAGACACGACTGGGTTGGGAAGTGATCCACTGGGGAATTATGCAAAAATTTAATTTGACCATGCAACAAAATGGTATATGCATAAACCAGAAACTGTTCTTGAGAACGAAACGCATAAAATTCTCTGGGACCTTGAAATAAAAAGGATCACCTTATCCCAGAAAGAAGACCAGACCTAGTGTTGATAAACAAAAAGAAAAGAACTTGTCAACTGGTGGATTTTGAAGTGCCAGCAGATCACAGGGTGAAGCTGAAGGAAAATGAAAAATAGACAAATATCTGGACCTTGCCAGAGAACTAAAAGTTATGGAATATGAGTGGTGATACAATTGTAGTTGGTGCACTTGGAACAGTCCCAAAAGGATTGGAAAAGGGTCTGGAATGTTTGGAAATCAGAGGAAGGATGAAACCATTCAGAACACTGCACTGCTGCAATCTGCCAGAATACCAGAAGAGTCCTGGAGACCTGAGGAGACTTGTTGTCACTCAGATCCAGTGAAAAGACCATCAGCTAATGCTGATGTGAAAACTCAAAAGGAGCAAATAATAATAATAATAATAATAATTCTTGTAAAATACATTTCTGAGATGCGGTTGGATACATCCTCTGGGATATTCTTTAGTTATTGGGGGGGGGGGGGGTCTCGGGCCTTTTTAATAGCATACCCCGTTGCTAAAATGACACAGCCGAAACTGATGACATCCCAGTTTGCATCCAATGGAATTGTTTGTCATGACTTCCTGCATCGTTCTCAGCTAACAAATGGCTTCGGGTTTTGTCCTCAATACATGTGGTCCTCATACATGTTAAGTTTGACTCATGGTTCAACGGATATGAGGGTTGGGATAATACAATTTAAATGACAATCATCTGTAGGTTATGGGTTCAAGGTTCAATCCTGGCCAAGAGCGATAATAACATAGAATACTTAACATAGCTTAACATTAGTACCCGGTCATGGTTAACGGGATTAGAATAGTTTACCCCAGTTGACTGAATAAAGGGTTCGGTTCGAAGTCCTGTGAAGGCTTCAGATTATGTCATGAAGGCTCGAGAGTCCGACAAAAAGGTTCTTGAGTTCGAAAATGTTCCGAGTTGACAAGAAAGTCCGGGTGGGGGTGGGTCACATCGGCCAAAATGTTGCGTATAGAACAATAAAGTTGAGAACAACAGTCCGAAAAAGTCCAAATAAAAATAATAATAATAATAGTTGTCAGTCAGCCTCCAGTGAAAAACTATCAGCTAACGCTGATGTGAAAAACTCAAAAGGAGTGAAAATAATAATAATAATAATAATAATAATAATAATAATAATAATAATAATGTAGCAAACAAGCACAACGAGAACACAAAGCTAGGCACGTCTGGGTTGGGAAGGTGATCCACTGGGAATTATGCAAAAAACAACATTTTGAATATACAACAAAATGCATAAACCAGAATCTATTCTTGAGAATGAAACGCATAAAATTCTCTGGGCATCGAGATAAGGACGCCTTATCCCAGTCAGGAGACCAGACCTGATATTGATTAACTAACAAAAAAAAAAAAAAAAGAAAAGGAGAAAAAGAGAACGTCAACTGGCAAATTATGCAGTTCCAGCAGATCACAAGGTGAAGATGAAGGAAAACGAAAAGATAGACAAATACCTGGACCTTACCAGTGAATTGAAAAAGATGTGGAATATGGGGGGTGAAAGTGATACCAATTGTAGTTGGTGTACTTGGGACGGTCCCCAAAAACTTGGAAAAAAGACTGGAAAATCTGGAAATCAGAGGATGAATTAAAACCATCCAGAATACTGCACTGCTGCTATCTGCCAGAATACTCAGAGGAGTCCTGGAGACCTGAGGAGACTTGTTGTCACTCAGACTCCAGTGAAATACCATCAGCTAACGCTAAATTAAATTATAACAATGCATATCTATTTCAAATATGTGTTCGATACTGTAAAATCACCAATCAAAACACTCAGTATCGATAAATATTTTTAAATATCAATAAATCTTCCTCGTTTTCCTATTTTTCACTCTCAGTCATCATTCTTTAACATAGTGTCGGATTCTTTTCTATTTTTCTCGCCTACATATAAGAATATACGACCAGGATATAAGAATGGAATTTGGGATTGAAAAATGCCGAGAATAAACAACGTAAGCAATAGAACTATCCAATGAGGAAAACATTCAGTACGCTTGGAGTAAAAAGAAAAATTGCAAGCAGACATCATAAAAACAGAGAGAAAAAAATAAGAAAGAACAAGAAAGTTTGTTAAAATCAACATCGGCAACATGAATCTAATCAAATGAACAAATACATGGATAATTTACTTACAAGATACTCTGGGTCCTTCTTAAATTGGACAAACGAGAAGCTTAGACAGATGAACCAAAGAAGAAGGAAATAGATGACAATGGGCTAAGCTGTGCAACTGACATATTACATAGTCATAGTTTATGTATTTGTTCTATGCTTCTTTGTATGTAACATTCAACTCAATAATAATAATAATAATAATAATAATAATAATAATAGACAAATACTGGAACCTTGCCAGAGAATTGAGAAAACTGTGGAACATGAAGGTGAAGGTTGTACTAATTGTTATTGGTGACATTGTAATGGTCTCCAGCGCTCTGGAAAAGAATTTGGGTGCATTTGGAAGAATCGAAACCATCCAAACTACAGCACCATTAAGATCGGCTAGGAGACTTGCTATCACTCAGCCTCCAGTGAATCACCGGTTACGGCAGGTATGAAAAATTCCATAATAATAATATACCAACTATAGTTGGTGCACTTGGAACGGCCCCAAAAAGCTTGGAAAAAAGACTGGAGGAACTGGAAATCAGAGGAAGAATTGAGATCATCCAGACAAGTGCATTGCTGCAATCAGCTAGAATACTCAGGAGAGTCCTGGAGACCTGAGGGAACTGTTATCGCTCAGACTTCAGTGAAAGACCATCAGCTAACGCTAGTGTGAAAAACTCTATAATAATAATCATATGTATATATATATATATATATATATATATATATATATATATATATATATAGAGAGAGAGAGAGAGAGATAGATAGATAGATAGATAGAGAGATAGATAGATAGATTTTGAGCCTTTCGTCTTCAATCTTGTAGATGATGCGGCACTAAGTAGAACTGACAAGGCCTCAACTTAAAAGAATTCCTGTTTTGAGTTACATAAGGAATGATGATAATGTAGCTGTATTATTCGACTAAATAAATTACTCTGTGTTTTATTCTTAATTTTCAAAGATACGCCTATCATATACTATTATTCGCAAGTTCTATCAATTAACTATTATAGCAATAGTCACAGCAGCAGTAGCAGCCGACAAGCAAGAAGTCACATTCATCAGTTCTTTAAAAAAAAGACAAAAAATGAAAAAAGAAAACACAAACCGCAATTATTGCGGCCTGCTGTAATCTAAACTCTATGTTGTTTGGTTGCTACTTGGTCGGTTGAACATACAGCTTACTTCGTAGGTTTGCGTATTGACTGGACCGGATAAGTAAAGTAAGGCGCCGCTATGTCAGTTGACATTACACTTCTTTTTTTTGAAATGCTGAAACACAATGGCACCAGTCAAGCGAAAATACGTCCGCCACGTAAAATAGGGCAGAGTGAAATAATGAATTCATAATCTATAATAATAATAATAATAATAATAATAATAATAATAATAATAATAATTTAAAAGATCTAAAACAAATGAATAAAAGTCGAAATTTCTTTGATGAAACATTATTTTTGATAAAACAATCGAATTCATGCAATTTTTATTAAATTATGAAAGATGTAAAGACAACCTGAAAGTTGCGATACAAAAGAAACAAAAGCAAGATGGGAGAAAAGTTAGTAAAAATTGATGATGATAATAATAATAATGATAATAATAATAATATACAACAAAATGGTATATGCATAAACCAGAATCTGTTCTTGAGAACGAAACGCATAAAATTCTCTGGGACTTTGAGATAAAGACGGATCGCCTTATCCCAGCCAGAAGACTAGATCTAGTATTGATTAAAAAAACAAAAAAAGAAAAAAAAAAGAAAAGAGAACTTGTCAACTGGTACATTTTGCAGTTCCAGCAGATCACAGGGTGAAGACGAAAGTAAGCGAAAAGATAAACTAATACATAGACCTCGCCAAAGAATTGAAAACAAAAACTGGAATATGAGAGGAAAAATGATACCAATAGTAGTTGGTGCGCTTGGAACGGCCTCCAAAAGCTAGAAATAGAAATCAAAGGAAAAATCGAGACCATCCAGACAACAGCATTGTTCAAATCAGCTGGAATACTCAGGAGAGTCCTGGAGACCCAAGGAGACTTGTTCTCACTCAGACTTCAGTAAAAGACCATCAGCTAACGCTGGTGTGAAAAACTGATAATGATAATAATTATACGATTGGGTTGGAAATAACAATTGGAATCGTGCAATAACAAAATGGAATATGCACAAACCAGAATCCGTTCTTGAGAATGAAATGCATAACATTTTCTGGGACTTTGAGATAAACGGATCACCTTATGGATACCAGATCCAATAATGATTAACAAGAAAAAGAGAACTTGTGAATTGGAAGATTGTGTAGTCCCTGTAGATCACAGGGTGAAGATGAAAGAAAAGAAAAAGGTGGACAAAATACTTGGATCTGAGAATTGGAAAAACTGTGGATTATGCAGATTAACTAATCAGAAAAAAATCACCTCATGTACATTTGCTTTGGGTTCATCCACCCTTGCTTAACATCCATCATGCTGCTTCCCATGGTTTCCGATGTTATACGCTTGTATGGCGCGTATAATATAATGTAGCTTGCTCTATAGATAAAGAGTATCGGTAATAGAGCATATATATTGGTCTGATGATTGCATAGACGAAAAAATGACAGTTACCAAGCACGGTTGACTCCGTTTTTACACTATCCTAACATATATATGTACGTGAGAGATTCAAAAAAATTCTGCACAGTTTTATAGAAGCCAATCTCATCGTAGACGATTTGATAGACAGTACCATGATTAATCTGCATAGAAAACACTACCTCATCAACGATAACTCGCCGGTTTACAATACCATCTCGTGAGCTTGAATCTTCTCATCAGCGGTGGAGGTTGACACTACTTCCAACCAGAAACATCGTATCACTTCCTCAATGCAAAGTGTTAGTGGAGCGGCCATGTTTACACTGTAAAGATAGCAAGAAAAATAGCTTGATAAGACTCAAACTTTGACCACGTGTCGACAACAGTGCCAACTATAAGCACCCATGTGCAGAACGTAGTGTGATAATAATTAAGATATGTTATGGCGAAAGTGCTGATAATTTTTGACTCTTCTTCGTATATTTGGGGGTTTAATATATATGTAATACTATGTTATAGTAACTGGCCATTTCGTAGGATCACAAATAAAGAATCTTCAAAATCTGCCGCAATTCCAATTCCGACCTCTCGAAAAAAAGAGTCCATCCTTATCGAAAAGTATTTCTTATTAGTCGGGCATCTCCAGGTTATCCTTAGTCTCCATTTGCATGCTGATCCCTCACAATTAAGACAAACGAATTTCTTCCGTAGAAGACCCCTCTCGTTACAAAAATTAATACATCCTTCTAAGAAAGACGAAACTTTAAAAATCAACTCTGAAAAATTCATTCTGTTTTTTCGGCCGTTGTATTTTTTTCCGTAGCGTTCTATTTCTAAAAAGAAATCATAGTGTCTCTCTACTTCGGGACTTTCCATTATCTAATGTTTTTTATAAGTAAAATGTGATTCTAATGCGTTTATCACTTGCGCGCTATTCTGCATTAGTACAAATGTTTCTTTTCTTTTGGGAAACCTACCTCATTTATCGCAATGGATATAATCGTAGTAAATGGAATTGGCGACCCATGGCGAGTTCAAGGGTTGGTTTGGCTTATTTATTTAATGGCATACCAACCTTAGTGGATTATTTAATCCCAAAGCAATCTTTGTATTAGAACAGTGGTGGTACTATTTAACCTACAGCTAGGGTTTAGCTTGTTCATACCTTTCCCAAGGGTATTAGTCTAAAAGTGAAGGTAGTGTGACTGGAGTTCGAGATCGCGTACTATGATGTTGTAGTCCAGCACGTTAGCTCTTACATCACGGTTCCCCCTTCCTAGTATGGTTTATAGTGATGAATTATCTCTCACCGCAAGTGAACACTCTGTCACTGATCCTACAGAAAACGCCTAAGGCTACTTATGACTTAACCACAGGCCGTAACCACGTTTTTCTTTGGACTGCATTTGATATGTGAAACTGATAATGTATCATAATATATATATATATATATATATATATATATATATATATATAACGTAGATGTCAGGAAATAAGAAATGATAATTACAAACAAATTTCGAAATGATATACGATATCTCGTAAGCATAATCGTATGGCTATCGAGAAATGGACTTCTTGTTCGGCAAGATCCATCATGAAGTCACAGACAGGAATATCTGAAAACCACAAACAACGATTTCCATGTGTATAAGTAACGAAGGATACCAAATGTATATAGATACGCACAAGGACATCCCATCGTGGTGTAATGGTTTACAAGCTAGTCTTGTAGATCCATTGCTACTAAAAAGTGAGTTCGATCCTCACTAGGAAACCTCTACTTGTCGACTTTGAATTTGGTCTGTGATTATAGTTTTTCTAGGTTTCCCCAAATATATTCCACAAGTCAGGTCGGTGGGGCTTAGAATACACTGACTGTGTCTCTGTAGGCAGGTGAGTACCCCCCCCCAAAAAAAGTGGTGTTCTGGGTATGATACTAAAAATGCCCTGAGGATGATCTAATTGATGGATCGAAGCACTGCAGTGTCGGCCAATAAACTTACCACTCAACTTATTTAAAACTGTGTTTTTTCAATTTTTTAATATACTACACACACACACACACACACACACACACATATATATATATATATTGCTCATCCTCAGGGCATTTATTGGTATAAGGAAGGTGATAAAAAATTGTTATCACGGAATAACGAGAAAAGCAAGCGATAGTTCTTGTTTATCAATCTGTTCAAAATTTTGAAATTAGCTTTCTTCAGATTTCAAATTTTGAACAGATTTTTAAACAAGGACTATCGCTTGCTTTTCTCGTTATTCTGTGATAATGTTTTTTTATCACCTTCCTTATACCAACAAATGCCTTGAGGATGATCTAATTGATGGATCGAAGCACTGCAGCGTCGGCCAATAAACCTACCACTCAACTTATTTAAACCTGTGTTTTTCAATTTTCTTAATATACTACATACCGTCGGATTCACTTCCATCTCTTCATATATATATATATATATATATATATATATATATATATATATATAATGCAGTTTTCTAGGGTCCGGTTTACCTCAGTCAGTATCGTAAGGGTCTGAGTTTGATACCGGTCCTCGCCAACTCAGCGTATAAGTAGCACAAATTGGCTAATCTGATCTGTGCGGTAAAGTGGGAGCTGACGGTCGGTGAGGTGCATCACCTTAGCAAAACAATCTCCGTGTTCTAGTGCTAGCGAAAAGAGGATACACTCCCTCGCTATCCGGCTGATACAGGTAATAGGCCACTTAGCCAACTTACTTAGAGTTATAACTAAGAAGTGTTCAACATAGGTGATATGGCATATACTAGGATGAATCCTAAAACTTTTGCTAGTCTGTGGCACATATAACACGTGATCAAAGCAATTCGAGCTGTGATAGGTATCTGATGTGGTTGGTAATATAGTGGTAGTTAGTGCGCAGACATGTTGTGTATTGCCCCACCCCATCTGTGATTTGAAAGCTGCAGAAGCGGGACTAGCATATTTTTGTGAATGCGTTCGATTCTCATTGGATGCATCATACTTCATACCTTGGGTCACAACTAAGCATAGTAAATAACTCCCAAGCTGGCTGGTTGGTTGGATTTTACGGCATATCAACCCTTATTAGTTTATTTTACGTCGAAGAAGTTTTATAATTACCAGGACATCACGCATATGCAGACACACATATATATGTATAATTCACACTTTATATGTTTGGGAACCTTCAGAACCTCTCCAGTTGACAGCCTATATGTCGAGGTTTATGAAGCACCTCTTCAGCAAAGATGCGAAAAACTAGCCTTACAATACTACACAAAATTCAAATCCTGCCCATCCAACCCAGCTTATGACTGCACCTTCAACCAAAGATACAAGGAGTATTTTTTTAAAAAAAGAAGAAGAAAAATCAATAAAACCTTTTGGTCTCCGAATGGAACCCATCATCGAAGTATCTAAAATCGTTCTCACAAATATTCACATAACTATCATACCTAAAGCACCATCTTGGATCATTAAAAAACCTAAAGTGATCCTTGAACTCTCTCCAAAACAAAACAAAAAAAACATCCTGGCACTTACCAAGATAAACTCCACAATATTCTAGAACACTACCCCAACCACCTTCACATCTTTACAGATGGCTCTAAGGACAATGACAAAACAGCATGGGCAGCAATTTTAATTAAAAAAATTGTAAGAAAAGCTCTCCCAAATGAAAGATCCATTTTTTCTGCTGAAACCCGTGCAATAGATCTAGCACTTGCTATCATCTCTTAAAACAACCACAAAAACTTTATAATCTTCTCAGACTCGCTCTCTGTCCTATCATGATTAGGAAATAAAGAAAAACTGGAAGAACTTCTCATTAAACTCCTGAATAGATTAGACCCGTTGTCTAACACTAAGGAGAATATGATATGCTGGATCCCAAGCCATATAGGAGTGAGGGGGAATGAAAGAGCTGACCCTGCAGCTAATTCGGCTTTAGATTTGAACCCCGACAAGTTCAAGATTCCATATACTGACTTGAAACCCAAAATTAATAGATTCCTTCCTGAATGGCAACAATGTTGAAATAACAATATTAACAATAAATTCTTCCTAATCAACCCTACTC
>CM042138.1:153842271-153898683 GCA_023376005.1 Doryteuthis pealeii | reverse complement strand
CCAAGGGTATTAGTCTAAAGTGAACGTAGTGGTGACTGAGTTCGAGATCGCGTACTAGATGTGTTAGTTCCAGCACGTTAGCTTTAACATCACGGTTCCCCCCTCCTAGTATAGTTTATAGTATGAATTATCTCTCACCGCAAGTGAACACTCTGTCACTGATCTACAGAAAACGCCTAAGGCTACTTATGGAAACTATAACCACAGCCGTAACCACGTTCTTTGACTGCATTTATATTGAAACTGTAATGTATCATAAATATATATATAATATATTATATATACCATATTACTCATATATATATATATATATATATACTTAGAATGTCAGGAAATAAGAATGATAAATTTACAAACAAATTCGAAATGATATACGATATCTCGTAAGCATATCGTAGGCATCGAGAAATGGACTTCTTGTTCGGCAAGATCCATCATTGAAAGTCACAGACAGGAATATCTGAAAACCACAAACAACGATTTCCATGTGTAAAGTAACGAAGGATTACAAATGTATATAGATACGCACAAGGACATCCCACGTTGGTGTAATGGTTTACAAAGCTATGTCTGAGATCCATTGCTTACTAAAAGTGAGTTCGATCCTCGCTTGGAAACCCCTACTTGACGACTTCGAATTTGGTCTGTGATTATAGTTTTCTTGGTTTCCCCAAATTATATTCCACAAGTCAGGTCCGGTGGGCTTAGAATACACTGACTGTGTTACTCTGCAAGCTTTAGACCCCCCCATAAAAAATGGTGTTCTGGGTTTGACACTAAACTACACCTGATTGTGGAGATCCGATAGTGGAGTATTATTCCCAACCACTCATTCATATATATATATATATATATATATATATATATTATATAAGTATAGATAAAATGATATGAAAACACTCAATATGCTGCTTAAAAGTGAAATATTTTTATATCATATTAATAGCTAATATTGAACAATATTTCGATTTATAAAAAATCAACTTCAGACTCATCAAGAGAGGAGCTGAAAATAATTTGAATTATTTAGCGACACTTGTACTCAGAAATCATTAAAATCCCTTCACATAACCATTTCCGACATATCCTTCCTAACAAATTTAAATTTCACATTATTCCCCCCAAAAAAAACCCTATACCATTCATATTTTTTACTTTATATATTAAGAAAAAAATAGGAAAAATAGAAAATAAAAAATAAAAAATTCTTTTCTAAAAAAATCCGTTGCAGGCCCTACCATGAATGGGAGTTAAAACTCGTCCTGTTTGAAAAAGAGAATTTGTCTATTGTTGAATTTGTAAATATGTCTTCTTATTTTTTCACCAAAACTGCTTACACTAAGATATACATGTATTGTCGCTGACCGAGAAACGCATGGCGGAGTGCTTATAATGAAACTACCGCTATGACTGTTTGAAACATCATGTTTTCGTTTTGAAATTCAAATTATTTTTCCGCTCCTCTCTCGATGAGTCCAGAGTAAAAACAAGCTCTGAAAATGATTTTTATAAATCGAAATATTGTTCAATATTAGCTATGATATGATATATAAAATATTTGTCTTTAACAGCATATTGTGTTTTTTCATATCAATTTAACTATTACTTATACCGTGGTTCGGATCATTTCCTTTTTCTTAACACACACACACACAACACATATATATATATATATATAATGCAGTTTGTTAGTCTCCGGTTACCTCAGTCGGTATCGTAATGGTCTGAGTTTGATGATTACGGTTCCTCGCCAACTCAGCGTATAAGTAGCACAGATTGGCTAATCTGATCCGTGCGGTAAAGTGGGAGTGACGCTCGGCGTGGTGCACCACCTTATCAAAACAATCTCCGTGTTCTAGCGCTAGCGAAAAGAGATAGACTACCTCGCTATCCGCACTGATATAGACAATAGGTCACTTCCCAACTTACTTATAGTATAACTAGAAGTGCTCACATAGGCGATAGGGCATATACTAGAATGAATCCTAAAAAGTTTTGCTAGTTTGTAGAACATATAACACGTGATCAAATGAATTCCAGCCGTGAGAGGTAAATCTTGATGTGGTTGGTAATATAGTGGTAGTTATTGCGCAGACATGTTGTGTATTGCCTCACCCCATATGTGATTTGAAAGCCGCAGAAGCGGACTTAGCATATTTTTGTGACTGCATTCGATTCTCATTGGGTGCATCATACTACATACCTGGGTCACAACTAAGCAAGTAAATAACTCCCATGGCTGGTTGGTTGGATTTGACGGCATGTCAACCCTTGTTAGTTATTTTACGTCGAAGAAGTTTTATAATTACCAAGACATCACGCATATGCAGACACACATATATATGTATAATTCACACTTATATGTTTTGGAATTCAGAACTTCTCCAGTTACAGCCATATGTCGAGGTTTATGAAGCACCTCTTCAACAAAGATGCAAAAAAAACTAGCCTTACTGTATGAGAATTTTAGATATAAGGTGTGTGATAGATATCCCTTCCTACTTATAGGACTAGGCCAGAATCATGTGATCTATCTCTTGCCAATCACTGGCAGTACTCTGAGGTTTGATACAATACTTAACCCCGACCCTACTTGTCATAATTCCGCTACCATTCTTGACGACGGACATAGGATTGATCACTGACCTACCAGCACGCAGGATAGCACTTATACGCTTACCAAAAGGATCACCAAACACAAGGACTTTCTTTAAGCCCCTTTCAACTGGCCAATGAGGCACTTTAAAAACTTTACACTTACAATACTATAAAACTCAAATCTGCCCATCCAACCCAGCTTATGACTGCCACCTTCAACCAAAGATCAAGGAGTGTTTTGAAAAAAAAAGAAGAAGAAAAATCATAAAACCTTTGGTCTACCAATGGAACCCATCCTCAAGAATCTTAAAATCTCTCTCACAAATATTACGAAAACCATCAATACCTAAAACACCACCTTGGACATTAAAAACCTAAATAAGCTCTCCAAAACAAAAAGAAACAAAATACATCCTGGCACTTACCAAGATAAACTCCACAATATTCTAGAACACTACCCCAACACCACCACATATTTACAGATGCTAAGGACAATGACAAAAACAGCATGGGCAGCAATTAATAAAAAAAAATCTAAGAAAAGCTCTCCCAAATGAAAGATCCATTTTTCTGCTGAAACCCGTGCAATAGATCTTAGCACTTGCTATCATCTCAAAACACCACAAAAACTTTATATCTTCTCAGACTCGCTACTTCTGTCTTATATAATAGATTACGGATCGAAATCATTAAGCCAAAAAAACTGAAAACCTCCTCATTAAACTCCTGAATAGATTAGACCCGTTGTCTAACTTCTAAGGAGAATACGATATGCTGGATCCCAAGCCATATAGGAGTGAGGGGAATGAAAGAGCTGACCTGCAGCTAAATCGGCTTTAATTTGAACCCGACAAGTTCAAGATTCCAATACTGACTTGAAACCCAAAATTAATAGATCCTTCCTGAATGGCAACAATGTTGAAATAACTATATTAACAATAAATTCTTCCTAATCAAACCTACTCTGGTCAAATTTCAGCCTACCAGTTTCCGTTCATTGGTAATTGAAGTCTGTTTTTCGATTCTATATTACCAGGAAGCACCATGCCATTGTACAAACAAAGAAGTTGCTGGACGCAGGATATATATTAATATATATATATATATATATATATATTATATATATAATTAAATAAGCTAATAGCCTAGTCAGAGAGTATTTACCTAGGTTTCTCCTAATGGATCATCAGGATAATTCTGATTGCCAGGTTTTGTGCCCTAATTAGATTTATTCTCAACAACTGTCACAAGGACAATCTATATGCCATAAAAATAACAAATAAGAAGTAAAACAATGAAACAAGATTAACTACACAAACCAAACTTTATTTATTTATTTTTTAATTTCACTAAATTTCTTTGGCCAAAAAGCCAGGCTTTTCTATTCTACATATGTTAACAACCTGCGTTATTAGATTGAGCAATTCTCTAAGTATATTATACCTGGCTAAATGCGAGTTTCTCCTCTATTGCACATTAAACAAGACTTTTATATTATATATATATCATAGAGAGAGCAGATAGAGAGAGATAGAAGAGGGAGAGAAAGGGACGGAGAGGGAGATAAAAGAGAGAGATAGAGAGAGGGAGGAGAGAGAGGAGAGAGAGAGATGACGTTTTGAGAATATGACACACGATTGTTCATAAAAGGAAATGAGTAAAATTATGGAATATTAGATTGTATTATTTCCAGAGGGTAGGGAGAGTGGGTCACAGTGCAGGCAATTGTCTGTCAGAACGAGGAAAACGTTGATTGTATTAATTGTTCAAGATTCATATATATATATATATATATATATATATATAATAATATATATAATATATATAAGTGTTATGTGTAGTGTATCTATTATATATAGATTATCTATAATACATATATACGTATGCCGGGGTATATGAAATTTCTTATATTATTATATATATATTATTATATTAAGGATTATTAATGTTTATTAGTTATGACAGGAAGAGATATTACGAAGGAGTGGCTCCACCCGTCAAGAAAGATTCTATCTTGTTTGCATTGTATCATCAACCTTCTAAACCTAACTGAATGCGTCTTATTTAACTATAATAAAGGACACACACACAACACAATACA
This sequence comes from Doryteuthis pealeii, assembly GCA_023376005.1. NCBI lineage: Eukaryota > Metazoa > Mollusca > Cephalopoda > Myopsida > Loliginidae > Doryteuthis > Doryteuthis pealeii. The sequence continues at coordinate 153,893,984 of CM042138.1, read as the reverse complement.
CACACACACACATATATATATATATATATATATATATATATATATATATATAGAAATACCTTAATTTTGTGCTGTACATATAGTGGGCTTTTAGTGAATGATATTACTATATAATATTTTTTTTTATTTTTTAATTTTGCTTTTCTTTATTAGATCTTTACGGAGCCGTCTCCACAAAATCTTAATATTTTTATTATTATCTTATTATGTATATATATATATATATATATATATATATATATAATAATATATATATTCGAAATATTAATTGTGTGTACATATAATGTGATTTTGTGAATGATATATATATACTATTATATATATATATATATATATATATGATATTTGTTATAATATGAATTATATGAGAACATAATATGAACATACGTAAATGTGTATACATTGAATATGTTATTATTAATATATATATACATATTTAACCAACTCCCCCGCAACCCCCCTCGAGTAGGATGTGACTCATAGCGTCAATTTTTTAAGCAGCTGTTTAACATGGTTTCAATCAGAGTTTTGCATTTTCCCTAGACTGGATGCCTATAATAAAATGAAGTATCCAGTCTTCCTACTATCGGTCATAGCTGGCGGCAGAATAGTTTGGACTTCAGTAATTATCCCAAGTGTATAGCCGATTATGAAATGCAACGGTCCAGATTAGGGAACTGTTTTGCATGTCCATTCTTATAAGGTAAACCATTACACGAGCGACTCAAAATAACCATAACTCATTTGCTATGGGTTAGGATGTGACATAACGACAGGATGGGGCACTTCAGCTAGGGTCGTACTCGCTTTCTCAGTATTTAGTAATGGATCGCCAAAACTAGCTTGCTAACTATTTACACGGTTAATCCGGCAACCGGCAAGTTTTACCATAAAATGAGTCCATTAAAGCCCCAGCAGTATCAGTGAATGCCATCTGTAGAGACCAAAGTGGTGGATTCCCGTTAATCCAGCACCCGTGCAAGTTTTTTACCATGAATTGATTCCATTAAAGCCCAGCAATATCAGTGAATGCCATCTGTAGAGGACCAAAGTGGTGGATTCCCGTTAATCCGCACCCGTGCAAGTTTTACCATGAATTGATTCCATTAAAGCCCAGCAGTATCAGTGAATGCCATCTGTAGAGAACCAAAGTGGTGGATTCCCGTTAATCCGGCACCCGTGCAAGTTTTACCATGAATGAGTCCATTAAAGCCCAGCAGTATCAGTGAATGCCATCTGTAGAGACCAAAGTGGTGGATTCCGTTAATCCGGCACCCGTGCAAGTTTTACCATGAATTGATTCCATTAAAGCCCAGCAATATCAGTGAATGCCATCTGTAGAGGACCAAAGTGGGGATTCCCGTTAATCCGGCACCCCGTGCAATTTTTACCATGAATTGATTCCATTAAAGCCCAGCAATATCAGTGAATGCCATCTGTAGAGGACCAAAGTGGTGGATTCCCGTTAATCCGGCACCCGTGCAAGTTTTTACCATGAATTGATTCATTAAAGCCCAGCAATATCAGTGAATGCCATCTGTAGAGACCAAAGTGGGGATTCCCGTAATCCGGCACCCGTGCAAGTTTTTACCATGAATTGAGTCCATTAAAGCCCAGCAATATCAGTGAATGCCATCTGTAGAGAAAAAGTGGTGGATTCCCGTTAATCCGGCACCCGTGCAGTTTTTACCATGAATTGAGTCCATTAAAGCCCAGCAATATCAGTGAATGCCATCTGTAGAGAAGTGGTGGATTCCCGTTAATCCGGCACCCGTGCAAGTTTTTACCATGAATTGAGTCATTAAAGCCCAGCAATATCAGTGAATGCCATCTGTAGAGGACCAAAGTGGTGGATTCCCGTTAATCCGGCACCCGTGCAAGTTTTTACCATGAATTGAGAGTCAGTAATGTCTTAATTGACTCAATTCATGGTAAAACTTGCACGGGTGCCGGATTCACGGGAATCCACCACTTTGATTCTCTACAGATGGCATTCACTGATATTGCTGGACTTTAATGGAATCAATTCATGGTAAAAACTTGCACGGGTGCCGGATTAACGGGAATCCACCACTTTGGTTCTCTACAGATGGCATTCACTGATACTGCTGGGCTTTAATTGACTCAATTCATGGTAAAAACTTGCACGGGTGCCGGATTAACGGGAATCCACCACTATGTTTCTCTACAGATGGCATTCACTGATATTGCTGGGCTTTAATGGAATCAATTCATGGTAAAAACTTGCACGGGTGCCGGATTAACGGAATCCACCACTTTCATTCTCTACAGATGGCATTCACTGATATTGCTGGGCTTTAATGGAATCAATTCATGGTAAAAACTTGCACGGGTGCCGGATTCACGGGAATCCACCACTTTGGTTCTCTACAGATGGCATTCACTGATATTGCTGGGCTTTAATGGAATCAATTCATGGTAAAAACTTGCACGGGTGCCGGATTAACGGGAATCCACCACTTTGGTTCTCTACAGATGGCATTCACTGATATTGCTGGGCTTTAATGGAATCAATTCATGGTAAAAACTTGCACGGGTGCCGGATTAACGGGAATCCCCCACTTTGGTTCTCTACAGATGGCATTCACTGATATTGCTGGGCTTTAATGGAATCAATTCATGGTAAAAACTTGCACGGGTGCCGGATTAACGGGAATCCACCACTTTGGTTCTCTACAGATGGCATTCACTGATACTGCTGGGCTTTAATGGACTCAATTCATGGTAAAACTTGCACGGGTGCCGGATTAACGGGAATCCACCACTTTGGTTCTCTACAGATGGCATTCACTGATACTGCTGGGCTTTAATGGAATCAATTCATGGTAAAAACTTGCACGGGTGCCGGATTAACGGGAATCCACCACTTTGGTTCTCTACAGATGGCATTCACTGATATTGCTGGGCTTTAATGGAATCAATTCATGGTAAAAACTTGCACGGGTGCTGGATTAACGGGAATCCACCACTTTGGTTCTCTACAGATGGCATTCACTGATACTGCTGGGCTTTAATGGACTCATTTTATGGTAAAAACTTGCCCGGTTGCCGGATTAACCGTGTAATAGTTAGCAAGCTAGTTTTGCAGATCCATTACTACTACTGAAAAGCGAGTACGACCCTAGCTGAGTGCCCCATCCTTGTCGTTATGTCACATCCTACCCATAGCAAATGAGTTTGTTATTTTTGAGTCGCTCGGTGTAATGTTTACCTTCATAAGAATTGGACATGGCAAAACCAGTTCCCAATCTGGACCGTTGCATTTCATATCGCTAATACACTTGGGAAATGTATGAATCCAACTATTCTGCCGCCAGCTATGGACCGATAGTAGGAAAGACTGGATACTTTCATTTTTATTAGGCAACCAGTCTAGGAAAATGAAAACTCTGAATTGAAACCTGTTAAACACTGCTTAAAAATTGACCATGAGTCACATCCTACTCGTGCGGGGGAGTTGGTAAATATGTATATATATATTAATAATAACATATTCAATGTATACATCATTTACGTATGTTCATATTATGTTCTCATATAATTCATATTATACAAATATCATATATAATATATATATATATATATATATATATATATCATTCACAAAATCCCACATATATGTACACACAAATTAATATTTCGATATATATATATATATATATATATATATATATATATATATATACATACATATATATCATTCACAAAAGCCCACATATATGTACACACAAATTAATATTTCTATATATATATATATATATATATAATATATATATATATATGTGTGTGTGTGTGTATGTGTGTGTGTGTGTGTCTTTATATAGTGTAAATAAGACGCATAGTTAGGTTAGAAGGTTGATGATACAATGCAAACAAGATAGATATCTTTCTTGACGGGATGACACTCCTTCGTATGTTCTCTTCCTGTCATAACTAATACATTTAACTAATATATATATATATATATATATATATATAGAAATTTCATATACCCCGGCATACGTATATATGTAATTATAGATAATCCTATATATAAATAGATACACATACACATACCCACACTTATATATATATATATATATATATATATATATATATATATATATATATATGATCTTACAAATTAATCAATCAACGTTTCCTCGTTCTGACAGACAATTCCTGCACATGTCGAAATTCTACCTCTGAGAAATAATACAATCTAATATTCCATAATTTTCTCATTTCTTTTATGAAACAATCGTGTGTCATATTCTCAAAACGTCATCTCTCTCTCTCTCTCTCTCCCTCCCTCTCTCTATCTCTCTCTATCTCCCTCTCCGTCCCTTTCTCTCCCTCCCTTTCTCTATCTCTCTCTATCTCTCTCTCTATATATATATATATATCAAAAGTCTGTTTATTGTGCATAGAGGAGAAACTCGCAATAGCCAGGTATAAATATACTAGAGAATTGCTCAATCTAATAACGCAGGTGTTAAACATATGTAGACATAGAAAAGCCTGGCTTCTTGGGCAAGAAAATTTAGATGAAATTAAAAAATAAATAAATAAAAGTTTGGTTTGTTGTAGTTATCTTGTTTCATTGTTTACTTCTTATTTGTTTTTTTAATGGCCATTTTGTATGTCCTTGTGACAGTTGTTGAGAATAAAATCTAATTAGCACCAAAACCTGGCAATCAGAATTATCCTGATGATCCATTAGGAGAAACCTAGGTAAATACTCTCTGACTAGGCTATTAGGCTTACTTTATTATATATATATATATATATATATATATATATATATATATATATCCTGCGTCCAGCAACTTCTTTGTTTGTACAATGGCATGGTGCTTCCTGGTAATATAGAATCCGAAAACCAGACTTCAATTACCAATGAACGGAAACTGGTAGGCTGAATTGACCAGAGTAGGTTTGATTAGGAAGAATTTATTGTTAATATTGTTATTTCAACATTGTTGCCATTCAGGAAGGAATCTATTAATTTTGGGTTTCAAGTCAGTATATGGAATCTTGAACTTGTCGGGGTTCAAATCTAAAGCCGATTTAGCTGCAGAGTCAGCTCTTTCATTCCCCTCACTCCTATATGGCTTGGGATCCAGCATATCGTATTCTCCTTAGAGTTAGACAACGGGTCTAATCTATTCAGGAGTTTAATGAGAGGTTCTTCCAGTTTTTTTATTATTTCCTAATCATAATAGGACAGAGAGCGAGTCTGAGAAGATTATAAAGTTTTTGTGGTTGTTTTAAGAGATGATAGCAAGTGCTAAGATCTATTGCACGGGTTTCAGCAGAAAAAATGGATCTTTCATTTGGGAGAGCTTTTCTTACGATTTTTTTTATTTAAAATTGCTGCCCATGCTGTTTTTGTCATTGTCCTTAGAGCCATCTGTAAATATGTGGTGGTGGTTGGGGTAGTGTTCTAGAATATTGTGGAGTTTATCTTGGTAAGTGCCAGGATGTATTTTGTTTCTTTTGTTTTGGAGAGCTTAATTTAGGTTTTTTAATGATCCAAGGTGGTGTTTTAGGTATGATGGTTTCGTGAATATTTGTGAGAGAGATTTTAGATTCTTTGAGGATGGGTTCCATTCGGAGACCAAAAGGTTTTATTGATTTTTCTTCTTCTTTTTTTTTCAAAACACTCCTTGTATCTTTGGTTGAAGGTGCAGTCATAAGCTGGGTTGGATGGGCAGGATTTGAGTTTTGTGTAGTATTGTAAGTGTAAAGTTTTTAAGTGCCATCATTGGCCAGTTGAAAGGGGCTTAAAGAAAGTCCTGTGTTTGGTGATCCTTTGGTAAGCGTATAAGTGCTATCCTGCGTGCTGGTAAAGGTCCAGTGATTCAATCCTATGTCCGTCGTCCAAGAATGGTAGCGGAATTATGACAAGTAGGGTCGGGGTTAAGTATTGTATCAACCTCAGAGTACTGCCAGTGATTGGCCAAGAGATAGATCACATGATTCTGGCCTAGTCTATAAGTAGGAGCGGATATCTATCACACACCTTATATCTAAAATTCTCAACAGTAAGGCTAGTTTTTTGCATCTTTGTTGAAGAGGTGCTTCATAAACCTCGACATATAGGCTGTCAACTGGAGAAGTTCTGAAGGTTCCCAAACATATAAAGTGTGAATTATACATATATATGTGTGTCTGCATATGCGTGATGTCTTGGTAATTATAAAACTTCTTCGACGTAAAATAAACTAACAAGGGTTGACATGCCGTCAAATCCAACCAACCAGCCATGGGAGTTATTTACTTGCTTAGTTGTGACCCAAGGTATGTAGTATGATGCACCCAATGAGAATCGAATGCAGTCACAAAAATATGCTAGTCCCGCTTCTGCGGCTTTCAAATCACATATGGGGTGAGGCAATACACAACATGTCTGCGCACTAACTACCACTATATTACCAACCACATCAGATACCTATCACGGCTGGAATTCATTTGATCACGTGTTATATGTTCTACAAACTAGCAAAACTTTTAGGATTCATTCTAGTATATGCCCTATCGCCTATGATGAGCACTTCTTAGTTATAACTATAAGTAAGTTGGCGAAGTGACCTATTGTCTATATCAGTCGGATAGCGAGGTAGTCTATCCTCTTTTCGCTAGCGCTAGAACACGGAGATTGTTTTGATAAGGTGGTGCACCACGCCGACCGTCAGCTCCCACTTTACCGCACGGATCAGATTAGCCAATCTGTGCTACTTATACGCTGAGTTGGCGAGGACCGGTATCAAACTCAGACCATTACGATACCGACTGAGGTAAACCGGAGACTAACAAACTGCATTATATATATATATATATATGTGTGTGTGTGTGTGTGTTAAGAAAAAGGAAATGAATCCGACGGTATAAGTATAGATAAAATGATATGAAAACAACACAATATGCTGTTAAAGCAAAAATATTTTATATCATATTCATAGCTAATATTGAACAATATTTCGATTTATAAAAATCATTTTCAGAGCTTGTTTTTACTCTGGACTCATCGAGAGAGGAGCGGAAAATAATTTGAATTCAAAACGAAAACAATGATGTTTCAAACAGTCATGCGGTAGTTTCATTATAAGCACATCCGCCATGCGTTTCTCGGTCAGCGACAATCATGTATATCTTAGTGTAACAGTTTTTGAAAAAAGAAGACATATTTCAAATTCAACAATAGACAAATTCTCTTTTTCAAACAGGACGAGTTTTAACCCATTCATGGTAGGCCTGCAACGGATTTTTTTAGAAAAGAATTTTTTATTTTTTTATTTTCTATTTTTCTATTTTTTCTTATATATAAAGTAAAAAATATGAATGGTATAAGGGTTTTTTTTGGGGGGGATAATGTGAAATTTAAATTTGTTAGGAAGGATATGTCGGAAATGGTTATGTGAAGGGGATTTTATGATTTCTGAGTACAAGTGTCGCTAAATAATTCAAATTATTTTCAGCTCCTCTCTTGATGAGTCTGAAGTTGATTTTTATAAATCGAAATATTGTTCAATATTAGCTATTAATATGATATAAAATATTTTCACTTTAACAGCATATTGAGTGTTTTCATATCATTTTATCTATACTTATATATATATATATATATATATATATATATATATATGAATGAGTGTTGGGAATAATACTCCACTATCGGATCTCCACAATCAGGTGTAGTTTAGTGTCAAACCCAGAACACCACTTTTTTATGGGGGGGGGGTCTTACCAGCTTGCAGAGTACACAGTCAGTGTATTCTAAGCCCCACCGACCTGACTTGTGGAATATATTTGGGGAAACCAAGAAAAACTATAATCACAGACCAAATTCGAAGTCGTCAAGTAGGGGTTTCCAAGCGAGGATCGAACTCACTTTTTAGTAGCAATGGATCTACAAGACTAGCTTGTAAACCATTACACCACGATGGGATGTCCTTGTGCGTATCTATATACATTTGGTATCCTTCGTTACTTATACACATGGAAATCGTTGTTTGTGGTTTTCAGATATTCCTGTCTGTGACTTCATGATGGATCTTGCCGAACAAGAAGTCCATTTCTCGATAGCCATACGATTATGCTTACGAGATATCGTATATCATTTCGAAATTTGTTTGTAATTATCATTTCTTATTTCCTGACATCTACGTTATATATATATATATATATATATATATATATATATATATATATATATATATATATATTATGATACATTATCAGTTTCACATATCAAATGCAGTCCAAAGAAAAACGTGGTTACGGCCTGTGGTTAAGTCATAAGTAGCCTTAGGCGTTTTCTGTAGGATCAGTGACAGAGTGTTCACTTGCGGTGAGAGATAATTCATCACTATAAACTATACTAGGAGGGGGGAACCGTGATGTAAGAGCTAACGTGCTGGACTACAACATCATAGTACGCGATCTCGAACTCCAGTCACACTACGTTCACTTTTAGACTAATACCCTTGGGAAAGGTATGAACAAGCTAAACCCTAGCTGTAGGTTAAATAGTACCACCACTGTTCTAATACAAAGATTGCTTTGGGATTAAATAATCCACTAAGGTTGGTATGCCATTAAATAGATAAGCCAAACCAACCCTTAAACTCGGGTCGCCAATTCCATTTACTACGAGTATATCCATTGCGATAAATGAAGTAGGTTTCCCAAAAGAAAAGAAACATTGGTACTAATGCAGAATAGCGCGCAAGTGATAAAAGCATTAGAATCACATTTTACGTATAAAAACAATTAGATAATGAAAAGTCCCGAAGTAGAGAGACACTATGATTTCTTTTTAGAAATAGAACACTACGGAAAAAAATACAACGGCCGAAAAAACAGAATGAATTTTTCAGAGTTGATTTTTAAAGTTTCGTCTTTCTTAGAAGGATGTATTAATTTTTGTAACGAGAGGGGTCTTCTACGGAAGAAATTCGTTTGTCTTAATTGTGAGGGATCAGCAGGCAAATGGAGACTAAGGATAACCTGGAGATGCCCGACTAATAAGAAATACTTTTCGATAAGGATGGACTCTTTTTTTCGAGAGGTCGGAATTGGAATTGCGGCAGATTTTGAAGATTCTTTATTTGTCGTCCTACGAAATGGCCAGTTACTATAACATAGTATTACATATATATTAAACCCCCAAATATACGAAGAAGAGTCAAAAATTATCAGCACCTTCGCCATAACATATCTTAATTATTATCACACTACGTTCTGCACATGGGTGCTTATAGTTGGCACTGTTGTAGACACGTGGTCAAAGTTTGAGTCTTATCAAGCTATTTTTCTTGCTATCTTTACAGTGTAAACATGGCCGCTCCACTAACACTTTGCATTAAGGAAGTGATACGATGTTTCTGGTCGGAAGTAGTGTCAACCTCCACCGCTGATGAGAAGATTCAAGCTCGCGAGATGGTATTGTAAACCGGCGAGTTATCGTTGATGAGGTAGTGTTTTCTATGCAGATTAGTCATTGTACTGTCTATCAAATCGTCTACGATGAGATTGGCTTCTATAAAACTGTGCAGAATCTTTTTGAATCTCCCACGTACATATAAATGTTAGGATAGTGTAAAAACGGAGTCAACCGTGCTTGGTAACTGTCATTTTCTCGTCTATGGGATCATCAGATAAATATATATGTTCTATTACCGATACTCTTTATCTATAGAGCAAGCTACATTATATTATACGCGTATAACATCGAAAACCATGGGAAGCAGCATGATGGATGTAAAGCAAGGGTGGATGAACCCAAAGCAAATGTGCATGAGGTGATTTTTTTCTGATTAGTTAATCCGCATAATCCACAGTTTTTCCAATTCTCAGATCCAAGTATTTTGTCCACCTTTTCCTTTTCTTTCATCTTCACCCTGTGATCTACAGGGACTGCACAATCTTCCAGTTCACAAATTCTCTTTTTGTTGTTAATCATTATTGGATCTGGTATCCTAGCTGGCATAAGGTGATCCGTTTATCTCAAAGCCCCAGAAAATGTTATGCATTTCATTCTCAAGAACGGATTCTGGTTTGTGAATATTCCATTTTGTTGCATGGTCAATCATTTTGTTATTGCACAATTCCAATTGTTATTTCTAACCCAATCGTATTATTATTATCATTATCAGTTTTTCACACCAGCGTTAGCTGATGGTCTTTTACTGTCTGAGTGACAACAAGTCTCCTCGGGTCTCCAGGACTCTCCTGAGTATTGCAGCTGATTTGAACAATGCTGTTGTCTGGATGGTTTTGATTTTTCCTTTGATTTCTATCAAGTCTTTTTTCTAAGCTGTTGGAGACCGTTCCAAGCGCACCAACTACTATTGGTATCACTTTCCCTCTCATATTCCACTGTTTTTGTTTTCAATTCTTTAGCGAGGTCTATGTATTAGTTTATCTTTTCGTTTTCTTTCGTCTTCACCACGTGATCTGCTGGAACTGCAAAATGTACCAGTCGACAAGTTCTCTTTTCTTTTCTTTTTCTTTTTTTTTTTTTTTTTTTTTTTTGTTAATCAATACTAGGTCTAGTCTTCTGCGATCCGACTTTATCTCAAAGTCCCAGAGAATTTTATGCGTTTCGTTCTCAAAGAACAGATTCTGGTTTATGCATATACCATTTTGTAGTATATTATTATTATTATTATTATTATCATCATCAATTTTTACTAATTTTTCTCCCATCTTGCTTTTGTTTCTTTTGTATCGCAACTTTCAGGTTGTCTTTACATCTTTCATAATTTAATAAAAACTGCATGAATTCGATTGTTTTTATCAAAAATAATGTTTCATCAAAGAAATTTCGACTTTTATTTCATTTGTTTTAGATCTTTTAAATTATTATTATTATTATTATTATTATTATTATTATAGATTATGAATTCATTATTTCACTCTGCCTATTTTACGTGGCGGACGTATTTTCGCTTGACTGGTGCCATTGTGTTTCAGCATTTCAAAAAAAGAAGTGTAATGTCAACTGACATAGCGGCGCCTTACTTTACTTATCCGGTCCAGTCAATACGCAACCTACGAAGTAAGCTGTATGTTCAACCGACCAAGTAGCAACCAACAACATAAGAGTTTAGATTACAGCAGCCGCAATAATTGCGGTTTGTGTTTTCTTTTTCATTTTTTTGTCTTTTTTTAAAGAACTGATGAATGTGACTTCTTGCTTGTCGGCTGCTACTGCTGCTGTGACTATTGCTATAATAGTTAATTGATAGAACTTGCGAATAATAGTATATGATAGGCGTATATTTGAAAATTAAGAAATAAAACACAGAGGTAATTTATATAGTCGAATAATACAGCTGAGGCTCCTACATTATCATCGTTCCTTATGTAACTCAAAACAGGAAATTCTTTTTAAGTGAGGCCTTGTCAGTTTCTACTTAGTGCCGCATCATCTACAAGATTGAAGACGAAAGGCTTAAAAATGTGTATATTATATATATATATATATATATATATATATATATTATATTTTTTTTTTTTTTTTTTTTTTTCAAGCAAATTTCATTAAACAACGGAGTCATTATTTTGATGATTTTCTTCTTTTTTTTTTTTTTTTTTTCAAGCTTTAAATAATTATTTGATCTCACATCTTTAAAAGAATTAATGATTTCATCGAAAAGAGCCACTTTTGCCTGACCGAGTACTTTCGGTTCGTATCCGAATAATCATCAAAGTAGAGTATGCGTGTCTTTTCTTATTAAAACTGTTTCAGTAATGTTAAGTAATTTTAATGTAAGTGTTAAAATAATTGTTTTGTTTTTATCAACCAACTAAGCAACAGTGGCAGTTTATTTTTTTAAGAACATTTCTATTAAGCTAGGTAAACGTATTTAGAATAAAATATTGTTGTCTCTATCTACTTTAAGCATTTTGGAATAAAAATTGTTCTATCTCTCTATTTTAAACATTTAAGAATAATATCTAATATAATTATTTACTAAGCTTAGCTAATATGTAGCACAAGGCAAAGTGAGTAACAATGGTTTGCGAATCTAGATGGCTAACTATTACACCACGTGAGGTGATATTACCTGTGACATATCACTGGTACATCAACCAGTATACACATGTTAGAATTAGAAGAAAACTCTATTTGAAAGAAAGAAATATATATATATATATATATATATATATTATTATTATTATTATTATTATAGAGTTTTTCACACTAGCGTTAGCTGATGGTCTTTCACGGAAGTCTGAGCGACACGAGTCCACTCAGGTCTCCAGGACACTCCTGGGTATTCTAGCCGATTGCAGCAATGCAGTTGTCTGGATGATCTCAATTCTTCCTCTGATTTCCAGTTCCTCCAGTCTTTTTCCAAGCTTTATGGGACCGTTCCAAGTGCACCAACTACAGTTGGTATATTATTATTATGGAATTGTTCATACCTGGCGTAACCGGTGATTCACTGGAGGCTGAGTGATAGCAAGTCTCCAAGCCGATTTTAATGGTGCTGTAGTTTGGATGGACTTGATTCTTCCAAATGCACCCAAATTCTTTTCCAGGGCGTTGGAGACCATTACAAGGTCACCAATAACAATTAGTACGACCTTCACCTTTATGTTCCACAGTTTTCTCAATTCTCTGGCAAGGTTCCAGTATTTGTCTATTATTATTATTATTATTATTATTATTATTATTATTATTATTGAGTTGAGATGTTACAGACAAAGAAGCATAGAAACAAATACATAAATGTAATATGTATATGTCAGTTGCCCATTGTCATCTATTTCCTTCTTTTTTGGTTCATCTGTCTAAGCTTCTCGTTTGTCCAGTTTAGGAAGGATCCAGAGTATCTTGTAAGTAAATTATCCATGTATTTGTTCATTTGATTAGATTCATGTTGCCGATGTTGATTTTAACAAACTTTCTTGTTCTTTCTTATTTTTTTCTCTCTGTTTTTATGATGTCTGCTTCCAATTTTTCTTTTTTCTCCAAACGTACTGAATGTTTTCCTCATTGGATAGTTCTATTGCTTACGTTGTTTATTCTCGGCATTTTTCAATCCCAAATTCCATTCTTATATCCTGGTCGTATATTCTTATATGTAGCCGAGAAAAATAGAAAATAAATGCGACACTATGTTAAAGAATGATGACTGAGAGTGAAAAATAGGAAAACGAGGAAGATTTATTGATATTTAAAAATATTTATCGATACTGAGTGTTTTGATTGGTGATTTTACAGTATCGAACACATATTTGAAATAGATATGTATTGTTATAATTTAATTTAGCGTTAGCTGATGGTATTTCACTGAAGTCTGAGTGACAACAAGTCTCCTCAGGTCTCCAGGACTCCTCTGAGTATTCTGGCAGATAGCAGCAGTGCAGTATTCTGGATGGTTTTAATTCTTCCTCTGATTTCCAGATTTTCCAGTCTTTTTTTTCCAAGTTTTTGGGGACCGTCCCAAGTACACCAACTACAGTTGGTATCACTTTCACCCCCCATATTCCACATCTTTTTCAATTCACTGGTAAGGTCCAGGTATTTGTCTATCTTTTCGTTTTCCTTCATCTTCACCTTGTGATCTGCTGGAACTGCATAATTTGCCAGTTGACGTTCTCTTTTTCTCCTTTTCTTTCCTTTTTTTTTTTTTTTGTTAGTTAATCAATATCAGGTCTGGTCTCCTGACTGGGATAAGGCGTCCTTATCTCGATGCCCAGAGAATTTATGCGTTTCATTCTCAAGAATAGATTCTGGTTTATGCATTTTGTTGTATATTCAAAATGTTGTTTTTTGCATAATTCCCAGTGGATCACCTTCCCAACCCAGTCGTGCCTAGCTTTGTGTTCTCATTGTGCTTGTTTGCTACATTATTATTATTATTATTATTATTATTATTATTATTATTATTATTTTCACTCCTTTTGAGTTTTTCACATCAGCGTTAGCTGATAGTTTTTCACTGGAGGCTGACTGACAACTATTATTATTATTATTTTTATTTGGACTTTTTCGGACTGTTGTTCTCAACTTTATTGTTCTATACGCAACATTTTGGCCGATGTGACCCCCCCCCCCACACACACACCCGGACTTTCTTGTCAACTCGGAACATTTTCGAACTCAAGAACCTTTTTGTCGGACTCGCGAGCCTTCATGACATAATCTGAAGACTTCACAGGACTTCGAACCGAACCCTTTATTCAGTCAACTGGGGTAAACTATTCTAATCCCGTTAACCATGACCGGGTACTAATGTTAAGCTATGTTAAGTATTCTATGTTATTATCGCTCTTGGCCAGGATTGAACCTTGAACCCATAACCTACAGATGATTGTCATTTAAAATTGTATTATCCCAACCCTTATATCCGTTGAACCATGAGTCAAACTTAACATGTATAAGGACCACATGTATTGAGGACAAAACCCGAAGCCATTTGTTAGCTGAGAACGATGCAGGAAGTCATGACAAACAATTCCATTGGATGCAAACTGGGATGTCATCAGTTTCGGCTGTGTCATTTTAGCAACGGGGTATGCTATTAAAAGGCCCGAGACCCCCCCCCCCAATGAACTAAAGAATATCCCCGAGGATGTATCCAACCGCATCTCAGAAATGTATTTTACAAGAATTATTATTATTATTATTATTTGCTCCTTTTGAGTTTTCACATCAGCATTAGCTGATGGTCTTTCACTGGAGTCTGAGTGACAACAAGTCTCCTCAGGTCTCCAGGACTCTTCTGAGTATTCTGGCAGATTGCAGCAGTGCAGTGTTCTGAATGGTTTCAATCCTTCCTCTGATTTCCAAACATTCCAGACCCTTTTCCAATCCTTTTGGGACTGTTCCAAGTGCACCAACTACAATTGGTATCACCACTTTCATATTCCATAACTTTTTTAGTTCTCTGGCAAGGTCCAGATATTTGTCTATTTTTTCATTTTCCTTCAGCTTCACCCTGTGATCTGCTGGCACTTCAAAATCCACCAGTTGACAAGTTCTTTCTTTTTTGTTTATCAACACTAGGTGTGGTCTTCTTTCTGGGATAAGGTGATCCGTTTTTATTTCAAGGTCCCAGAGAATTTTATGCGTTTCGTTCTGAAGAACAGTTTCTGGTTTATGCATATACCATTTTGTTGCATGGTCAAAATTAAATTTTTTGCATAATTCCCAGTGGATCACCTTCCCAACCCAGTCGTGTCTAGTTTTGTATTCTCGTTGTGCTAGTTTGCTACATTCGCAGAGTATATGGTTTACAGTCTCATCTCTATTCCCGCAAAGTCTACATTTACTATTTTGTTGGGTCCTATCGATTTTCGCTTAGATGTAGTTGGTCCTTATGGCATTATTTTGTGCAGCAATTATAAGTGATTCCGTTTCTCTTTTGAGGTTTCCTTTTCTTAACCATGTCCAAGTCTTTTCATGGGCAACTTCTTCTATTTGTCGTTTAAAGCGTCCATATAATTGTTTTTCTTCCCATTTTTGCTTTCTAGTCTTTGTTGTTTTTCTGATTGTCCATCGGTCGCCTCTACTATTGTTGGCCGCCATAAGTAGTTTGTCTTTGCTCTTTCTTGTGTAATCTTCAAGTTGTTGGATTGTGGTTTATTATTATTATTATTATTATTATTATTATTATTATTAGCAAAAGAACAAGATAATTTTATAAAATATATTGTCTGAGGGTGGGGGTTAAATATATCAAATAAAAATTTTAATATGTTTTATAAAATAATTACTTACTTAAAAAGCATCATGTTCATTCCACTCCACTGAGATGTTTGTTTTGTTTTACGACAGGAGTGACCCCAAAAACGTTTCTAAAGATTTATAATTTAATTATTCTGACACTTATCTTTAGAGAAACAATTAATTGATTTTTCATATAATTTAATATTTTTCTGTAGTAATGATATTGACTATAAATTAAAAACTCATTGATTAACTTACTTAATTCCTGAAATGACTGTGACGTAAGTAGTGATGTAGTTTTGGTTACTGACAAATAGAGACCGAATCTCTATTATTAATAGATTATCTGCCTGTTTTTCCTACCAATAGTAACTGGTTTCTTCATTTTAGTCTGAGTGACAGCATGTCTCCTAAACTATCCAGGAATCATCTCAGTATTCTAGCTGATCTCAGCAGCGTCGTGATCTGGACGGTTACAATTTTTTCTCGGGTTCCTATAGTCTTTTTCCAGCTTTTTTAGAATCGTTCCAAGAGCTCCAAATATTATTGGCATCACTGTCATTTTCATCCATCGCTTTCCTTTACTTTTACTCTGTGATCCCGTACAACAGCGAAGTCTACATAATTCATTCATCTGTTTTCCTTTCATTTAACCACTTGTATCTTGACTGAGTCATAAACGTTGTTGTTTTTGATGATTTTTCTTACAGAGAACTAAAAAACCGCGGAAGATGAAAACATAGATTATGATTAATCGTCGAGGTGGAGGTAAGACTCGCCTGACAGTTCTGATGTTTTTTAATATAAAATTAAATAAAAATGAGTTTCGACGTTTCAGATTCTGTTCTTTCTTTATATATTTTACACCCAAAAAGTTTCTAGTTTCATTTATTTTTTATGCCAATGTGCAAAGACTTTTTTTCTCCGCTATTTCCTAGACAAATGATTGATTACAAAATCCCAGGCGTTCACGCATAAAGTAAAAACACCCAACATCCGTGATGTTCATATTTGTTTTCATTCATTTTTTTGGTTAATATCTTATAGCAACATTTATATGAAAATACATGTAATAGAATCTATTACATAGTGATTATGAAATCACATATGTTATTTAAAACCATTTAAAAAACGATTAACTAAAAGACTCGATAAATGAAGATTATTTGAGCCAAAAGAGGAACAAAAAATGTTTTATTCAGCATATTCAGCAGTCTAAAGTTGACCGGTTTTTGTCACGTCTCACTCGGGATTAAGTTTTTATGTGTTTCGTATGATAACTGGAGAAGGTCTGTACAATGGCTGGATGGGGAGGGGATGTCAAAACTTGACGGGAAATCGTGCTATCAAATGCTGAAAGTTAGAATGAGTTTGGATTATTTGGATTATTCGGACTATTGTCATGGACTGCTTAGCCACTAGGATTCCGTACTTAAGTATCACGGGTCGCCACCCACGGCCAACATGTTGCCCCATTGGTGGGGGGCGGTCTTACCCTCTACAGAGGTACAGTCAGCATATTCTACAGCTCTAGCCGACCGGGCGTACAATTACTTTCGGATTAATTTTTAAGTCATATGATTTCAAAGAGTAATTTAAATTTGAAATCTAAAAACCCTGCTTTGGGAATAAAAATTCTTTCTCTGAACTTTTGGGATGAGGCTTGATAATTTGTATTATTTGAATTATTCTGACTATTGTTCTCATCTTTATTGTTATCTGTACAAGGTTTCGGCTAATGTGTTGGACTTGGGAGCCTTCTCGAACTCGGGAACCTTCCCTTCATACTTGAAAACCTTCTCTTCGTACTCGGGAGCATTCTTTCCGAACTCTGGAACCTTTTTGTCGTAATCGTGAGCCTTCATGGAACTCTGAATCCACCCCTTTATTCAATACACAGGGGTCTACTGTTCTCATTCCGCTATGACTGGGTAAAAGGGTTAAGCTGTGTTAATTATTATTCTATGTTACTGTTGCTCTTGATCGGGATTGAACCTGCAGCCTAGAGATAACTGTCACTTAGAGCTGTCTTAACTAAACGTCTATATCCACTACGCCATGTGTCCAATTGGTTCCCGAATTAGAAGAGAAGGTTCCCGAGTTCGTGAAAGTTCCTGAGTCCGACAAGAAATACCAGGAGAAAACTGCAGGGCACATCGGTCGAAACGTTTTACAGATAACAATAAAGATGAGGACAATAGTCGGAATAATCCAAATAATCCAAATTATCAAGCCTCATCTCAAAAATTCAGAGAAATATAATGAGTGTTTAATGAAATTTATTTATTTAACGGCATTTCAATCCGTTTAGGGTTATTCTATACTCAAATTAAATTGTGATAATTCTGCATTTATATTTACATTTTCATGTAACAGTTTCTTAAGAGTTTGCTTTTTGTTGTTGTTTTGTTTTTGTTTTTGGTTGTTTTTTTGGCCCACAGATACAGATATTTACCAACCTCTTCGAACGAGTAGGATAAGACCCAAGTTCAATTTCTTAAGCGGATTTTAAGAGGTTTAAATTCACAGTTTTCTTTCTCCTAGACTGGTAGCCATAACAAAGTTAAAGAGTCCAGTCTGCCCTACTATTTACCCATAGGTGGTAGAAAATAGTTCGATTCCTACCTTTCCCATGGGGTATTAGCACTATGTGAAATGCAAAAAGCCTCGTCTCGGCGGGAATCATTACACCACGCGCCTCCACAATTAAGATATCAAGTATTCCTATATAATAGAAATAATTTGCATACATTTCTAGGATTTCAAGAATTTTTATCTAATATGAATAATTATATGCATTCGAGTAATTATTTCTATTCCTTAATAATCATTTGTTTTCACACACTTATATCGTTTTAAGTCACTAATAAAAACCCTTAGTAAACAATTATAGTTTCAAGTAACCATTCTTAATATAAATGTGTTACAGTTATACCCCAAATATTCCTATCAAATGCAGTTTAGTGGTATACCCAAGACATCATCCTTTTAGGGGGGGGGGTATCGTATATTTTGCGCCGTGTCGAAAGAACTGAGGAACATGGAGTAGAAAGAATATCTCGTTTTTTACTCTGTACATTAAACAAAAATTCCTTATTTCAAAACATGAATTGTTGCTGGTGTAGAAAGAGAGAAATGTTTTCCAGTCTTTAGTGGACACAAAATCATACAAACACACACACACACACACACACATATATATATATATATATATATGTGTGTGTGTGTGTGTGTGTATGAGTATATGTGTGTGTGTGTATTATATATATACACGTATATATATATGTGTGTGTGTGTATGATTATATATGTGTGTGTGTATGAGTATATATGTGTGTGTGTGTGTGTATGAGTATATATATCTGTGTGTATGAGTATATGTGTGTGTATGAGTATATATATATATATGTGTGTGTGTGTGTGTGTGTGTGTGTGCGTTGAAAAATAAATACTTTATTTAATTTTTCAACATATTGTCGGGTTCACTTCCATTTTTTCAAATTATATATATATGTATATATATATGTATATGTATATATATACATATGCATATATATATATATGTATATGTATATATATGTATACATATGTATATGTATATGCATATATATATATATGGAGAGAGAGAGAGAGAGAGAGATTACTACGGTGTCGCTTTCGAGATCCGTGGAAAAAGATCACTGCGGGTGGAGAGCTCGCCTCAGTCATTTTATCTCTCCACTGGACACTCTTCTCTCTCTCTCTCTCTCTCTCTCTCTCTCTCTCTCTCTCTCTCTCTCTCTCTCTCTCTCTTCTCTCTCTTGTGAATATGTGACGGCTTCTCATTCGTTCCCTAAGCTCTAATTAAATGGTCGGTTGTCCAGATACCGCCGCCGGTACTCACGTGACATGACAGTCCTGCAACACGTTGAAATTGACAAGAACATATTTTCCATCGAACAGTCGTGCAAAATATTGCCAGAGATGTGAAAATGTAATTGAAGACCAAAGACATTAACAAGTTCTCTAAATAACTAAAATGGCGCCGCTGGCCAAACAGTTAAAAGTACAAAGAACGAAATCGATGAGGGAAACTCCGACCATGCCAGTTTGTGCCTTATTAAAGGCATGAAATAACTTCTCCCGTTTACTATAGGCCATTTCATACAACACTTGGTTGTTGCCACCCACACTTGAGTGGCTTAAGGCGATACTTCCAGCTTTTGGCATCAGGACAGGGTATTTTAAAAAATGGATAAAGAACGTCCGTTCATTTTAGAAGTTTCATTATAAATGCAATTTTTGATTTTCACATCACACAAATACACTTAGTAAACTCATGAAACAACTTTTCACGTTTAAGGTTGTTATATAGCCAATTCTATATATATATATATATATATATATATATATATATATATGGAGAGAGAGTTCTTATGAGTGATGAAAAAGGTGAGAGGCATTTCGTAACTTTTAATGTCTTTATTTCTAACTTACTTGCTTGAGTAGTTGAGTTACTAGCTGGTACCTTAGTCTGTCTCTTGCATAGCTGGGACATTTCTAAAGATGCTGGTCTGACGTTATGTCTTCTTCTTAGTTCTGGTTCTGTTGAAGCTGGTTCGGTATTATTCACAAAGACGACATAAGGCTTATATTTTGAGTGATCACATCTTTTTTTCAACCAGACTTGTCAACCGCGGCCGGAGTGAAGCAAAAAAAAAGACGATATCTACATCATGGTGTCTTCTGCTAAAACTAACTAAGCTAAACTTAACTTCCGTTTTCCCAGTGGCGGGAGCCATGAGGTCAACTTGATGTTACCGACTGTCAATCAATGAACCCATTTCGATTTTCAACGAATTTTGATTCAAAATCTAACTACACAACCGTCCACAATATATATAACAAGGGTAGTTAGAGTTCTTTTAACCGTGTAAAAGACAATCTATCTTGATCATTCCTGGAGAACTCATTAGTGACGTTCTCCTGTAAACGTGGAGACATCAGTGTCAGCAAATCAGCAATAATTTATCAGCTTATGCGGATGTCGTGCTGTGGACTTGCTTGCTAATAGCAATGGCCGATAAGGATGGGTGGCGAAAGAGAGTCATGTTAATCCGTGCTGCAAGCACGGCGATGATAATTTATTACCAAACTTTTTAAGCAAAAATGGGAATATCCAAGAATCAAGAAATAAGTACACTCCTACGCAAAATTCAATATTCCTTTGGGTCTTTTTTTTGTCGTTCTTTCGGCTAGGTTTAGACTCTCTGTTTCCCTGGAAATGGATAAAATCCCCCTCCCTACAGCAGTTGGTCTCATATGCATGTAGATGCGCGCTTAGAGAAATGGAAAGATGGTATCCCTCGGTTGGAATCTTCAGGATCAGCCTGGCCTCGTTTTACTTTTTTCCCCCCATCCAGCACCAAAATAAGAACACGACGCCACATTCGGCCCAACGAAGGAAATACGGCAAATAAGAACAGATACTCTAATTCCAGATCGATGGCTAGAGTTTAAAATGGACGTTATTTATTCATTAAAAAAATACTCTATCCGAAGGCCATAAGCTGTTGGTGACGCTACGAACGGCAATGCCGCCTTAAGCCACCCCTGGTTGGCGGCGGTAGTTTGATCATAGTGGTAATATTGTGCTATGCTGAAGAGCCGAACCATTTTTTTAATAACAGTCAATTTTAACGCCTACTATGCTACTATCTACATATAGCTTATGTAGTTCCTAATCCCTCTCGAACGGACAGGATGCAACACAAGTTTTATCCTTAAACAGAATACACCAAGTTTAAATTCAGAATTTTCCTTCTCCTATATTGATTACCACACAAAGACTAATGAGCCCAGTCTTCCCTAATATTTACCTATAGCTAAGTATAAGGAGAGAAGAGATCCAAGCCTTTCCCAATTACATCAGCGCGAAAGTGAAACACAATTAGCTTCGTCCATGATCTTAACTCAGGTCACCGGGTCACTTTCTTAAGACGATTACCCTTAGGCCATGCATCTTTTCCAATTCACATATAGTGTAGCATATATATATATATATATATATATATATATATATAAAGAAGGTCCTCAAAATGGATTATTTTTTTAGAAAATTCTTTTTTACAAAGTAAACTCAAACAATTTCGTCTATGAATTGAACTCGGGTTGCGCTTCCAATTAAAAGGATAACCGTTACGTTATGCCCGCCACTTTTGAGTCCCTTTTCACTCTGTTTTCAGTTGTTTTCAGTCTTGTACAGGAAACACTGATACCAAGGTGTTACGCCGTTTCCATTTTCTTGGATTAGGCTATTTGTGTTTTGCTTCACGCTAATGCTCTTGGGAATGAATCCATCTGTTCTTAACCATTCCCAAGCAATGAGAAAAATAGGACAACCAATCTAAGAAAAGGAAAATCAACTTTGCCCCGCTTAATAATTTATAATGTTTCCCATTCTGTTCGTGGCGGAAGAATTTAGAAAATACATTCTTGGAGGCCTCCATCATGTAATAGTTATCGTCGTAGGAATTGGACACGGTAACACGAGTTCAAATCGTATACAAGGCTGTTTGTATTTTCACATAGAACTAATGCTATATATTCATGAATATAACTATTCTCCCTCCAGCTATGGGTAAATAGTAGGACAGGCTGTGCTCTTTAATCTTGGTACGATAACATGTCTAGGAGAAGGGAGACTCTTATTTCAAACTTGTTAAACTCCACTTTAGAAATTGAGCTTGTATCCCATCCTGATCGTTGTGGGCGAGTTCGGTAAATATATACTTGGGGGTGGGGGGATGAACGTTGCCCAGTAACCTCTATTGACACGAGAGATACCACGAGAGGGATAGAGAGAAAGTGAGAGAGAGAGAGAGAGAGAGAGAGAATCTATCTGTATTGCACCCTAATGACCTTAACAGGTCATGGGACTCGTTACCAATCCGAAATAAGTGCTCTTTATTTTCTTCCATTTAAGTATTTTATAATTAATAATAAACGTTTCCATAAACAATAAAGATGAAAACAATAAATATAGAAAAGAATTTCCTGTTTTATGACTAAATAATACATTATCTCAAGTGTCAAAATTGTACGAGGAAAAGTGCGCATGCGCTTATGGTTAATCATGTTTATCAAGACAGGTGCGAGCATGCACACAAACAATATACGCGTACTCACCAGTAGAGAGTCAAACACACACGCACACACACACACACACACAAAACACAAACACAGTGACATACGCCCAGACAAACACACACGCACACACACGTATATATATATATATATATATATATATATATATATATTAGGATAACGAAGATATGAGGTAACTGACGGTTTCTCGTCTATATGATTTTCAAAATTGAATAATGCACAGAGGTGAGAAACTGGCAGTTATCAAGCACCGCTGACGTCATGTCTTCGCTACCCTACAGTTTTCAAATTTGAAAATCCCGTTGGCGAGAAACTATCAGTTACCAAAACCCGTTGACTTCATGTCTTCGCAACCCTAACTTAGATATGCATGGTCAATCAATGATATTGAGCACAATATAGCCAGTTATATATCTATCTATTAATCTATCTATCTATCTGTCTGTCACCCCCTCTCTCTCTCTCTCTCTCTATATATATATATATATATATAGAGAGAGAGAGAGAGAGAGAGAGATGACATCATTGTTTTTTTCTCTTTGACTTTCTGGCGATTTCAAATTTCAGAGTCTTCAATTTACTCATCTGTTTACTCAGAACATTAATAAAATCATAATTAATGTACCAATTGAAAATTCTTTTGAAACACTAAAATATGTACAATCGGGATTTATCCTTCAGAAATGCAGCCACGGGTATACACTTATGCAATAGATACCGTCTATGTAAAGATACGGCTATATAATATGTTATATGAACTCAATCCCACGCTGTGATTGATTTTAAAACAAACAGTTGGTTGCAGGTTTTCCTCTGAATTGTATTAACCAGAGGTCAGATCCACAGAGAAAACTTTGTATTTATACATACCATAATAAAAGATGAGGATAACCCCCCCAAAAATCAAATTAATATACATATATATATATATGTATATATATATGTATATGTATATATATATATATATATATATATATGTATATATATATGTGTATATATATATATATATATATATATATATATATATATATATATATATATATATATATATATATATATTCCAAGTTTAATTCAATCTGGTTAAAAACTTTACACAAATTATTATTTGTTTAACTTACACGCACGCTCATGTACATGTACACACACAACACAGAAATATATATATATATATATATAATATATATATATATATATATATATATATATATATACCCAACGAATGTGTTAAAAATTCCTATGTAATATATATATGTGTGTGTGTGTGTGAGAGCTAGTGATAACCATATACTATTACAATATTATACATATATATAATGCTGTAGATAGAAGGAAAGTGGTCAAGAAATGATCAACTCAAAACAAGTCACAGGGTGATACGTTTCGTCTGTATTCACAGACGTTCCTTCTATCTACAGCATATCGTCGGATCCTAAACCCATCCACCCTTCCTTCACTGACATATATATATATATATATATATATATATATATATATATATATATATATAGAGAGAGAGAGAGAGAGAGAGAGATAATGAGAGAGAGTGCAGTCGAAATGTCTAGACATCACCACTTTATTGCATCAATTACCTAGTTGAGTACACACTACATCTGTATCTTGATTTTTAAAATTAAATGGTGTATTTTTCCTATACTTTTTGATCCTACCTTGTATGTTCATACAGCAGACACGTTCTGAAAAAAAGAACTCGAATTGATGAATTGAATATCCGTGCTGGGAAATAAAGACAACTGGCAGGTTAACTCAGTTACCTGTACGCAATGACCTTTCATAT
This sequence comes from Doryteuthis pealeii, assembly GCA_023376005.1. Classification (NCBI taxonomy): domain Eukaryota; kingdom Metazoa; phylum Mollusca; class Cephalopoda; order Myopsida; family Loliginidae; genus Doryteuthis; species Doryteuthis pealeii. The sequence continues at coordinate 153,869,353 of CM042138.1, read as the reverse complement.
ATACATATACATGTGTGTGTGTATGTATATCTCCCACTCTCCACCCTCTCTCTCTCTCTCTCTCTCTCTCTCTCTCTCTCTTCCCTCTCTCCTCTATCAGTTTCTGTCTATCTTTCTATCTCTAGCTCTCTCTCTATATATGTGTGTGCATATGTTTGTGTGTGTGTCTGTGTGTGTAGGTGTGTGTGGGGGGGAGAGAGAGAGAGGGAGAGAGGATAAAATTGGAATCAGTAAAGATTAGTAAAAAACATGTTTGACACATTCAGACGGATAGAAAAAAAGAGAGAGACAAAGAGAAGCAGACTCAACAGAAGAAGAAAAAAAAGAAATCCGTGTCTGATAAATTTGTGGCCAATTTTGATTCCGTTGTTCTTATCAAAATCTTATCTAATAATTCCTCTTTGAAGTTTTTAGCTCCAATCTCAACACGCTTTAAATCTGCTGTCATTTAGACACGTTTAATATTTCCTTTCTCCGCGCCGTCTGTTCCTTCCGCCGCTGACAGGAAGCTTTTATTTTCGGTACATTGCAAATCGGTCTTTTCTTTCATTTATTTTAGTTTCCCCAGTTTGTCGGGAAAACTATTACGAGGCGCTCAAATGACAATCAACGAACAAAGCCACCTATCAAAGCGGATCAGAACTTGTATAAAAAAAAACATTTTTTTAATGATTAATTATTGGGCAATTTAGGACATACTATCGATATTGGTTGATAGCAGATTACTAGAATGAAAAGAGTTAAAGGTTATCTTTCAGAAATATACGTGCTCACGAGATGGAAGAACGATTTTACGGTAAAAAGCGCCTTTGTAATATAGTTATCGTCGTAAGGACACGTGTTCAAATGCTGGACAAGGTTAGTATGAACTTTAACATTCCTAAAAAATCGGACTTTACAAACACAAATTAACACCACATACTCTGATCCAAGACCATAAGAGGTGGGTGTCCTCCACGGCAGTATCCTATCTGTAACCACATTTATGAGAAAAAACTAATATAATAAACTTGTCTTCCCAAAAAATCAAAGGGTCACTAGACGACTTCTTCATTTGTTACAGCTCCAAAAATATGACAACCATAAAAAGAAAAATACAACAATGCATCAATAAGATATGAAAATGGACAACGGAAAATAGATTCACGATCTCAAATAGCAAAATAAAATGCAAGCAATTGTGCCAAATCCACAAAATGCACAACTCCCCTACATTAACATTAAATAGTACTGATATATCTATAAGGCATGAACATAAATTCCTTGGCTTTACCCTTGACTCAAAATTGTCTTTTATCCCAGATATTATTATGAGTTTGATCCTCAAAGTGTGATTTTGTGTCGCATTATGTTGGCTTAGAATATATAGCGAGATATGAACATAGATAGATAGATAGATAGATAGATAGATATCAATGGACTTGGATAGGTATACATATATAGAGAGAGAGACTTGGATAGATAGATAGATAGATAGATAGATATGAATAGGAAGGTGGATAGATAGATAGAACGACATAAAAACATACAAACATACATACATACATGTGCACAAGGTGGTTAGATAGATATATAGATAGATAGATAAATATTCGATCGATATATATATATATATATATATATATATATATATATATAGAGAGAGAGATAGATAGATAGATAGATAGATAGATAGATATCAATGGACTTGGATAGGTATACATATAGTGAGAGGCTTGATAGATAGATAGATAGATAGATAGATATGAATTGAATAGGAAGGTGGATAGATAGATAGATAGATAGATCGACATAAAAACATACATACATACATACATACATGTGCACAAGAAGGTGGTTAGATAGATAGATAGATAGATAGATAGATAGATAGATATTGGATGTATAGATAGATAGATAGATATGCACAGGAAGGTGGATAGATAGATAGATAGATAGATAGATAGATAGATAGATAGATATGCACAAGAAGGTGGTTAGTTAGATAGATAGATAGATAGATAGATAGATAGATAGATATAAATACCTACATACATGTGCACAAGAAGGTGGATAGATAGATTGATAGATAGATAGATAGATAGATAGATAAATATTAACAGGAAGGTAGATAGATAGATATGAACACGGAGATAGATAGATATGCCCAAGAAGGTGGTTAGATAGATAGATAGATAGATAGACTTGGATATATAGATAGATCGATAGATATGAACAGGAAGGTGGATATATATATATATATATATATATATATATATATATATATATAGATAGATAGATAGATAGATAGATAGATAGTGTATGTATCACCATTTTTACAGGTGCTGACGTCTTTGGGTGTAGAAAGATGATGAGAACGTTTATCTATTTCATTGAATAGATGAAATACAAAAAAAAAAAGGTGAATACAAAATATGATAAAAATAGACCAAGGATCAGACGACTGTGAAGTTTCTATTACGGTTGTAATTTCTACTTGATGTTCGGTTCCTCTTTCGAAAGCCTCTACCCAGAAGAACGTCAACAACTAAAAGAGATTCTATGGATGCCTTTCATATGATTCACGTGGATAAAAAAAAAACGCATTGTTTTCAGGTTACTGGTGTTGGTCTGAAGATCACTTGTTTCAGCCATGTTTCACTTCTATTTTGTACGACATTCCAAAGTTGTGAGTTGTCGGTTGTAGAGGACAGTTTTTCACATTCTATGTCAATGTGTCTCACACTTTCAGGATCTATTACGATAAATGCGACAAGGTAACGCGAAACGAGATAAACGTTGATAGATGCTTATAAAGGATTCTCTCTTATCCGCGGATAATATATTCCATGTAAGACTTACTTATACCTGAATCCGTGGATAATTGCGGGTCCTATATATATATATATATATATATATATATATATATATATATATATATAGAGAGAGAGAGAGAGAGAGAGAGAGAGAGAGAGAGATGACAAGACGGTGATAGATATGATAAAGAAACAGGGAGGAATATGTTGAAAAGTAACCTCTCAGCTGCAAATATAGATCACGCTGCTTTTGAGAGCACAGCATTCGATCGTAAAACGTGGAGGACTTTGTGTTACAATGTTATCAATAATTTTGCAGCATCGGTCACCAAGCTGCGTCAAGCTAGAGAAAGGACTAGAGCATTGGCTAGTGGCCCAGCAATACATTCTAATAATCCACACTCTTGTTCCATCTGTGGATTTCTTTGCAAATCGTTGGCAGGACTGAAATGTCTCGACGGGAGAGTCCATCATATATATATATATATATATATATATATATATATATATATATATATATATATATATTATAAAGATAGATAGATAGATAGATAGATATGACAAGACGGTGATAGATATGAACAAGGAACAGGGAGGAAGAGATTAAGATATAAATACGCATACAAACATAGATATATAAACAGATTGATTGAAAAACAAGAAAAAAGAAAGAAAGAAAGAAAGAAAGGAAAAAAAACAAGTAACTGGAAACGATAGAAGAAAGAAAGACACAAACGATGAAAGAAAGAAAGAAAGAAAAAGTGGTCATATAGCCAAGGAGAATAGAAGAAAAAAGAAAAGAAAGAATGAATCAGAGAAAGAAAGAAAAGCCCAACATAGGAAAAGAAAGAAAGGCAGAAAGAAAGAAAGGAAGAAAGGAAGGAAGGGTGAAAGAAACAGGCAAAGATAGGAAAAAGAAACACACAGAATAAGAAACAAACAAACAAAAAAGATAGATAGATAGATAAATTGAAAAGAAAGAAAGAAAGAAAGAAAGAAAGGAAGGAAGGAAGGAATAAATAAATAAATAAATAAATAATTGATATCATATAACTGTGTACAAAAAAATTTAAGGAACAACTACACAAAAAAAGTAAATATAAATGTACAATGAACGTGATTCCTTAACCTATAGGCATAAAATTACCCTAAACGGGTTGAAATGTTGTTAAAATCAATCAGTCATATAACTAAATGGTACATTAAAATTGATTTCGACAATCAGAGAGTTGAAGAGTGACTGAATGATGACACAATTTAGACATTTATTTTAGTCACTTTCTGTTATATGCTCTGATCTTGTCGGAAACAACTTTTTATTTATTCTATCGATCAAAGAATTTGTCTAGTCTATATATCAATACTTTAATACATTAAAAATGAGACTGTCCAAATCGTCCTAGACGAAATGCAAAAATATACACCCAGATTATCTTGAGTCGATTAATCGCCGAATTATTATTTCTTATGAGTGTCTTCACTTCAACTGAATCATAGACCATTCCGTTTTCATTATAAAGAAAGAAAGGGAAGAAACAGGAAATACTACACAGAAAAATATAACAAGAAAGAAAGAAAAAGAGAGTAGGGGAAAGATAGAGAGAGGGTATGAGAACGATAACGCTAATCTATTTCAATCGACCATAATGAAAAGGTGAAAAGAAGGAAAGAAAGAAAGAGAGAGTTATATCAAGATCATTATACTTTTTAAATATTGAACTATTTGCAATAGCTCTAAGGTAAGTAAGTAAGTAAGTAGTCGTCGGGGTGGCCTAAAGTCGATATCAGCCAGACAGTGATGGGGTCTATCCCCTTTTCACTAGCGCTAGACCAAGGAGATTGTTTTAGGCGTCTGAGGTAGAGTGCCACACCTACCATCAGCTCCTCCCTTTACCACACATAACCCTGTGCTACTCTTACGCTGAGTTGGTGAGGGAAGGCCGGTATCGAACCCGGAACCTTTTGGACTGAGCTAAACCGGCCCTAAATATCAAATATCTTATTATAATGGAGATTCGGGATCTGTCTGTCTGTAACCGAAACTACATCACTGCGCACGTCACAATACTCTAAAAAATTGCGTAAGTTTATTAATGAGTATCTAATTTATAATCAAAATCATTAATACACAGAATAAATCTTATTTATTAACGATGTCTCTATGAAAATCAAAGTTAGATTTTCCTCAAAATAGTCCATGTTATTAGGGTATTTGCCTCTCACCCCACTTATGAGGGCGTGACACAAGGACATTTTTATGTGGACCCACCCACAAGCCGAAGCTCATGGGTGGTAGACACAAAAAACGCGTCGATCCCGCCGGCATCCCCCCAAGGGGCCGCCTCAGGCGCTGGGAAATAAAAACAGCCCTGTCCCTTTAAATCGAGGGGGCAGGTGTTACCTGGGGGGATAGCCCCCTGGGATCGACGCTTTTAATTTCATTAATAGACACAGGCCCCGAAAGGCCCACGTTATTAGTGCGTTTAGATTCCTGCAATGTGTCTTATATATTACTAAGAAATAAAGGTTTACATAATATAAGGTGTGGTTAATTTGCATACTGTTTTAACAAAACCGAGTTTAATATATAATTACTTTGTGTAGTTGATCTCTAATATTATTGTTTTATTCTCCAACGTATTAAGATCAATCCTATGAATGATTTTATCCAGAAACCAATTTAAATTGTAATTAAAATAATTTTAATCATAATATATTGTTACATAATCTATGCGGTTGCATAAGATTATTGTCAATCCCCTGTAATTCTGAGGGGATGAACCCTTTCATACCATGGCCGGGTCCTTCTATGGAAAATTACAGAAGCTCGCCAAATATGTGAAATCACGTGGGACCTTTTTCAGAGTCCCCAGTTGGCAGTTAGACGTCAGTCGGCCATGACGCTCTGTCTAAAACTGTAACTCTGCATAAGCGCGCTATGTTATGTCTGGGTTGGGGATCTACCGAATAAAGAACATTAAAAGAAAATCGAAGTCTTGTGTTTACTAAAAACTAACAATGACACAGGGCTTCTGATGAGGAGAAATCCCCAACAGAAACCAGACCCGAGGTCCCCAAGAAAGTCAATACCAGACGCTAGACCAGACCAAGATGATAGACGATCAGAATAGCAAAGCCGGCCAGAAGAAAAAACGACTAGAAGCAAGAAGTAAGATAAGGGTATACAACATTATATCGATTTGGTACAATGAAAACGTCAGTATGTAACAATATGTGTTCTTATTTAATTTTGTTAGTCTTTCTTATTGAATATATTTCATTACATAAAAACTTAAATACTTACGCTCAGAGTGTGCATATTCTTGCATATTCTTATAATAATTGAATTATCATACTTTGGTATAAGTAATAAAATAATGAGGAAGAAAATAATCCAAGTTGACAATTTTAAATTCATCATTTGGATATTTATTAGGCTTAGCGAAGTGTGGCACCGAGACACAAAGATACAAAAGTGACATATTTGGGTGTTTGCGTGCGTGCGTGAATGTATGCGTGCGTGCGTGCCTTTTGGGGGGAAGGGAGATGACTCGTTTTACAGTGTCCTCTATGAGCCGATAATTGTTTTCAGTTATTTTAACATCTAAGATCTCTGATTTGCTTTAGAAACAACACGATCTTCTTATCTTCAAAAGTCAGGTTATTTATATATTTTATAGCAGGAAGCTCAATATGTGTGGTCTTGCACGAAATGAAGACAAGTGTGCTATCTGTATGTTTACATCATCTCTCTCTCTCTCTCTCTCTCTCTCTCTCTCTCTCTCACACACACACACACACACACACACACACACACACCACTCTCTCTCTCTCTCTCTCTCTCTCTCTCTCTCTCTCTCTCTCTTTATCTATCTATCTAGAGAGAGAGAGAGGGGGGAGAGGGAGAGAGAGAGAGAAATATACTAAGATAGACGTGGATAGTGACAAGTTAAAATAGATAGATAGATAGATATATAGAAAAAGACTAGCATAGATGGACAGATAAAGAACTTAGAAACAATATAAGAAGAAAGAAAGAAAGAAAGAAAGAAAGAAAAAAGAGACAACTCGAAAGAAAAAAAAACAAAGAAACAAAAAATTCAAAGAAATAAAAGATAGTCAGTCGATAAATAGATAGATAGATAGATAGATAGATAGATAGATAGAGACTAATATAAATGAACAGAGAGATAGAAGACAGAAATAGTCTAAGAAGAACGAAAGAAATAAACAGACTAAGAAAGAGAGACATTTCAATTCTCCCAGAGACTTTTCCAAACCATTATTATTATTTCACTCTTTGTGAGTTTTTCATAGAAACTTTAGCTGATCGTCTTTCACTGGAATCTGTGTGACAACTCTTCTTAGGTCTCGGGGGGACTCTTCTGAGTATTCTAGCCGATTTCAACAATGCTGTTGTCTAGATGGTCTCTTCCTCTGATTTCCAATTCACCCGGACACTTTTCTCAACTTTTGGGGACCATTCCAAGTCCACAGACTACAATTGCTATCACTTTCACCCTCATATGCCACAGCTTTTTCAATTCTTTAGCAAGGTCCAGGTATTTTTCTGTTTTCGTTTTCCTTCATCTTCACCCTGTGATCTGCTGGAACTGCAAAATCTACCAGTTGACAATTTCTCATTTTCTTGTTACTCAATACTAGGTCTGGTCTTCTGACTGAATAAGGTGACGCGTGTTTATCTCAAAGTCCCTGAGATTTTTATGCGTTTCATTCTCAAAAACAGATTCTAGTTTATGCATATACCATTTTGTTGTATGGTCAAAATTGATTGTTTTGCAGCATTCTCAATGGATCACCTTTCCAACCCAACAGCCTTATATTCTTGTTATGCTGCAATCGCTTAATACATATTGTCTCATCTCTGACACACCGAAAATTTGCTGTTCTGTTGTGTCTTATCAATTTTCACTTTGATATAATTTGTTCTTATGGCATTTTCGTGCTGCAATTATTAGTGACTCAGTTTCTCTTTTAAGGTTTCTTCTTCTTAAACATGTCCCGGTATTTTCATGTGCAATCGATTTGTCGTTTGAAATATTCATATAATTGTTTTTCTTCCCATGTCTGTTTTCTTGTTTTTCTTGTTTTTCTGCTTGTCCATATGTTAGAGCTGTCGTAATTAATATTTCCTAGTTCTTTTATGCGTATTCTTCGAGCCCTTGGATTGTGGCATCTACGCAATCTTCTATATTGCAAGACCTCTTCCCCCTTCCTTTCTTGATACATATAGCCTATCTCTATCATCTTTAAGGTTTAATGCCTTGTGGATAGCCATTAACTTTCTCGTCTTTTGGTCAATCTGTTTGAGTTCCTATTTTGTCTATTTTAAGAAGAGTCCAGAGTATCTTATAATGGGGACGGTCTAGGTATTTATTCCTTTCATGAGATTTCTGCTGCAGAGCTTGGTTTCTAGGAGTTTTCTTATTCTTCTGAGGGTTTTTTTTTAGCTTTTTCTTTCATCTTAGTTTGGTGTCCGCTTCTAAAATTCCTGAGTATTTGTAACTTTCTTTTTCTCCAAATGTTCTTGTATTTTCCGGATTTGGTAATTGTTTTCCTTCCAACGTTTCAATTTTCCCCTTTTTTCATCACTAGCATGGCACATTTTTCAATTACAAATTCCATTCCTTTATTCTGGTTGTGTATTCTTATCGCTCGTACAAGGGTTTCCAGTTTTTCATTTTGCAAATTATTATTATTATTATTATTATTATTATTATTATTGGTTAGGTTTTCTGACCAACCTAAGCTGGTGGTATTTTACTGGAGTGACAAGTGTTCTTGGGTCTCCATAAATCTTCTGAGTATTCTAGCCGAGTTTAACAATGCTGTTTATTAGTTTTGATTGTTCCTCTGATTCGCAATTCCTCCAGGCTTTTTTCCAAAACTTTGGGGACCGTTCCAAGGGCACCAGCAACAATTGATACCAACGTCACCCTCAATATCCAAGTTTCTTTTCAGTTCCATGGCAATGTCCAAGTATTTGTATATCTTTTTGTTTTCTTTCATTGTTGCCATGGTCCACCAGGACGGCAAAATCCACGAGATTTGCTGAGATTAGATGATTCATCTGTATTTTATGTTTCTCATTTTCTTGGGCTGATTCTGGTTTATGCATATAACATTTGATGGCACGCTCATTTAATTTCTCGCACAATTCCTAGAGCATTATTATTATTATTATTATTATTATTATTATTATTATTATTATTATGTGAGTTTTTCACACCAGCGTTAGCTGATAGTATTTCGCTGAAGTCTAAGTGACAACAAGTCTCCTCATGTCTCCACGACTCTTCTGAGTATTCTAGCTGATTTCAGCAATGCGTTTTTAGGATGGTCTCAATTCTTCTGATTTCCCGTTCCTCCAATCTTTTTTCCAATCTTTTTGGGACCGTTCCTAGTGCACCAACTACAAATATTATTACTTTTCCCCACATATTCTACAATTTTTTCAATTCTCTGTCAAGGTCTAGGATTATTATTATTATTATTATTATTGGATCTCATTTTAAGTAACCTGTTAGGCTTCACCCAGACGCCTAGGGCTGACAACCATGTAATACAAATGATGACAGCGTCGGGATTATATATATATCATACATATTATATACAATGACTTGGGTTTCATTTGTTTATAATGAAAAGAATCTCCTTAAGAAGAGCATAGTGGAAGCGCGCAGGGTGAGTGAGAGCAATTTTCTATATTTCGCATATGGTATGCTGTCCAATATTCTGTTGACAAATTCACCGCAATTCTTTCTGAGTCGTCCAAGTGCTCCAACAATTACTAGCCTTGTTGTATTTACAGTTGCTACATTCTGCTAATTTCCACTGGTACATCTTTATATTACAAAGATTTTCAAATTCTTTTAGACAATTATTCAAGGGATCAAGGGATTTTTTTAAAAATCCTTAGTATCTTTCACTAAAACGTATAGCCTGTTTCCATTTATATTTCCGTTGGTGTATATAAGGAAATTCCACAAGATCGTAGCATCTTTTGTTTCTGTGATGGCTCCAGTACAATGCTCATACCGGTTCTTAATATGGGACGTTTTAGTGTTTGCAGATGGTCCAGGGGAGGTATTGATCAATTCTCTCATGTCTTAATTAGCTTGTATTTATACTGAGGACATAGCATTCAGCTACGATATGATCAAATGGTTCAATTTTATTATTACACTATCAGAGCTACCCGGCGAAGCCCGGGATTTAATAAGTTAAAAATAAATATCTTATTCACATTCAATAAAAATTATTTTTCTATACATTTATTTTATTATCTTTTATTCTTTATATATTTTTTTTAAGTTGTTTATTTTATTATTATTCTTGTTTGTATTTTTTCATTTAGCTGATGGTAGGTGTAAAGCTCCACCTCAGACCGCCACTCTGCTTACTTTACTTACTTTATTTGTCTTTTATTTGCCTTTTATTATGTTCTATCCTTTATTGATTTGTTTTATTTTTTAATCATTTTTTAATATTTTATCCTCCTACATCTCTATATAGTTATATACAAGGGTAATCCCAAGAGTAAGGTACCCAAAACGCTGGAAATACTATTGTGTTTGTTGTGCATACACCTGCGTATGCCCCTGCCCTTGGCTTACCCCACTTCCAACCTCAGTCTTGGTTTGGCAGTCTTTTCTGATGAAGCTCCCAATTGACGTTGCCGCTAAATGTGAATATCAGACAGTTATTCAGTTTTTGAACGCAATAGGTCGACTGAAATTCATTGCCAATTAACGGAGGTACACGTTGAGCCATGCTTGGAAGTCAAAAACGTCCGCAATATGTGTAAGTGGTTTGAAACTATGACGATGTTCAACGCTTCCTGAATGACATGGCGTCGAGCTGGTACAACATTGACGTACAAAAACTGACGGAGCTTTTACAAAAAATTCATCGACCGATTATGTATAAAAATATATACACGTTCAAACTTTCAAACCATGTAAAAATTATTGACAATGAACAATAAACGTTTCTGTGATTTTAAAATATTTTTGGAAACTTTGACTTTTGGATTACCCAATATATATATATATATATATATATATATATATATATATATATATATATATATATATATATATATATATATATATGCAAGGACGCCGCTAAGGGGCGATCCCATAGGTAAACCAAATTTTTGTCAATAGAAAGTGCCGTTATATTGGAAAAAGCAATTTTGGGTACACAATTTACAGATTTTTATAATGGTTTGGGTTGGTAGGGGTAAGCTGATGTTAGATTTTTTGAGATGATTTTCTAGGCATGTGATGCATTTATTAACAGGAATATTAGTGTATAATGATTTGATGTCACGACTACTTAAAAGTTTGTTATGTATGTTTATGTTGTTTAGGCACCATTAGCAATTCCCATATAAAAAAAAACTCTAACGATCTAATAAACAAAATCAGCAACATAAACATGCATAACAAACTTTTAAGTAGTCTTGACATCAAATCATTATACACTAATATTCCTGTTAATAAATGCATCACATGCCTAGAAAATCATCTCAAAAAATCTAACATCAGCTGTAAATTGTGTACCCAAAATTGCTTTTTCCAATATAACGGCACTTTTTATAGACAAAAATTTGGTTTACCTATGGGATCGCCCCTTAGCGGTGTCCTTGCACACATATATATATATATATATATATATATATATATATATATTATTATTATTATTATTATTATTATTATTATTATTATTATCTACAGCAGTAGTAACATATATTTGTTGTAAAACAATTATTTTTAGACAACACTTAAATAACTTTCGTCTAAATCAGTTGAGTAAAAAATATTGTCAGATTTATTCAACGGCAGCCGACTGAGATGCAACGTATCTGAAGAAGAAATTTAAAACACCATTAACTTAACATTTTACTTTAACTGGCCTAAGATAATTCAAACTGACATTTGCTTTTACATGCAACGTAATGGTTTTCTGGGAGGGAGAGTGAGAGAGAAAGAGAGAAAGAAAGATAGAAAGAGAGAAAGGGGGGCTAAAGTAACACCAATGTGGCAACCATTAACACGATATGTAATTTGACGTTGACACGCATCGAGACCAGAAAGTTAAAGAGAAGACAGCTTCTTGCAAGCAACCGTAGAATTTTATTTGCATAACTTTTATAAATTAACTTAATTTTACACGACGAAATATTTTTTGAAATATCTATTCCAAGAAAAACTCAGATTGAACGACCGAAAATAGCGGTACATTTTTAATTTTGTTATCATCAAAAAACTTAATGCTTACAGACAGTGAGATCATTATTTCTTTACAAGTTTAAAATTGCACTCAATACACGAAGCAAATAAGTTACGTTATTTTTTGTTTATTGATTAATAAGCAAAAAATAGCGTAAATTATTTGCTTTATTGTATACACTCGTGTAATAAACGACGTTTTGAGATCAATTTTTCACCTTAAAAACAGAAAATATTTCAGAAATATTTCAGAAAAGTTTGAGGTCGTTCATTATACGCAATGTACGATAAAACACGTTTTTCTTTCTAAAAAAATTAGGAGTCGTCCATGACACGTGGTCATTCATTATTCCAGTATATAGTGATGCAAATATCTACGTTTGAATTTGATAAAATATTATATTAAAATGTCTTTCTAGACTACCGAAATTAAATAAGAACGCATATAAAAAAAATTACAGTTATATCTGTTTCATTTTATTGATTCCTATATAAAATTATGATACTGTTCCTGATAGAAATTTTTATCTGGATCCGTATCTGCAAAACAAGATGGTAAGATATTAGCCAGATGGAGCTACAATTGCCATTTGCCAAAATTTACTTGCACCCACAGATGACAATTTAAAATATGGGAGGTATTTTGCCGCATCCTATGTATGGTCTATGAGTTTAACTAAAGTGAATGAAATAAATTGTTGAAAAAGATTAAATGTACTATTGAAGACCGTAGAAGATCATTCTGGATAAAATAAATAAATAAATAATCCATTATTCACAAAATTTCAGGTAGATCTCATCTCTGTTTCTGGCGAAGAAAAATCAAATCAAAATAAAACGCTCGTTTTAAACAGGATGTAAATCCGTTCTGATATTTTATCTTTATTTGGTGATATCTTGATGGTCGACTGTATCTAAAAACGTAGACATTCCGTTTCCTTTTTTATTATCAGGCATGTGTTGTTCTATGTGTATTATTTATATATATATATATATATATATATATATATATATATATATTTACTTATTCATATGCAATACTATATATATATATATATATATAGTATTGCATATGAATAAGTAAATACATAATGAGATTATTATGACAAAATAATTTTCTTATAAGCTAAACTTAATATGATTTTGATATTTCTAGTGAAACATTATAAAATTAAAACAGATGATATTAAAACATTTTTAATAGACCAGACTTTACAGCCTTAAAATTCAGTGAGCAAATATATGATTATGTGGTAGTTCAAAAATAAGCACACTCCTTATTTTGTGATATTTTACAGTAGGACAATTAAAACACAAACATTTTGCGGAATACAATAATAAATATTATCCAATGGTATCCGTTTATTTACTATTTAATCCATAGCTGGGGGATTAGGGGTTCATACCTTTCTCAATGGTATCAGTCAGAAAGTGAACGTAATTGCGCGACTAAAGTTCGAATTCGCTTACTATGATATCGCTGTCTGGCACGTTAGCTAATAACTTTTACATATATATATATATATATATATATATATATATATATGTGTGTGTGTGTGTTTGTGTCTGTGTGTGTGTGTGTGTATGTCTAAACCCTACCTGACAAGCGTTTTTATAACTTCACAACCAACTGTGGCCTTTATTATAATAATGGTTTGATGCAAATGTTTCCGGCGACATTTATAATAACGTTTGAAAAGTCTTTTGAAATATTTTATCACTTGTATAATCAGTCAATTCTAACGCGTTATTTGTAAACCTAACAAAATATTTTGAAGTTAGGAAAATATGTTCTACTTTCGAAAACGATCATCATCAGGTTCTAAACACTTGTATTTCTGTTGTATTTTTATAAACTCAGAACAAGTCATTATTGAACAGAATAATCATTGGAGATCAAAAATGGGTTTATTAAGTGAATCGTAAAAAAGGAAAATTGGGATTTGATCGAGGATAGCCTCATCTACCAGAGAAATAATTATTTTGTTTGTTTTGTAGAATTCAATGGAAATTGTGCTAGATACTACTGGAGAAGCAAAGACGAACTCATAAGTGACGTTTTCCTCACCGACCAGCAAAAATCTACATCAATCAGTTCTTTCCGGATTCTGGATGCTGTGAAGGGGTGACAGCAAATAGGGATGGTTGGCAAGAGAGAAAGAAAAAGAGACAGAGAGAGAGAGAGAGATTCATGGCTATCCGTTTGATGATGATGATGATGATGAGGAGGAGGAGGAGGAGGAGGAGGAGGAGGAAATAGATAGAACTTGTGCAACGCAGCATTCAGCAATTGGCACGTTTGAATAAGACAGAGGAAAATAAAAATAAACCAATGATGTCAACAATTCATTTCCTTGCATGACAACCGTTCGTCTCAGCTTGAAAATGTAAGATGGTCTAAGAAGAAATTATTGATTGAATAAACGCTTCCTCGATGTCTACTGGTTAATTGGGTTAGCGGGAAAAATGAAACTAAAAGTTATATATTATATTCAGAGAAGAAAAAAAAGTCTATTTTCCTTCTTCTTTGTGTAAACAGGAAATTCCACAGTTTCGAAGGAAGAATATAAAATGTCATTGAAAACTACTTCCATTCGCCAAGTTGAGCGTTACATAATGAATGAATGGTGTTAAGAGAGAGAGAGAGGGGAGGAGAGAGAGGAGGAGAGAGAGAGAGAGTCATAGGTATCCGTTTTGTCAGCACGACCTGATGATGATGATGATGATGATGATGATTGAAAATTGCAGGAAATAATCGGTCTACACTTGACCCCCTTTGCGTAGACAATCCGAAGAAATTGCTTTTAAAAAGACATGATAAAATATGACATTTTTCTATTTCTTCCTTGTGTAGTTTTGTTGGAATTACATTTAAAAGAATTTGTTTTGACATTTTAAAATTTAGGGACAAAATTGGGTCAGTGTGATTATTTTTATCTATTTTTTTTATTTATTTTGTAACTTTTATTTTGATTTTTTTTTAAATTATAGTAGAATTTAACTCAATATTTTATTCATTTATTTCACTGATTTAGATTGTGTGCATTCACGTGTATTTTACAGCTATTATTCAATATATATATATATATGGTATTTGTGGAAAAGGTGTCTTACCCGGTGAAAATGGTCACAATGGTTAGTTGATGCAAGTTTCACAATGATAAGACAGCGATATAACAAATATAAAGTGCTCAATACGTTAGTAGAGCAAATTTATTATCATAAAGGTACACGGTAATAACCTACTCGAGTTTCACCATAAGGATCTTCAGGGTTAAATCCACTGGATTAATCAAGATATTGATTAATTGCAGTCGATTTCACGTGTGTATTTTTTCGCGTTAAACGGTTGATTATAGGTCCGCGGTCGAAGAACGCTGATTTAAAATTCAAAAACTCAAAAAGAGCGAAAGTTGCATTTTTTTCAAAGGATCAAAATATAAACATTGTTAGAAATCCGCTTTGTGCTATTGTTTTAATGGTTCATGACAATGATGAGGATTGTCTATATCATTATAGAGTCTGTAGTGATTAAATGTGGTTTTATTAATGTATGTCTAAAGTTATTTATTTTGATTAAAGCCAATAGAATGTGTATATATGTATACATACATGGAGGTGTATTTTTACCATTTCAAGGGTCTTATTATTTTTTTTAAATAAATGAAAAAAATAAATAAATAATAAAAAAGATATATATATATAAGTAAATAAAATTAAAATAAAAATAAAATAAGATAAAATGATAGATTATTATAATTACTTACAGTGGTGGGATATGAGGTTATGTTAATATGTGCTTAAATTATTTTTATTTTCTATTTTATCTTTATCCTACACCTTCTTATTCTTTTGTTTTTTTTATTTTTTATGACGGGCTATGTATATAAATATACCGTTGTAATTAAAAATAAGGCTTAAGGGTATATAGTCAGAGTATAAATGTAATGAAAGGAGCTGTGATGTTGTCTAATACAAAAAAATGCACACGTGAAATCGACTGCAATTAATCAATATCTTAATTAATCCAGTGGATTTAACCCTGAAGATCCTTATGGTGAAACTCGAGTAGGTTATTACCGTGTACCTTTATGATGATATATATATATATATGTGTGTGTGTGTGTGTGTGTAAAAGGTGGCTTACCGGTGAATATGGGCACGATCGTTGGAGGTGCACAGAATCCAGGGGTTAAGTCCGCGATAAAAAAATACAAAGTGCTCAATACAAAGTAGAGCAAATTTATTAAAGAAATACTATAAATAACATCTTATTCAATGAACACAAGTGTAATCGGCTGCAATTAATCGGTTCCTCGATTAATTCAGTGGATTTAACCCTGAAGATCCTTATGGTGAAACTCGAGTAGGTTTCTATTGTATCCATGTCTTTAATATATATATATATAGATAGACGCAAGGTAAATTTCTTAAGCGATTTGAATAAAGAATTTTCCTTCTACTAGACTGGTTCATTAACCAAGTTTATAAAGCACCTTATGACCTTGTATTAACCCATAGCTGAAGGGAGAATAGTTGAATTCATATCTTTCACAAAGGTGATGCAAACAATCTCGTCCAGGATTTGAACTCGTCTCAATGTGTCCATTTCCAAAGACGGTAACCATTACACCACACACACACACACACATATGCATACGTGTGTGTGTCTGAAAATATCATGTATATATTTACCAACCCCTCCGCAAGAGCAGATGTGCACAAGATCAATTTATTAAGCGGAGTTTATCAGGTTTGTATTCAGAGTTTTCCTTCTCCTAGACTGGTTACCTTGCCAAGGTTAAAGAGCCCAGTCTGCTCTGATATTTACACATAGCTGGATGAAGAGCAGTTGAATGTATATCTTTTCCAAGGGCATTAGCGCTATATGAAATGCAAACAGCCTTGTCCAGGATTTGAACTAGGATCGACGTGTCCATTTCCTACGATTCTAACCATTACACCACGCGCCTCCATAAAATGTTACGTAGGCATTTATCTAATCCGTTAGTCATGGGTAGGATATCACACAATATCGCAAGTATGGAGCATCCAGCGACGATCGAACTCATCATTCAGTTGTAATGGATCTGCGAGACTATCTTGCTTACCATTATACCACGAAGGTGTTAGATTACCCAACTTGTTCGTTAGGTGGGACTCATTTTTTATTTGCAGTTATGTTTTTTTATAAGTTTTTTGGGATGTCACAATTTTTCTTCCAAGAACCATTATTCAGCATCGCATTGTTAGATCATTTCTCATTTGTTTAAACTGTTTTGTTCGCTAAATTGTTATTTTTCACTTAATGTACTCGTTGAAATTTCATTGGGATTTATACGTCCTGTGTTGTAATTATAAATTTCTCGCCACTCCTCTTCGCGAAAAGATTTGCGACGTCGTCATTGACTTTCTTTTACTCAAGCTAGAACTGGAATATCTTCTGGGTTTGTCTTACATTCTGGCAAATCAAAAATAAATAGCTAAAAGCATTTTCGCTGCGATGACATTTCGTATAATTATTCCGTAAAGTGATTTTGCATATTGCTACACTGTCTAGTAATAGCCGAGTTATTTTTTCATTTTAACAGGAAATATTTTCATTATCATGGCGATATTATCAAAATATCAACTCCCGAAAGTTGATATGTGAGTCCAGATGTCGTCGAAAATGAATTCTTTATAAAAACTTCAAAATTACTAGCTATTTGCATAGTACATTATATCACAGGTAAGGGTTTATAACCGTTCTTATCATTGGTAGGATTTTATTACAAATACTCCAAGCATTTAATTAACTGTCATAGACAAATATTAAGACCATATTTAGATGTAAACAGGGATGAACATTTCCGAATTAAATCAATGAATATATACAAGGGTGAGTCAAAAAGTAATGTCATTTTGTTTAGGGGCCCCATGAAAGAGGATTTTAGAGGCAAACATTGTTCCATTGACGAGGAAGTGAAATCTGTAGTGAAGAAGTGGCCCAAAGAACAGTCAACAGAAATTTACCGGACAGGTATACATGCTCTCATTTGAAGGTGGAACATTGCTATTGAGAGAAATGGTGACTATGTGGAGAAGTAGGGAAGTGATCCACAGAGGACCAGCTTCATTTTGATGTATGATACATGTTCCTGTGTTGGTAATTATACCTGTCCTAAACAAAATGGCATTACTTTTTGACTCACCTTTGTGTAGAAGGAGGGATGTGATCCACAGAGGACCAGTTTCATTTTGATGTATGATACATGTTCCTGTGTTGGTAATTATACCTGTCCTAAACAAAATGGCATTACTTTTTGACACAGTCTCGTATATATATGATTATCAATAAGATTTAACGCTAAAAATGTTTTAAATCCTTTAGGTGTTTACGGTGCTCAATGTAGGAAAATTCAGAGCAAGGTCACAATATATTTCAATATTCTATTTTTTAACTCATGATTCAGTTTCACGTTGTTGATCCTCAGAAGATCTAGTAATCAACACATCTAGCTTTCTTAGATTTAACTGAACAAATATGCATTTTTTTACTCATGTGACTATTACGTGATTTATATGCTAAGTAATATGGATCATTCAGGCTCCAAATTACAAATCAAACATTTACTTTTATGCCGGCATTTAGCTACCAACTCTGATCTTTTATTTAGCATAAATACATTTCGACAGGCCTGCATTTAAGCACTTTTTATTACCAAACGGGTTTTAAGTGATCGGCAATTCACATCTGTTTCATATATATATATATATATATATATATATATATGTGTGTGTGTGTGTGTGTGTGTGTGTGTGTGTGTGTTGAAAACCTTAACTTATCAGAAATATATTTATTTCACCGACATTCGCCTCTTTAAATCTGATTTTATATTGGACAAGAATTATATATTCGGTCTATATAATCAAATAGACCTAATATATAATTATTTGTCTTATTATGTCTAAAAAATCAAAGTTATGTCATATATATATATATATATATATATATATATATATATATATATATAGGTATATATAAAAACAAATTTTTTGTGTGATGAAACAAAGAAAATACAGTGCTCAATCACAAATTGTGTGAGCTAATATTTATTTAATTTGCTGAGTTTTTATAGATCAATGTTCATTATAAACAGCTACCCAGGTTTCATGCCAAGGGGCAATCATCAAGACGTTGAGTTAGAACCCATGGTGTTTGTTGAAGATCTTTACTTAATGTCACATTCTGGACCGTAAATAACGTCGGTTACTTCTGCGGACGCTATTGTAGTTCGGATTTATTAAGAATAAATTTTTTCAAAAGTTGCATTTTTTTGTAACTATGCCAACGAAGTTACCTCCTTTTATTCGTTAAAAATAGAAAAATTTTTCGTTTGAAAATTTTTTTTTAAATGTATTAAAAATGAATTACATGTGTAATATTATTTTCCTTTTTGTTTTTTGTTTTTTTACTACTGTTACTACATTTCGACTTAAACAAAAATCTGGCCTTTAATCGATTTAATTAATTCTAATTCGTTTTCAAAACGAAAATTTATATATATATATATATATATATATATATATATAAAGATATATCTAATGAGTGTTCTTCAGTGCTAAGATTCGACTCTTAGTCGGATCTTAGCCCTGAAGAGCACTAAGCGAAACTTTTAGTAAGTTTATCTGACTTATTAGGTATATCTTTATTATTTGCTCTACTTAGGTATTGAGGACGTTTTACTTATTAGCTTTAGTTTCCTGGCGGTTTTGTATGAATATATACATCTTATATATATATATACATATAAATTGTTTTTTTCTTTTGGCCAAATATTGTACCAATAGATTATTTTTGGTTGGTGCGATTATCTTGGTCTTTTCTTTTTATCCAAAATTTTTTTTCGCCTCGGATGATGTTTGGTAGTATATTTTTACAATCAAACTATTTGCCGGTTTTTTTCTCACCGCGAGGATTTACCAACAAGTTTGTATATTATATATATATATATATATATATATATATATATATATATATATGTGTGTGTGTGTGTGTGTGTGTGTTTGTGTGTGTGTGTCTTTCTGTCTGTCTGTCTCTGTGTGTGTCTCTGTTTACATATATGAGTTGCAACCGTCCAGAGTGAGCTGAAAGCATGGAGTACTTCCATTTGTATGGAACTTTGAAAACGTTCCCTTTATAAATGCCACAAACATGGAGGTAGGCTTATCGGCAACCCGAGTTTTAATCCTGGATGAAGCTGTTTGCATTTCACCTCATGCTGATGCCCTTGGAAAAGACGAATTAATCTGCTCCCTCCCAACTTAGGATAAATAGTAGGGCAGACTGGGCCCTTTAGCTTTGGATAGGCAACCAATCTTGGAGGAGAAACCTTTGAATTCTAACCAGCTGTGATCCGGTTAAAAACGGAGATAGTGGCAAGTTGGAATTTGATTTTATAATTTCTAAAAAAAGATTCCAACATTTCAGTAGCAGCTCAGATTTAAAAAATAGAAAGCAAAGAACAAAAAAAAACAATGAGAAAACAAAACAAAAATAAGAAAAACACAAACATTGGCACTGATGTTGTTAACGGAAAAGCTTTAGTTAATTGCATTTTAAAAGAAGGAGATTATGTTGAAAAATAAATATTTATAGTGTGAAGTGAATGCATTTTCCATCATTAACCAACTGACTATTTGATGCAACCACACCCACAACACCTACACTCTTCACGTGTACAAGCACACACGCACATGCGCACGCATATAATATATATATATATATATATATATATATATATATATATATGGGGGGCAACATAAAACCCACATTATGCAACTAATTCTGGGTTTTCATGATCAAGATATTGTATCTTTCACGCACTTTCGTTTTTCTAGTGTATATATATATATATATATATATATATATATATATATATATTAGAAAAAACGTGATCCGTTGGGTCACCCATTGAGCCCGGGTTAGATTGCTGGAAAAATCACATGATAAAATAATTTCATTAATTTAAAGTTTACCCAAACTGTCCAAATAAGTTATTTAAACTGGAGTAAACATTTTCATTTGACCAAAGGAAAAAAACAAAAGAAGTGTCACTTAGTTTATTTCTAATTACTGGTAATTAGGATTTTAATCATGGATATCTATGACAATCTCTCGCCAACCGTACCCTATCATTAATTGCTCTCAGGAGGTCCTCTGCACAGAACCCAGTATCTGCGCAGAGTTGGTCAACGGTCCACACTGGCGTGCCCGTGTGCTGGTTTCCATAGAAAAATATCACTTACGAGTTTTCCTGAATCCTCTCGCAGTGTCCAGCATATCTTGTTCATCTTACTCGGATGGTTTGTGTGATAAGTGGCAAGTGGACATACAGCTGCTTTCTCGTGGGGTGTCGCTTCCACAACTTGTTTAAAATTACATACTGGATTCTCGAGCAGTTCCCATCTAGCTTATTCTCTAGGCGCTATGTTAGTGTCCAAGTGGTGCAGTCGTACAGTAGCAACAATACAACTATGGCTTGGAAGAAAACTTTTTTTAACTTAAAGGGTGGGGAGACAACGTTTGTTCATTTGAATAAAATTCCATAATTTTTAAATATCTAGAAAAACTCAGTAACTACATTTACTCAACATGAAATATTTTAAATTAAACATTTATCTAATCTATTAAAAAAAAGTAAGTTTAATAATCGTGTTAAATAAGATATGTTTTCCGAATTTTTATATATTTCATTTTTTTTAATGCAATCACACTCATATACACACATGTATATACACACACACACACACACACATCTCTCTCTCTCTCTCTATATATATATATATATATATATATATATATATATATATATATATATGTGTGTGTGTGTGTGTGTGTGTGTTATAAAACCCACATAATGCAATAATAGTTCCTTCCAAGCAATCGCAATCAACATATTGCAATTAATAATTTTACTCACTCCATCAGTAGGTACTATAACCTTTATATACACCAATGACACAAACATACACACACTCACTATATATATATATATATATATATATATATATATATATATATATATATATCAGATTTAGAAAGAAAAGACGTAAAACGTTTCCGCTAGAAGACACATCCATACCGCTTGAGGAAGTGTCTGTCTACTTTGCCTCTCACTGGTCCAAACGATAACCAAAAATGATGTCAAGCGTTCCTTTTACTGGATTGATAGAAGACATTAAGAAAATTTCACAGAACACAATCCACCCCATGAGGACTAAGTTTAAAAGCACCGTGTGCTTCTAATATTACTGGTTAAAAAAAATGCTGCATGGGTGGTGCTCGTATTGCTTCCTACGTTCGCCCATAGAAGCTGTTAAACAACCATTGCAAATTCAGTAATTATGCATATAATCGCCCTATTCTGTCAGTAACGCTTGCATTCATTTCCTACTAGTGAAAATAGTTTTCCTCGTGATTTACATTGCATTTCTATAGTAAAATCAGTTGGAGGCGCGTCGTGTAATGGTTATCGCCGTAGTAAATGGACTCGGCAAACAGAGTTCAAATCCTGGACGAGGTTGTTTTAATTTAACATAGTGCTAAGAAGTAAAGAGAAGTCATCGGGGTGGCCTAAAATCGGTATCAGCTACACAGCGAGGGAGTCTATCCCCGTTTCACTAGCGCTAAACCAAGGAGATTTTTAGGCGTCTGGAGTGGAGCGCAACACTTAATATTATCTCCTCACTTTATCCGTGTGCTAGTCACATGCTGAGTTGGCAAGGGCCGGTATCGAACCAGGAAACTTGTGGTTCCTAGTCGAACGCTCTACCGACTGAGCTAAAACGACCCTACATAGTGCTAATACTGTTATATAACCCCTTACTTCTTTTTACGATTTTATCATAGTGTACTTATCTGAAGAAAACCAAACAAGAACCGACTAAATTCCAAGTTCACCCCCCCCCCCGCGCTTCAACAAACCGAATTGACCAATCAGAGGATAGTGAAAGGAGGAAAATGATTTATAGAAAAGGTGTTGAAAAAAATTGAATTCGAAAAAAAATTGAACATCTAACAAGAAAGGGCAGTGAAAGGACAAAGCCCTATGAATTCAGAATTTTTACATTTCTACCCTAACCCTAATCCAAACCCTAACTTAAACCCCAACCCTAACCCTAACCCTAAGCCAGCCGCAACCCCAACCCCAACACTAACACTAACACTATTGCTTTTGTATCCAACTATTCTCCCTCTAGCTATAGATAAACATTATGACAGACTGAACCTAGTGTCATATCCAGTACGCCCATTTTTTTGGGGGTGGGGCTTCTAATCTCTCGGCGGTGGATACAGTCAGCATATTCTCAGCCCCACCGACAAGGGGGCCATCTATACATTTCCCAGGGGCATAATCACCATCTACGCACACAATTTTAGAAATGGAATTTTACTTTTATACACATACTAAGCCCTCTAGAGAGTGCTCTATCCGTTTTAAGGAGAACTATGCAATTTTTGCGTAATATATTATATATATGGTTACTGGCCCCGGGTCTATTCGTTGGAGTGCTATTCTTATTGTGTACCTTTGCCAGGAATAGCTTGACGAAACCATCTCTCCCCAGGAATATCTGCCGAGACATGGATGCGTAAATCTTGCGGAGAATAAGATCAAGATGAAAGGCATTATCCCTATGAAATATATGCAAGCAAATATAGACAAGACCCTACGTAGCAGTCTCTTGAATCGCACCGTTTTGCGTGCGATGTTATACGAAAACAAATCGTGGGGTACCACGAAGACGAAAGAACAAAGACCGGTTACAAAACAGAAGGATATGGAAATGTCCATGCTAGGAAAATCGTTACGTGAGTACATCCGAAGCCAAGTAATTCGGAAGAGGGATGGAGTGAAGGACGTGATCGCGGAGCACTGAAAACAAAAGTTCCACTTGGCTGCATAGTTCACAGACAACTGGTAGACACGTGTAAATTTCGAGTGGTATCTGAGAAACCGGAAATACCGCGTTCAAAGACCTCCACGAAGATGGAAAGATATAATTGTCAACCGATTGGGACCAACATGGAGAAGGAGAGCGAAATCAAAAACAATATTGAAGTGCATTGTGGGTAACAATGAGACAATCTGGACAATAAGGGAATAAGAGAACTACGTAATCCAGTGTAGTGACTAAAGTGCGGGACGGCAATATCGTAGTAAGCGAGGTCGAACTCAATTCACGGTATTATGTTCACTTTCGACTAATACCCTTGGTAAATGTATGTATTTACCTGACCCCTCCACACGAGCAGGATGCAACACAAGGTCAATTTCTTAAGTGGAGTTTAATAGGTTTGAATTCAGAGTTTTCCTTCTCCTAGACTGGTCACCTAATCTTGGTTAAAGAGCCCAGTCTGCCCTACTATTTACCGATAACTAGACGGAGAAGAGATGGATTCATATCTTTCCCAAGGCTATTAGTGCTATGGGAAATGCAAACAGTCTCATCCAGGATTTGAACACGTCTCTTTGTTTCCATTTCCTACAACGGTTACCATTACACTAAAGCGCCTCCAACCCTTGGTAAAGCTATGAACCTCCTCATCTTCTAACTCTGGCTTAAATAATATCACTACTGTTCTTCTACAAGGATGGCTTTGACATTAAATATCTTAAGATGGTTGATATGCAATTAAACAAAGAAACCAAACCAAACCACCCTGCAAACAATTAAGCATAAATGTACAAAACAGACAAGATCTATTTCAACCTCTGGAAAAAGCCATACTGAAACAAAATAAACAAATGGAGGCTTAATTGTTTAATATATTATGTATATATAAAAGTTCCTAACAGTTTTAGCTAAAGTCGATAGGTAAATCAAAATAACCTTTTCGTGTTTTAAACTAACAATGCAATTTTTTTTCTTTTTAGATATCTTTCTGAAGGGAAAACAGAGATATCATTTTCAGATCTGGGAAAAGAGTGTAGCATTGTTAACATTCTTCATGAACTTCCCTTTTCAACGGAAAAATATACGGGTCTGATGATTTACGTTTATTCCTTCTGTTGCTTTTCTCCTTCACCTCTCTCTCTCTCTCTCTCTCTCTCTATATATATATATATATATATATATATATATATATCCCTCTCTTCTCTCTCTCTCTCCCTCCTCTCTCTCCGCTTCTCTCTCTCTCTTCCTCCTCTCTCTATATCTCCGTCTCTCTTCCCTCTCTCTCTCCCCTCTCTCTCTACCCCTGTGTCTGTGTGTCTATCTCTCCCATATATATATATATATATATATATATATATATATATATATATATATATATATGATATAAAATATTTTAATTTTATCGGCATTGTGTGTTTTCATATCATTTATCTATCTATCTATCTCTCTATCTCTCTCTCTCTCTCTCTCTCTATATATATATATATATATATATATATATATATATATATATATATATATATATATATATATATTCTTAATATGCTTTTTTATTCTATTCATGTTTCTTTTTATTTTTGTTTTTTGTATTTGTTATTTAACAACGTTTTATTTATTGAAGTTTTCTCACCTTTCGTTACGTGCTAATAATGATTATTTCAATATTTTCCACTTCAGCACCTTTATAAATTTTCCATGAAGAAAAGACACATACATAAAGATCATCATATCATAAAGATATGTACACACACACACACACACACACACACACACACACATATATATATATATATATATATATATATATATATATATATATATATATATATATAACCAATGTCAACACAAACAATTAAAATTAATAGTCCGTTTCATCATGTGCGATGATCTTCAGTCAATTAAATATTGTTCATTCTGTTAAATTCTATTAGATGCACTGAATTACATAGGTTAAATTACTTTAATGTCTTGATAATAAAAATGTTTGTCTGTTTTTTCGTGTTTTTCTTTAAGTTAATTCTGTTGTTTTATTGCTGTTGTTGGCTGTTGCAATCAGTCTTTATTTGCTATTTTTATATATTCCCCGAGTTCCTGAATTGTTACATCTACACAATACTCAGTGCAGACGAGTCCCCTTCCTCTTTCCTTGACACATAGAGTCTTTGTCATCACTCAGGTGTAAAGCCTTGTTTATTAATTTCCATGTTCTTTGGTCCATTTGCACCAGTCTCTCCCTTGTCGATTTTAAGAATGGTCAAAAGTATATTAAAATCGGAACTGCTATATTCATTTGATGAGATTTTTATTGAAAGGTTTAGTTTCAAGAAATTTTCTTTTCTTCTGAGGTACTCGTTTTTTGGAGGGCTTTTTTTCATTTCATCTCTTTTTAATGGTGTCCACTTCTAATATTCCCAAATAAATATAATTTTCTTTATCTACAGATGCTTTCCTAAGTGGCCATTTCTATTCCTTACGTTGTTTCGTTTTTTCCTTTTATTTTCTTTCTCATTAGCATGTCACATATTTTTGTCCTAAATTCCATTTGTTACATAATTAATTGTGTACGGTAGTGTAGTTAAATCAAACTAACGGTTTGGTGAAAAAATACAGTAATTTGATTGACAAGATTTAACCCTGTATTTTACACCTTTTCTCTGATTAGACGAACCAACATGAAAAAGTTAGTTTAGAGAAATCAGATTTGGCTGGGTGACTGGACGAGTCTGTTGTAAAATGGCATCTCTCGTCCAAATAGCTATTTTTTCATGCGCGTTTGTCCTGGGTTTAATACTAAAATAAAAGGCATCTATAAAAAAAAAAAAAAGTCTTGTGTTCGTTAATAAAAAACAAACAACGGACCCAGACACAGAAGACTTTCCAAGATCAAGACAAGAATTCTAACAAGAAACCCAAGACCAGAAGATCAGCCACCCAGTGATAGATAGATCCGGCTACACAGATAACAGATAACAGCTAATCAGATCCATAGAAGAAGATAAGTATACAAAACGAATATACATCCATGGTTATACTTCACAGTATTATACAACTTAGGTATAGATACGTCAGTTTGAAGAATGGCTATGT
>CM042138.1:153794771-153837271 GCA_023376005.1 Doryteuthis pealeii | reverse complement strand
ATTTTAGTAACCTCGTTGGACACAATTCGATAGCCCCGGTTACTTTTGCCGAGATCGTGCAGATAACCAACCATTCTGCACGGTTATATGTTGATCTCGCCTGATACTTTCAGAGTGCTACTCGTCAGATTTATCCTCCGTGTGTAACGGTTATCTTCGTAGGAAATAGACTCGGTAACACAAATTCTAAATCTCCAGGACGAGATTGGTTGAATTTCACATAGCCCTTGGGAAAGGTATACATCCTATTATTCTCTCCTTCAGGTATGGGTAAATAGTAGGACAGACTGGGCTCTAACCACGGCGTGATAATCTGTTTAGGAGAAGAAAAAACTGATTTCAAACCTGATAAACTCCGCTTAAAAATTTAGCTTAAGTCATATCTTGCTCGTGCGGAGGGGTTGGTAAATCCATATTCGTCAGATTTGTCTCTATGACTTAGAGCACGGCCTCGGAATTCACGCTTTTAGGCTTTCCTGACCTTAGTTGATCGTTAGAGTTCTTGCAAACCCGATCTTTCGTCTGTGTGGCTTTCAAATCACACACGGAATCTGGCTCGCTAAAACATAACGTAAATTCGGACAGGAAGCCGGGACGACATAAGATCAAAATTACCGAAATTTATTCCGTAATTCACAATATCAATATTACTAATAAGACAAACATGTAACTTGTTTTCAATTCCTTTTAATTTTACGCTGAGCGACGCAAGACCATTTGGAATGTTTCATTTTTAAATAATGGGGCATTTTTAAATAAAATGGGACAAATAAGAAATCTGCAATTAAGTAACACCAGATAATCTTGATTTACATTTTTGCATTGCATCTTGAACAATTTGGACGGTCTCATTTTTAACCAGAGGGTGTTGCAAGATGATAACGGATGGAAGATTTAGGAACAAGTGGTATTAATATATAGATTCTTTTTCATCATATATTGTTTTCACTTGAACATCAGCTCTCACCTTGTAGCGATAGTATAAAAAGACACAAAAAAATAAGATGATTCATTATGTCTGTCACGTTCTTGGGTGCCAAAAGACACGTTTTAAAGTGTTTGAAACTGGTCATTGTAAATTCCGTCTCCCAATGAATGGTATTAGTTTCTCTTTCACAGATTCTTTGTGGTCAGGAACGCGGTCTGCATTACCAATTCCTGTCTTCGACACTGGAATAACTGTTTGGTGTTTTCCTCTTTCGAGCCATCTTGTGTTTCATTTCCATTCTTTTTTCTTCTTTTTTCTTCTCTTCCACAAAAGTGCAACTGTTTCAAAACACAAATAACTTGTTCATCAATCAAACAAAAAGACAGATAATAAACAAATAAATAAATAGGTGTTTCTAGTGCAATGATTATCGATGGAGGAAATGTATACGGCGATGCGAGTTCAAATCCTAGACGAGGCTGTTTGCTTTTCCCATTGTGCTGATATCCGTAGAAAATGTATGGATCCAATTATTTTTACTTCAACTATGGGTAAATAGTAGGGCAGACTAGCCTCTTTAACCTTGGTATGGCAACCGGTCTAGGAGAAGGAAGACTCTGAATTCAACCCTGTTTAGCGCCACTTTAAAAGTTGACCTTGTGTCACAGCCCGCTCGTGTCGGAGGGGTTGGATAAATACGTAAATAAATAAATAAATAAACTCATTTGCCGTTTTTAAGCCAAATCACTTTTGGATATATAAGAATTTCCCAGAGGAACATGCTGTCCATTGCTACCCCCCCCTCTCTCTCTCTCTCTCTCTCTCTCTCTCTCTCTCTCTCTCTCTCTCTCTCTCTCTCTCTCTCTCTGCTTTCTTCATTCTCATTGCTCTAACTTTTCTTCTAGTTTTTCTTCACCACTCTGTTTCTTCTTTTGTTATTTCTTTTCTTCTTTCTTGTTTTTGTCCTGTTCTCCTTTGACTTTAACAACCCCCTTTTATTATTTCCGCTTTAATGTCTTGTACTAGGTGTTTATGTGTAGCAGTCCATAGGACAATGTCACTTATGAGTTCGTTCTTATTTCAACAGTAGTGCCCAGTATGTTTTTCTCTTCTTACTTGAATGGTTTGTAAGATGGGCGGTGAGTGATCCTACAGTCGCTGTTTTATAGAATGCTACTTCTAGGATTTGTTCAAAACACCATCGACTGTTATTGACACGTTATAGATCAAATTGATCGATCTGATAAAATACAGCCATGTCAGTACTACTGCATAGTTGCACCACTTGAACTCTAATGAAACAATTGGAACAGAATCTAGATGGGAACTACACAAGAATTCTCCGTGTTATTTTAAACAGATCCTGAAAGTAGCATCCCTACAAAAAAAAATAGTTTCATAATATCCTGACAATTTGTAGTGAATCCGGACTTGACGAAATAATAGCCTAATGAAAGAATGGAGATTGATAGTATAGATATATATTCATCAATCCTTCGACAAGAGCAGGATGTGACACAAGGTTGATTTCTTGAGTGGAGTTTAACAGATTTAACTTCACAGCTTTCATTCTCTTAGACTGGTTACTTAGCCTATGTCAAAGACCCCAGTCTGCTTGACAATTTACTCATAGCACTATGTAAAATGCAAACAGCCTCGTCCAAGATTTCAACCTGGGTCAACAAATCCATTTCCGACGATTCTAATCATTACATTAAGCGCCTTCATAGATTGATATATATATATATATATATATATATATATATATATATATATATATATATATATATATTGTGTGTGTGTGTATTTAAGCACAAAATATTCTTGTCGGCATATTTTATCAAAGATGACAAATAGGATTTTGATTTGCGTTTTGTATAAACCATTTTATGTTCGGAAGTGAGATGTCGCAAATGAGGATGATAGCTGTATAATAATTGACCCAAATCACTGATTATATAACTCGAAACATGTACTTTCGATATCCATTGGTCACTGTCAAGTATGTGGGTACGACCACGCCGTATAGAATACGGTGTATTCTGTGATTATTGAATGTTTTGAATGAGAGCGTCCATCGCGTGCAGTTGACGTCGTGTTAGAACTCAAAGTCCGTTGGTACTGGTTTGAATGCGTAGTAATCACAGATAATACTACATGAATATACATATAATAGCCCAAGCCACGCTATGAGGTTTCAATTAGGCTAATTCCTGTGGAGGGTACCTGATTGAACCTTCAACCCAACAATGACACTTCCTTTTCGAATATTCCTAAATTTATTTCCAAGTTATGAAAAGATAAGCGGTTCTCGCAGAAGGACTCAGATTACAATAATAATGGTACTTTATTTGAATAGAATAAGTTCTTATGTTATCGTACAAAAATGTCAACGCAAAAAATCACGTAAAACAATCGCAGAAATTAAAACTTAGGAAGCATAAATTTCTGGATTTTGTGTTCGGATTTGGCTTATAATGTTTTTAATTTGTAAACGAAGTCGGCCTGATGAAATGTTGGTGTTCGGCCTTTTTGAGTAAAGTTGAAAAAATGTGACACACTGACATTCGCATTCATTATTAGAGATGTGTGTATGTGTGCATTTACACAGCTACGCTGGTACTTGTGTACCCAAACGAAGTTCATAGGTATATATCTATCTATGTGTATCTATCTATGTGTATCTATCTACATATATCTATTAAGTAATCAAGCACTGAAGCGGACACCAAACCAGAAAATCAACAAAGTGAGGAAATATTATTTCGACATTAATACTGGGCAATTCTTCTTAATTTTCGAATTGTTATCAGCGTTAAAGGTGTGGCATTTAGAAGAGCAAAATAATAATAGCGCATCCGTTGTTGATATATTTGCCTTGTGGTTGCGGTAGATTTTACAAGTCAGTAAATATACTCTACTTATGACGATTTCGAAAATGTTTAGGAAACATTTGTCTTAATCAGATATTTTTATGACCTTCCATCAGGCCGATATTGATACAAAGTCTTTTTAAAGTGGGAAGCCACGCACAAAACCGATGTAGTGAACAGAGAATGTAAAACATCGTTTTAAATGTCTCATTTTTTAGCAAGGCTTGATTTCAAGTAGAGATGCGGAGATAAGGGCCAGAATCCTCAAAAGATTGAAGCAGGACTCAAAATTAACATTACAAGCAGTGGTAGACGAATTTTAAGCATGAGACATGATTCAGCAAGGATTGAGGAAAAAGAAATAGCCCACATAAATTACGTTAAACCCAAGACAGTTCGGAAAAACAAGATAAATGGATTACCAAATCAAATCTATGTTATTCGTATACGGACTACATTTCAAAACTGATTGCCCATTCAGAAGTAAAAATGTTTTGTTTTTTTTTTTCATTAAGGCATATAAATCCGCATTGTAAATGGAGATCATCCATCTTGGTGGGGGTATTTTGCTATTTTTTAAAATTAAATAACAAATACAATCAAACAAATAATAGGAGTAAATAAATACTTCATACGATAACTAAAATGTATTTATACAGTATCACATTTTTGGGGTATCTATATAATTATATTATTTAACTCTTTGCCTACTTTAAATCGCTCACAGCGGCTCTCGCACATGGCGCTGAAAATCACCACGTGAACACCCCATCCACTTTTTTGTTCTATCTGTGAACGAACCCTGAAACTGGTACTTAATCCTTTTGCAATAGTGAACCAGTTTCGTACAGCCGTGGAGGAAATGTGGTACGCAAAGAGTTAATACTTTTTGTTCCAATAATCCACCATTATTGTGTTTCTCGGTTTATTCTGTTGGGATGTTAGTTTGCTCAAATTTCCCAGTGGATTTCAGTTCTAATTATCACCCAACACAAATTTAAACACCAGAGATCTTGAAGCAGACTCGTAGACCAAGCCGCTCGAGTGTAGGCAGTTCAATCCTTACTGAGTGCAATACAAGTGTGGGCGGGGGGAGGGGGACCCGTGACGTAATGAAGACGTGAAACCAAACCAAACTAAAACAAGCATGACCATGTAACACACTAAGCTTACCATCAATTAGAATACGCTGATTGTATCCCCCTGCAGAGGGGGGGTAAGAAAACCTAAATATGGGTGTCATGGGTATTAAGCTAAATTGGACCTGATAGTAAGGTTCCAATTCTGGAGCTCTGGGGAGTGTGGTGTACCTACTTCATTGTCATTACTCCCAGATCTACTCTGAGCCGGAGGGGTAGTACCTGTTAGGGTATCATTTGTGGGTCAAATAGTTCTATTTAATATCATTTTGATTAGAGAGGGATATTTCAAACTACACAACTGCAACTCCGGGTCAGAGTTAACATGGGAGTAATGGCAAGGGGAATTCCACACACCCCAAAGGTCCAGAAATGGAACTTCACGACTAGAATCAGATTAACACCATGCTCATGGTACTAAGACCTTTAGTCACCACCTTCTAGCACATATAGGATAAAAAGAATTAAGAGTTTGCAATAAAGGCAATAAGTGCTAGGACTTGGTATGACCAGTTGATTGATCAAAGAGGGTCTCTCTGACCGCCCGTCTAACCTGAGTAAGGGCCAAAATAAAGTGTTGAATGTCATGGACTACTCAGCCACGTTTCTGTCCTTAAGCATCACGCGTCACCACCAACGGCCAACAGGTGGTCCCATTGGGGGATTTTCCTCCCCTGCAGAAGTGTAGGCGGTGTATTCTACAACCTAACCAACAGGGCCGGTAAATTATTTGTATTAGATATGAATATCCAATATCCTATAACTGTGCAAAACAAATCTTAATAAACAATTACACAGATGTAAATATAAGCGTACAATAAACACAGTTTCTTAAAATCTAGGCATAAAATAACCCTAGAGGGTTTGCTATGCCGTTAAAATCAATCAATCAAATTAAATTCGATAAACTGTGAATTCCTCATCGACATCAGAGGTTGGTTTTAGAATTCAAGTCGGTATTTACCTAACCCATTCGCCGCGGGCGGGATGTGATGGAAGGTCCCAAATAATAATACATCCAGCGAAGATCGAACTCGCTATTCATTAGTAATGGATCTACGAGACTAGCTTATTAACCATTACAATACGATGGGACGCTCATAGAGTCCAATTAAAAGATTTGATTTCAAATACTGTTTTTCAAGGCAAGCATTCCCTGAACATAAGGAAGATTGGCGCCTCACAATCTTCCAGCCCCTTCTTGCCCCGATCCATTTTGGCTTTGTGCCGTACCAAAGCAGACATAACAGATATCAACAGCTGTAATGGTAGCAATATTTGATAATGTTAATAATGTCGATGGTGATGATAAGAAGTACAAATTCAAGTTGTACTTTTCGGTGTGGGCTGAAACGATAAAAAGAGTCAGCTTTTTTGTTGTGGGTAGGGCAAGAGACGCACGACCCAAATAAGAGGAAGGTTTTAATCACCTGTTGGAGGGGGGGATGATTGTGGTTAATGAAAGTAGGTGAAAGTAAATATTACCAGACATCTACACGTTGCGAACAGGTGCGAACGAATTTTGTTACGAAAAAAATCAGTGACCGGAAAATATAATATTGTACACTGGGATAAAGAAAGAAAGAAAGAAAGAAAGAAAGAAAGAAAGAAAGAAAGAAAAGAGATTCAATTAGAAATGAAAGAAAGAAAGCATACAATTAAAGAAATTAAAAGAGTCGATTGAAGTAAGAAAAAGCAAATAAACTTATGAAGAAAGAAAGAAAGAAAGAAAAGAAGAAAGAAAGAAAGAAAGAAAGAAAAAGGAATGAATCAATTAAATAATTAAAAAAATTAAAAAGGTGAATTGATAAAGAAAAAACAAACAAACAAAGAAGAGATTCGATTGGAAAAGAAATCAATCAATTAAAAATGAATTCAATTAAAGAAATAAAAAAGACAATTGAAGGAAAAAGGAAGAAAGGAAGAAAGAAAGAATTCGATTAAAAAGGAATAAAAAAGTTATTTGATGAAGAAAGAAAGAAAGAAGAAAGAAAGAAAGAAAGAAGAGATTTGATTGGGAAAGAAAGAAAGAAAGAAAGAAAGACATAAACAAAAAAACAAAAAAAACAAATGAACTTATAAAAAAAGAAAGAAGTGAATTCAAGAAAGAAGAAAGAAAGAAAGAAAGAAAGAAAGGAAACAATTATGAAATTAAAAAATAGAAAGAGTCAAAGAAGGAAACAAACAAACAAACAGATAAAATTATGAAAAAGAAAGAAAGAAAGAAAGAAAGAAAGAAAGAAAGAAAGATAGGAAGGAAGAAGAGTTTCATTTGGAAAAAAGAGAGAAACAATCTAATTAAAGAAATAAAAGAATCAATTCAAGAAAGAAAGAAAGAAAGAAAGAAAAACAAACAAACAAACAAACTAATGAAGAAAGAAAATATTGAATTGATGAAAAAAGGAGAAAAAATTCAGTTACAAAAAAAAGAGAAAAAAGAAAAAAAGAAAAAAAAAGAAAGAGCTATGAATGATATTGGAATTAATTTAAATAAATGTTAACAGAAAAGCGTTTAAAAAAAAAGAAAAAAGAAAGATAATCTGCGAAAAAACATGTAAAACAAGGGTAGACAAGGGAAATGACGTCGAGATTTCTTTTAAAAAAAGGGGGGAACGGGAAGATCTTAAGGGGAACAGAGGGGAGCGGTGAAAAGATATGAAAACGAACAAGAATAGAGTTATATTTTTAAAATCATAGAATAAGTAAAAAAGAACTGGGGGGGGAAAAAGCAAAGATACGAAACTAATTACGACGGTTTACGGCGTTGATATAAGACAGAAAAGAAAGTAAACGGAAATGATACGCCCTCAGATAAAACAGTGTCGGTAAATAGAAGAGTTTGCTAAGATTGGTACATTATTATATGAACTCTATATTAACAGGTTTGGCAATAGGATTAGAAAATCTGGAAGGTGCGTAGGCAAGAGATGTCATTCATTATATTTATTATACTAAATCTTACTTAATACGTAACCATTAATTCAACTACGAATTATTCAAAACAAAGAATAATGGAATTTTCTTCTTTTTTATTTAATACGGAAACTTCAACGCGTTAGATACTCCCAAACGCACACACACACACACACGCACACACACACACGCACGCACGCACGCACACACACACACACACACACACACACATATATATATATATATATATATATATATATATATATATATATATATATATATGCACAAACACAGACCCAGACGCATATATATATATATAGATATGTAGATATATACGTACATTGTAACCTTGTTCTGTCAGAAAGTTTAACATTATTTCCTGTTTACTAACAATTCTTTTTTTCGAAATCCACAGCTGCTAACTGCACGAATTCATATTAAATGCCGAAATTTACTGAGAGGTGATGGGTGTCTGAAAAGTCCCCGGACCAACCAAAAGAAAAACATAATTATGAGAGAGTGTTGAGAGTTCAACCAAAAATTCTCTACCTGGAAGTATATATATATATATATATATATATATATATACAGTAAATAAAGTTGACGAAGTAGCCTATTGCCGGTATCAGCCTGACATCCCCTTTTCACAAGCAGAGATTGTTTTTGTATCTTAGGTGGAGCGCCGCAACCTACCATCATCTCCCCACTTTACCGCACCTATTCCTGTGCTACTCATACGCTGAGATGGTGACGGCCGGTATTGAATCCGGAACCTTGTAGTTCCGAGCCCGATACTCAACCTACTGAGCTAAACTGGCCATATATGTGACCCGTGATTATTAAGGACAGAATCCTGGTGACCTGTCCTTAACTTATGCTATACAGGCGTTCGCTTGTCCCGATCCTATTGCCTTAATGGCAACACCTCAACCCTTTTTATCATATATATGCTTGAAGGCGGTTGCTCAGGGTCTTAGTGTCCTGGGTATGACGTTAAACTGCATCTAATGGGGAAGTTCCAGTTCTGGATTCCTGGTCAGTGTGGAGTACCCCTTCATTGCCATTACTTCCAGGTCAACCCTGGCCCGGAGTGGTAGTCCCATCTATGGGTCAAATAAAAGAAAGAGAATTAACAAAAATATGTTTTTAAAAAACTGACTTCCAAAAAATAAATTTCAATACACATCAAGAATGAATAGATTAAAACGATATCGGCATAAAATAACCCAACAAGGGTTGGCATACCGTAAGTCCATAAAAAGAAAAGAAAAAGAAAGAAATTCTATAGAAAGATAAAGTCCATTGCTAAAATGCAAATTCCAGAGTAAAATAGATTGAAGTCAATTCCAGTTAAGAATTTCTAAGAACATTAACGAATACGGAAAGAATACCGGAGAGTAGAACGACCGAAATTATGCGAAATAGGAAATGGACTCGGCAAAACCCTGGAACATAGGTCGAAATCTCACAGACAAGTTAAAGAGACAGTTCTTCCAGGCTGTTGTCGTGTCAGTACTGTTGTATGGCTGCACCACCAGGACCCTAACTAAGCGACTAGAGAATAAACTAGACGGGAGCTGCACAAGAATGCTGCGGGTAATCCTGAACAAGACGTGGAAACAACACCCCACGAGAAAACACCTGCACATATCACCCAAACCATCCGAGTAAGACGGACAAGACACGTGGGACACTGCTGGAGAAGCAAGGACGAACTCATAAGCGACGTCCTCCTGTGGAAACCAGCACATGGGGCAGCCAGTGTGGGCCGACCAGCAAAGACGTACATTGATCAGCTCTGTGCGGATACTGGATGCTGCACAGAGGACCTTCCGAGAATGATGAGCGATAGGGACGGATGGAGAGAGATTGTCACGGATATCCGCGCTGAAAGCGCGACATGATGATGATGATGAGTAGGACTGACTAAGCTTCTTTAAACTTAATGTGAATATGGCAGATATTCTAGGTGAAAGAAAACCTGTTAAACACCGCTTAAGAAATTGATCCTGTGCCGCGTCCTGTTCATGGTGGAGGGGTTGAGTAAATACATTTCGAAATAGAATTATATCCAAATGAGAACAAATTTTGAAATAAATCAGTCTATTATACGTTCTCCAGTTGAAGGCGCTTTGTGTAATGATTATTATCATCGGAAATAGACTCGGCGACCCGTGTTCAAATCCTGGACGAAGCTGTTTACATTTCACAATCAGTCTAGCAGAAGAAAAACTCTGAATTCAAAACTATTAAACTTAGCTTAAGAAATTTACCTTGCGTTACATCCTACTCGTGCGTTGGGGTTGGTAAATATATGATACGTGCTTCAAGTGCAATTTGAATTTCATTTCATGATAATTAAAAAATGATGTCTATCTAGATTTCATTTCTGCCTCACTGAATCCCTTAAATATGATATACAAAATTATTGCTTGTAAAAAATTCAAACTTAATATTATAATCCTCTACTTTGGTGCAAGATTTATTCGGGTAGTTTCAGTTTCATATAACTCTGTGCACACCCATTTTACCCCCGTATGAGACGTATGGGATATTTTAGGTGATAAAAAAAATCCGATAGATTTCACATTGTATGTTATCACAATTTTTGTAAGTTAGTTCTTGAGTTTTAAGAAGCCGGAAGTAACAGTTCCGCCATTGTGTACTGAAAACAAAAATACCGGTTCCACCAATGTTTTTTTGTTTTCAATAAAAGGTTGATAGGACTCTCTCTCTCTCTCTCTCTCTCTCTCTCTCTCTCTCACACACACACACACACACACACACACACTCTCTCTCTCTCTCTCTCTCTCTCTCTCTCTCTCTCTCTCTCTCTCTCTCTCTCTCTCTCTCTCTCTCTCTCTCTCTCTCTCTCTCTCTCTCTCTCTCTCTCTCTCTCAACATCTGACTAAAGTCTTGTGTCGAATTTATTACCTTCCCGAGCAAGTTGTGATAATACTGAGTTCGACACGTCCCCATTTTTAGAGGAAAACACAAAAATAGAACATGGATTCCATTTCTGTGTGCCATGTGCGTTAGGTGTTCCCTTGTTGTCCGATAGGAGAGAGTTGGTGACTTCCTGTTGATTTTGTCTGGACTTTCAGTTTGTATTATCTTCATTATATGTTAAAGAGACATTGGCTTTTTCAGTGACTGTTTCTCAGAGTAAAAGATGAAGAAGGAAAAATGAAAGGGAGAAAAATAAAAAGAGAAATCGAAAGACGCTTAGTGAACGAGAGAAACAGAAAGAACGATAAAAATGTATTTTAAAAAAAGGAAAGGAAAATGAGAAGGGTAAACACGCAGTGTGAATGAGAGAGAGAAAAAAACAGAAAGGTAAAAGAGAATGAAAAAATAAAAAGAAGAGAAAGGGCAGAACATATAGGGGAGAACGAGAGAGAGAGAGAGAGAGAGAGAGAGAGAGAGAGAGAGAGGAAGAGGGGAGAAAACACATAAGAGGGGAGAGAAAGAGAGAGAGAGAGAGAGAGTGTGTGTGTGTGTGTGTGTGTGTGTGTGTGTGAGAGAGGAGAGGAGAGAGAGAGAGAGAGAGAAGGAGAGAGAGATGGAAAATGGGTGGGAAATGAAAATGAGCAAAGAATTTCGCGGAGTAAATGAGAGAGACAAAACTGAAAAATGGAGTGAAAAATGAAAGAAAAGAAAAATAAAAGAAAGAGAAAAAGCAGAATACACACAATGATGAGAGCGGAGAAAGATAAAAGAGAATGAAAAATGAAAGGAAGAAAAATAGAGGAAAGAGAAAAGACAGAACGCGTGACGTGGTTGAGAAAGCGGAATGATAAAAGAAAAAGAAGAAGGAAAGAAGAAAAATAGAAAACACATAATGAGTGACAGAAGACAAAGATAAAGGATTATAAAAAATAAGAGAAAGATTTTAAAAAAACATTCACTGTGAATGAGAGAGAAGAAAGATAAAAAAATAATTTGAAATGAAAGGAAGAAAAAGAAAGAAAAGAGAAAAAGCCAAACATGTAATGCGAATGAAAGTGAGAGGAAAAATAAAAGAGAAGGAAAATTAAACGGAAGGAAAAATAAGAGAAAGAGAAAAAGCAGAATACGTGTAGTAAGACAAAGTTAAAGTATGAAAAACTGCGTGTTAACAATTTGAAAAGAAGAAGTACTGCAATAACTACGAAGTAGAGACCTTCCAACCAAGCTAACAACTTTGAACTAGAAACTGGATCACAGATCCAGAGCTGCAGATAACACAGAATAAAATAAAAGATGAAAAATAAGAATTAATGATAGAAGAGTCTCAAGATTGCACTGAAAATCTAAACGAGATGGCAGAATCAGTTAAAGGGTGGGTGCCAAGTTTAAATTCAGACAAGAAATAAAACTGGGTCATGTAAGAGAAAAAAATGGTAAATATGTCTTGTCAAAAGTAATTGAGGAAAATAAGAAACCATTTACTTTCCTTATACGCAATATTGGGAACAAAAGGTTAAATCAGAAACTGATAACATCAATAAATTCTTTAGGAACCATTAAATAATTATTTTAAAGATGAATGAGGATCTTCAATGGCACAAAAGAAAAACTGACAAAAGAATGAAACCTTATTTTCGTATCTGAAAAATCATGCAAAAAAGAAGGATTAGAAATCCAAGAAAAAATCGAAATTTCCCAACTCGGATATTATGGGGACTTTTTATTGATTAATTTTAACATTATGTCAACACGCCCAGGGTTATTTTATTCTTAGATGTTAGGGAATCTCATTCATACGTTCATATTTACATTTTTGTTGTTGTTTCTTAAGAGTTTTATTTTTATTTTTATTCTTTTTTTTCTTTTTTGTACATGCTCCTATCGACTAAAAAATTAAATAGACTAACAAATATATGCACCCTCCGGTTGAAAGTATTTAAGTTTTAATGTAATAAAATATTATATTAAATTAGAAAGGCTAATGAAACTAAATAAGAATGCAGATGAAAAGATTTGAAACAGGGGGGGGGGCATATTCGAAAAGTTTTCCTAATTTAACTATTTAGTTAAGATAGGAAGTAAAAAAAAATAAAATTACAGTTATTGTTGATGGATTTCTTTTAAGATTCAACCACGGGATTTTTGTTCATATTCATTAAGATAAATCCAAACAATTAGAAATCAATAATACTAAGCACATATTTATTATTTTTGACAAGACATATTTACCCTTTTCTTTCTCTTACATGACCAGTTTTATTAAGATTAGATTTTTAATATCAATGTGCAAATTCGCCTTCCCGTTCACACTGTAAACCTCTATTTTGTTGTATATATAAATACAATTGCATGTTATTAGTATATAGATATGGTCAACAGTATTAATGATGTAAAACAATTTTATTAATAATTGAGGCTTAAATAAGAATAAAATTATGGAGAATATGATGTAAATAACTAAGGGAATTGTGACTTGAGTATCAATATAGTTTCGGTTACAGAGAGAAAAACATGTCCATTATAATAAGATGTATCTGACTCATAGATCTGATTTCCATATGGTCAATAAGAAATCAATAACAGCCTATACTTTTATGTTGATATCACTTTCAATAGATGGTATATTATTGCCGACGTTTTTTTTTTTTTGTTTTTTGTTTTTTTTGCTAATTTCAGAGGCTTGCCATTTAATGTGCAGATGACATCATCTTGATTAAAACACATAAACTCTGCTTTATTTGAGTTCAAGTAGAGACTAAAAGCCTCTTGCTCCATGCTATGGAGCAGAGATTTGGCTTGAACAGGTGTATTTGCAAGAATGGGTCGACCATCTGCGTAATCTGCATCAATAATAGTTTCTGCTGGATATCGTTTGCTTCTTACCTTTCCTTTAGTATGAAACTATTTTCCTTCAGTAGATCTATTGACGTATATAATCTGTCCAGATTATAAATAGAAATGCTGCTAATGTATCTTGTCGGATGACACCAGTGACAATATAAAAGAAATCAGTGTCATCATCAGGTCAGTGAATCATTTCTTTCGAGGTAGGGTTGACTGGGTACGTTTTGAACGTTCTCATTTGATGATTTGACAAATAGTCAGAAGTTGAGAATATGTCGATTGACTTCTTCTGATTTTTACTTAGACATTTCTCAACTTCAAGTAAGATGCGATTGACAAGTAACTATAACACTAAGAGTTATGCCCCATGTAGTTCATTGTGATTCTGAGGCCACCTCTCTTCGGAAAAGGAGAGATACACCCTTTCATCAATTCCTCGTTTTAAAAAAACTTTTACTTCTGTTATATACCCCTTTACTCGGGTTTATATAATCGGTACAGAGAGTTCTCAGTATATGAGAGAGAGGGGGAGAGGGAGAGTAAGGGATAGAGAGGGGGAGAGGGGGAGGGAGGGAGAGAGAGAGGGGAGAGAGAGAGGGAGAGATAGAGGGAGGGAGAGTGAGAGAGCGAGAGAGAGAGAGAGAGAGAGAGAGATTTAAGATTGGAGATGATAGTTCTTGCTTTATAACTTCCTTTCTACTTGTTGGTTCTTGCTGGCTGCTTTTCGTCTACGTCATCTAACACGTCAGTCGCCATTTTCTTTCGTCTAGTGAGCATCTGCTGTTAAGGGTTGGTCTTCTTCTTTATTAATTCTTCTTACAGACTTGGCTGGGCTGGACATTATTTGTTTAATAATTTCATTAACAAACATATCAACTTGTTTGTTTTTTGATTAAGTTTTATTTCTTAGCCCATGATTCCGCCGCGGAGGTAGATGGACCCGGGAGCTGATAAACAACGTCTACGCTCCTTGAAAGCTGGGTCGATAATGCTCTAAACTAGAAAGTATTCTCACGTCTCTGTAACGGGGGTCAGTTGGGGTTATCTAAAATGTCAATCATAATCCCCAACGGTTATGGAAAATTACCCAGCTTTGCTTTTAAATCTAACGAACTTTATTTAAAATTATAACTATAGGTACGTTCACAATTTATGGCTTCTCATAAATTGTAACACTTGCGTTATTTCTTTTATTCTTTCTTTTATTCTATTTATTTACTTATTCAAATTTTTTTTTTTGGGGGGGGGTTGTTTGTTTGTTTTTTTTTTTGTTTTTTGGGTTTTTTTATAAGCTTAAAAATATTTTGGCAAAGTTTTATTTTTGATGTATTTACATGCTTGAAAAAATGAATGTTATTCGCAGGTGCACTTAAAAGGATTAGACAGATAGATATTTATGTATAAAGTTATTTACTAAGCTTAGTATAGTCTGAAGTCACAGATTTGGAGGCACTAGGTGAGGATAGGAGGACTTGCAGCAGTATTAATGGTTCTACTAACTATTGCTCCGTTCGGAAGTGTGTGTAAGAGAATTAACGGTGTATCAACCCGTCTAGGGTTATTTTTGAATAGATATTAGGGATTCGCGTTAATTGTACGTTCATATCTACCATATTGTACTGATATTTCTTAGCTCTTTGCCTACTTTAACCCGCTCACAGTGGCTCTCCCACCACTGCGATCCTACCGTAAACCACTGACAGATCTCGCTCGTGTTACTTGTTTACACTGAAAAATCACTACATGAACATCTCAGTCATCTTTTGTTTTGTCAGTGAACAAACCCTGAGCCTAGTACTTGATTCTTTTGCAATAGGGAACCAGCTGAAGAATTTGGTACAACCGTGGGGAAAATTTGGCAACCCAAGGGTTAAGAGTTCTTTTTTTTTCTTTTTTAGTTTTTTTTTTTTTTAATAAAAGAATAAAATTATGTATTCTACATGCTGTACCAAAACTAAGCTACGCTTTAAAATCTCTCTCTCTCTCTCTCTCTCTATATATATATATATATATATATATATATATATATATATATATGTGTGTGTGTGTGTGTGTGTGTGTGTGTGTGTGTGTGTGTTGAAGCCACCCACATCGCCAGCAAAATTAATCTAAAAACATGCCCATGTTTTAAATATGCCGACTGTATGGCTGAGCAAAAAAATATAAAAACGATCGACGCACACAAATGGGAAAGAAATGTAAACGGGTCTCTTTTCATATTTTCTTAATTGCACAAAATGTCCGCTCCCTGATATTTAATCGTCTTCTTAGTATTATACAAAAAAACATAGTTGAACATCTTTTGAACATGGAAGCCGCATTCATTATTTGAAAAAAAGCAATTATGTCTCGAAACAGAAATGATAGTTAAGACATTCATATTGAAGACTTGAAGATATAATTAATTACCGGAATAAATCATATTTCCTTTATTTGCTTACTAGAAGTGGTTACCGAGCATCATCTGGGTAGATGCAGGGTTGGGACTGAAAAAAGACCCTGGTGTATTGATTTGTTTTCTTTTGAGATTTACAAATGCTGGACATTTTTAAGTAGAATTTCAATGCTATTTCTATGTATATTTTAATTTTTAAATAGCTTCGAATATAAATTAAATCTTCATAGTTTTTGCACAAAAAGCAAGAACTGGTAATATTTAATGTGTATATATTTTTCTTTGTCGTTAATTATTTTATGTTCGTAGTTTCCTTCAGACATACATACATATACACAACTGCCCTTTATATATGTATAGATTTATTCATTTATGTGGCTGAGATTTTAGTTGTAGATATTTACCAACCCCTCCCACGCCATGTCGGTTGGAGCTTTAAAATATACAGACTGCAGCTCGCAGTGGGGT
The DNA here is from genome assembly GCA_023376005.1 of Doryteuthis pealeii. Taxonomy (NCBI): domain Eukaryota; kingdom Metazoa; phylum Mollusca; class Cephalopoda; order Myopsida; family Loliginidae; genus Doryteuthis; species Doryteuthis pealeii. The sequence goes on along the minus strand of CM042138.1, from coordinate 153,820,762 downwards.
AAGCCCCCACTAAATGGGGCCACCTTTAGGCCTTGGATGGTGACCTGTGATTCTTAAAGACGGAATTCTGGTGGATAAACAGTCCATGACATGCAACACTCCTCTTATACCCTTACTTAGGCTAGACGGACGGTCGAAGAGGCCCACTCCAATCAATCGGCCGGTCATTTCCCCAACCCTAATGGCAACGCCCAACCCTTTTTATCATGTATGCGCTTGAAAGCGGTAGCCGAGGGGACTGACGTTAAAGTCTGGTGGTGATGTTCTGGAGAAATTGGGAATGTGGATCACCCCTTCATCATCATTACTCTCTGGTCCACTCTGACCCGGAGTGGTAGTACCTATTAGGGTCCGATCTATGGGTTAAATAGAAAAATGTGGTTTTTTTTTAATTGAGTATCCATTAAGAATGAATTTATTTCAAAACATTGTTGGCATTAAATGACCCACCGAGGTTGATATGCCGTAAACAAAAAAAAAGAAAAGAAAGAAACAGACCCTCACTAGGAATAGGATGTGACACAAGATCAATTCCTTTAGCGGAGTTTGATATGTTTGAATTCAGAGTTTTCCTTCTCCTAGACAGGTTGCCTAACCAAGCTTAAAGAGCCCAGTCTGACCTACTATTTACCCATAGGTGGAGGGAAATTAGTTGGATCCATACTTTTTGCAAGAGTATTAGCGGTATGTGAAATGCAAACGGCTTCGTCCAGGATTTGAACTCGTCTCGCTGTGTCTATTTCCTACGACGATAACCATTACACCACGCGTCTCCACCTTGTTGTTATTGTATAAGTAGTAAAAAGTAAAGTAGGCGGAGTAGCCCATTGTCGGTATCGGCTGGACAGCGAAGGAGTCTATCCCCTTTTCACTAGTGCTAGATCAGGGAGATTGTTTTAAGTGGAGTGCCACACCTATCATCAACTTCCCACTTTACTGTATAGATCCAAGTTTACTCATGCGTTTTATGGGCCGAATTAGCTCAGTTGGTAGAGCACCCACCTAGGAACTACAAGGTTCCGAGTTCGCCCACTCAGCGCTAGTAGTAGTAGTAGTAGTATAAAAGGTATTTTAGTTTTTTTTACAAAAGTCTTCTTTCTTGTACACGTCTAAAGACTATTCATGGCCTCACTATAAATCCCTAATTAGGACTGAGCCTGTTCGAGTAGTGATCATCCCAATCGGAGTTTAACAGGTTTTAATTCAGAGCTTTTCTTCTCCTAGACTGGTTGCCAAACCAAGGTTAAAGAGTACAGTCTGCCCTACTATTTACCTATAGCTGGAGGGAGAGTAGTTGAATTCATATCTTTCCCTAGGGTATTAGCGCTATGTGAACTGTAGCTTCGTCCAGGATTTGAACTCGCGTCGACGAGTCCATTTCCTACGACTTTAACCATTACAACACGCGCCTCCAACAGTAATTAATTGTTTCATCTCTTTTATCACATAACCTACATTTACTATTCTGTTTCTTATTACCAATGTTTTCTTTGATATAATTAGTCGATACAGTCTTATTTTGTGCTGCTATTAATAGAGATTCAGTTTCTCTCTTAAGGTTTTCTACTTTTTAGTCATATCCATTGACTGAAATAAAATCCAAATTTGACGACCTTAAAATGGAAGACAGAAATAAACCTGAACATCCACATAGAAAACCTAACCAGAATAGCTGAGATCATCAAAAGAACAATGCACATTTTTAATGTACAAGAATTAACGAAAAGTACTCCATGAACTCTCAGATGGCTGAAAAACGAAAATACGAGGGTGAGTCAAAAGGTAATGCCATTTTGTTTAGGACAGGTATAATTTCCAACACGGAAACATGTATTCGACATCAAAATGAAGCTGATCATCTGTGGATCATATCTCCACTTCTCTACATAGTCACTGTTTCTCTAAATAGCAATGTTCCACTTTCGAATGGGAGCATGTATCCCTACCCCGTAAAACTCTGTTGACTGTTCTTTGAGCCACTTCTTCATTACAGATTTCACTTCCTCTTCACTGGAATGATGTTTGCTTCTCAAACAGTCTTTGATGATACTGAAGAGATGATAGTCTGAAGGCGATAAATCTGGTAAGTATGGAGGATGCGGTAAAGTTGTCCACCCGAATGGGGTGATCTTCTCCCTTGTCCTGATGCTTGTGTGTGATAGAGCATTGTCATACAAAACGAGGACATTGGCAAGTTGGGTCTTACTCGTCGGATTCTTGCTCTGAGTCTCGTTAGGGTCTCAATGTAGGCCTTAGTTTTAAATCTTAAATTTTAATCTCGTAAATCTTAATCTCTAATAATAAATGCGAATGTCAGTGTGACAATGTCACTTTACTCCTAGAGTCCGTAGCCCAACATATCATATCATTTTAAAATCAAGTCGGCTCCGTGTGCAAATTAAAAACATTCCGGATCGATACCGGATCCGTAATACTTAAAGTTTTAATTACTGAGATTGTTTTCGGTGATTTTTACGTTATTTTGACGATAAATTTTTTGTACGTTGACAACTTTTATAACTTGGAAATAATTTCAGAAACTATCGAAATTAATATCGTAAAATCACATGTGAAATAGAAATAATTGGTTGCACGAAAATTTAAGACCAACGTACATTAAATTCTCTTTAAATTAATTGGCAGCAAAACAATTATCGTAGAAAATTTAAAACTTATGGTTGAATTCAATACTTAAATACATTGATAAATTTTGATTTCTTTTATAGTTTATTGTTGCCTATCGCATACGGCAGAAACTACGGAGAAAACTAAAAATGCCGTTTATCATGTAGCTTTGCAATAAATTTTGAAAGAGACCAATTATATCATAGTTTTAATGAAGACTTTTATTTGAAGAATATTGTACAAGTTTAATAAACTTTAATATGTATTCAATGCATGAAGTGTCATTGTTGGAATGAAGGTCAAATGAAGAGCGCCCTCTATGGGAGCTAGGCCAATTGCATAATAGCTTGCCATCCGATAGGGTGGCTTTTCAGTCAGTCTATAATAAAACTACTATATGTATTATTTAGTAAAGGAGGGCAATTATTATTTGTGCTCAACTTCCAAGCAGAAGAGTTGCCTTTAAAATCATCATTCTAAACCCTGACATTTCAACTTTTTCAATAGAATAACGTTACGTATGAAAACCTACGATTTGCTCGGGTTGTTGCATGGGTATATCTTTACAATGGAGGTGCGTGGTGTAATGGTTAGAGTCGTTCTGAGTTGAAATCCTAGACGAGGCTGTCTACATTTCACATAGCGCTAATACCCTTGGAAAAGGTATGCACCCACCTGCTCTCCCTCCAGCTATGGGTAAATAACAGGGCAGACAGCTCTTTAACGTTGGTTAGGCAATTAGTCTAGAAGAAGAGAAACTCTGAATTCAAACCTCTTAAATCCCGCCCAAAAATGACCTTGTGTCACATCCTGCTCGTGCGGAGGGGTTGGTAAATATGTATGTATATCTTTACATGGATGTTCCACTGATGTCTAGAGGTTAGCTACGTTTTGGGGTGTGGCTACATAAAATTTAGCGACGTTTTCATCATGCCTCATCCGCACTCGATGAAGTTTAATTCGGGCATGTGTTGATGCCAAACTGAGAAGCTGAAAAGAAGCAGAGTGTTCCTGGAATCAGACTCTTACCACCTGCGCACAATGGGAGGTGGGATAATCCTAGCTGAACTTACTATCATCGCCAGAAAATATGATCTTTGCATAAAGGCGTACAAATGGTCTGTTACAATATCAGTGGATATCACACAGTCAAGATAAACTTTAGTTTCAATAATGATATTTGCAAACTCCAATAAAACGCAACCCACACAATTTCAGCTTTTTCCTCACCCACTAGACGATAGGTTCATCATAATGTGTATATATATATATATATATATATATATATATATATATATATAGAGAGAGAGAGAGAGAGAGAGAGAGAGAGATTTTTTATAAAATATATATATGAATATATATGTATTTGTGTGTATTTATATATATATATATATATATATATATATATATATATATATATATTATATATATACAATAGACAGGTAAGTTCAGGATGATTCCATTTTGGATCATCTATATCCTCCGTATATTCACAATGCATACTCATGCAGATGCACACCTGTAGATTTATACAACGATTATTTCAATTGACAATTTCATTTTTGGCTTCTACAAAAGCAGTCAGGGAGTGCTAGATTAATGCTATTGGAAGAGAGTTTGAACCTTGTCAACTCTGTCAACTTGAATTTTGGTAGCGATTTCCTTATAATGCTACCAAGTCATGGAAGATGTTTTTTCAAAGTGCCACCTCACTGTGTAAGGATACTTTTAACCTTAGGATCTCTTGTTAATGCTAAGCAATAATGATGTATAGTTCTGCCTGTAGACTTAGTCAGTAGTGTTGAATTAAACATGGATAGTTATTTTAGTTATACAAATAATTCGTTTGTTTCTTCCTTTTGGGGTTTGGAAATATAAATACTGTCTGATTATTTACATTTTGCAGAAAAACATAAATTCTTGTTGATTAGTATCTATTATCGTTAGAAGTCTCTCTTGGTGGAATCCTATTCTGCACCAGTCCAACGAGAGTGCATACCAAATTGACAAGTAGAAATGAACTGTCCCATTACGTAATTGGGGCTTCTAAGGAAGCTCTAAACTATGCAAGTTATCTCCTCCAATAGTATATAAGAGCCTAACTTTCTAGAGGTCGGGAAACATGTATTCATGCTATATACTGAAAAGTAACTTAGTATTAATACTGCTACTATAATAATTCGTTGTTATTTCTTACACTAATTCAACATTTTCTCTTCACATTTTGATGTTGACTATGAGGAAATGCCATTTTAACTGCAGATGGAACTCATTGATATTCAGTGTCCAGAATATTTGAAGTAAAAGTTTTTTTCCTTGTCTCGATTTCAATAATGACCACGTGTGCTTCCATCTGGACGATCTCGCAAACTTATCCCATACACCCAACAAGTAGTAAGCATTTGTATTATTTGGATTATTCGGACTATTCGGTGTTCTTCAGAAATTTCTTGTCGGACTCGAGAGCCTTATACAGATAAGGACAATAGTCCGAATAAACCAAATGAAATAAATTATCAAGCCTCATCTAAAAAAAATCAGAGAAATAGTAGTAAGCAAAATAAAAGGAGATAAAAGAGTTCGTCGCATTTGCAATTGTTAAGTCATCACTTGTTTGATATGTTTCTTTTGTCAACCTTTTTACTTAACTTTGATATTATATCTTTTTGTGATTCCAAACAACATGAGATGACTCATTAATAAGATGATGATAGTTAAAATTATGAATTAATTATTTTTCTGGATTTTAAGGTCACGGAACCTGAACCCATCTGAATTAAGGTTTGTAACCCTTAGACTGGAAAGGTGGCGGTCTCCTGTTTTAGATTTATTTTCTTTGGTTTGATTTGGTTTGTTTTACGGCATATCAACCTCGGTGGATCATTTAATACCGACAAAGTTTTGAATTAAATTCATTCTTGATGGATACTCAATTTTCTTATAAACACATTTTTCTATTTAACCCATAGATGGGACCCTAACGTGTACTACCACTTCGAGTTAGAGTGAACCTGGGAGAAATGGTAATGAAGGGGTGCTCCACATTCCCCATACCTCCAGAACAGGAACCTCGCCATCAGATAGAGTTTAACGTCATTCCCAGGCCATGAAGACTCTCAGCCACCGCCTTCTAGCACATACATGATAAAAAAGGTTTGGGAGTTGGCATAAGGGCAATAGAGTCGGGACAATCATATAAGTGCTAGGGCTTGACGTGACCAGTCGATTTATCAGAGGTTTTAGATTTGTATCTTTACATTCTTAATCGGTATTATTTTGTGCTGTTAATTTATTCTTTTCTCGGGGATAATCTCCTGGGTATGACACTTAACCTATTTTGAGGGTGAGTTCTAGAGATCTGGCTTGTGTGGGGTATCTCCTCATTGCTATTGTTCTCAGGCCCACTCTTTTCTGGAGTGGTAGTAGCTGTTAGAGTCCCAATTATGGATCAAATAGATCTGTTTAAAAATTATTCGTATCTGGGAATAATATACGCCATATAACTGTAAATTATTTGTATTAAGAATAGTTACTGGAAGCTATAATTGTTTACTAAGAATTATTATAAGTTACTTGAAACCATATAACTGTGTGCAAAAAAATTCTTATTATTATATAGAAATGATTACTTGAAACCATATAATTATTTGTATTCGATAGGAATAATTGGAACTATCTATCTGCATTAGACAGGAATACTTGATATCATGTAAGTGTGGCCAAAAAAATAATTTCACCGAAAATGTAAATATAAACGTACAATGAACACGATTCCTTAACCTTTTAGCATAGAATAAACTTAGACATGTTGATATGCCGTTAAAATCAATCAATACAAACAGCTTCTGATTTGAGACTAAATAAATAAATAATCCTATCTGGGCTCGAACCTAACACTGTGACAATTGAAAATTACGTAAGCATCACAACAGACCTATTTTTCTATAAGTCTTTTTACTATATTTCTTTTATTTATTTATTTTTCTCGTTGAGTGAGTATCGTAAAATCATTCTTTTGGATAATGTACGGCAATTGGGTTTATATCGTGCAATAATTATACGCCCAAGTTGGTATGACCTATTTGGTAAGATCTTACTGTCACCGGTTTCCAAAAGGTGACAATGTGTAATTAGAAATTGTATTTATTTACTAGAAGAGAGAAGACGAACGTCATTGGCGGTGACAATATTTTGTTTTGTCTCGTAAATTTTCTTCCGATCCTCAGAATAAGAAAGGAAAAGAAAGACAGAAATAGAATATATCATTGAAAAAGAACCGAAGAAAAATCAGTGGATAAAAGGAAAGATAAATAAAACAATGTCTTTGTCAAAAAGAAGACAAAATAAGAATTTATGGGAGAAAATTGGAAGTAAATAAGATTAAATTGAAAGAAAGAACTTTTTAAAAAGAAAGTAAAAGAAAAGAAGAAGAAGAAAAAGATAAACAGATAGAAGAAGAAATCAGAAAAGAAATCAGAGAAGAAATCAGATACAAGAAGAAATCAGAAAAGAAAAAAGAGAAAGAAATAAAATAACGAGGAAAAGAACGACGAAAATAAAGAAAAGAAGAAGAAATGAAAGGAATTAACGAAAGTAAGAAAAAAATTAAAGAAAGGTAAGAAAAATGAAAGAAAGAAGAAAGTGAAGAAAGGAAAGAAAGAAAAGAAAGGATAAGATAAAAAAAGGCGGGAAAGAAATCAAAAGAAAACTAAAACAAGAGAAAGACAAACGAAACGAAAGAAAGGAAAAAAAGTTGGAAATGAAGGAAAGAAATAAGAAAAGAAAAACAGAAAAACAAAAGAAAGTAAAAACTAAAAAGAAAGAAAGAAAAATACGAAAAGATGGAAAATAAGAGAAAAAGCAAAGAAAGAATTCAAAAAATGATCAAAAACTGGTTGAATAAAAGAATGAAGAATGAAAATTAACGAAGAAAAGGAAAATAGAATAGGAAAGGGACGATAAAGGAAAAGAAAGGAAAGAAGTTAGAGAAGAGACAGAAAGAGACAAAAAACAGGAGAAAGGAAAGTAGAAAAGAAAGAAAACAAAAATGAAAGAAAGGAAAAAAGAAATAAAATTGAAAGAAAGAAGGAAAAAAGAAAAGAAATGAAATAAAAACAAAAAGAACGAAAGAAAAAGAAGAGAAAATAAAACGAAAGTAGAGAGAGAAGGAAAGCAAATAAAAAAGAATAAAGAAAGACGAGAAGAAAGGAAATTAAAACAAAAGAAAGAAAAGCGAATGAAACAGAAATTAAAGAAAGAAAGAAAGAAAGAAAGAAAGAAAGATGAAAAGAAAAATGAAAAAGAAAATCAAAAAAAGAACAAATGAAGGAAAAAATGAACAAAAGAACAGGTGTAATAAAGAAAAGAAGGGGGAAGGAAAAGAGAAGATAAAAGAAAAGAAGAAAGAAGAAAGAAAGAAAGAAAGAAAGAAAGAAAGAAAGAAACGCGGAAAGGAAAGAAAGGGAGAAAAAAGGTAAAAGAAAGAGAAAAAGAAAGGGAATAGTCACAAAATGAAGGAAAGAAAATGAGAAGAGAAACAAAATGGAAAGAGATCGAAATAAAAGAAAGAAATAGAAAAATGAAGAGAAGGAAGAAAATTAAGACGAAAGAAAAAATGAATGAAAGGAAAGAAAGAAACGAAATAGAGAAAAAGACAAAAATAGAAAGAAAATAGAACAATAACAAAAGCAAATAAAGAACAAATGGAGGAATTAAAAAATATGGGGAAAACGAAAAAGAAATTTAAAGAAGAAAAGGAAAATAGAATAGGAGAAGTAAGATGAAAGAAAATAAAGAAGAAGAAAAGAGAGAGAGAGAACGGAAATGAAGAAAGCAGAAAAGAAAGCCAGAAAGAAAGAAAAGAATAACGAAAGAAAAGAAAGAAAAACGAAAGAAAGAAAAGAAAGTGACGAAATGATGGAATGAAGAATCAAGAAAAAATCAAAGGAAGAACAAATGAAAGACAAAAACGAAGAAAATGATGTGGTGAATAAAAGAAAGTAAGAACGAGAAGAATAAAAGAAAGGGAAAAAAGAAAGAAATAAAATGAAAGAAAGAAAGGAAAGAAAGAAAGAGCAAATAAAAGAAAAAATATTAAGAATAAACGGAGGACTAAAGGAAATATTGAAAAGATGAAATAATGAAAGAAACGAGAAAGAAAAAGCGTAGAAAAGAAAGAAAATAAATAATAAAGAATTAAATAAATTTTAAAAAAAGGAAAGTGAATAGAAACAAAAGGAATGAAAGAAAAAGAAGAGAAAAGGGAAACTAAAGAAGAGAGAGAAGCATAGAATAGAAAGAAAAGAAGAAAGAAAGAAGAGAAGAAAGGAAATTAAAATGAAAAAAGAAAAATGAATGAAAGGGAAGAAATGAAAGCAAGAGACGAAACTATGGAAAGAAAACAAACAAGAAAAAGTAAAGAAAGAACAAATGAAAGAAAAAAAACAACGGTAAACTTATTACATATTGATAAAGAGAAGAAATACAAGGGAATTAAACCGAAAGCAATAAAGAAAAAGAATAGAATAAAAAAAGAAAGAAGAGAGAGAAGCAAAAGAAAGAAAGAAAAAGAGAATGAAGGAAAATGAAGAAATGGAGTTAAAATGAAAGAAAGAAAGACGAGTACAAAGAAAAGAAATAAAAAATGTGAAAAGATGGAAAGAAGAAAATAATATAAAAATCAAAGAATGAATAAATAAAAGAAAAAATGAAGAACAGAACTGTTGAATAAAGAAGAGATGAAAGTAAAGAAAAAGGAAAGACGAAAGAAAGAAGATGGAAAGGAAATGGGGAAAGGGAGAAAGAAAAAAGAAAAGAAAGGGAAGAAGAACGAAAGGAAGAAAAGAAGATGAAGAGAAAAAGAAAAAGAAAGAAGAGAGAGAAGTAAATAAAAGAAAGAAAAGAAAGAAAGAAAAGAAAGAAGAAAAGAAAGGGAAGAAAAACGAAAGGAAGAAATGAAAATGAGGAGAAAAATAAAAAGGAAGAAGAGAGAGAAGGAAAGAAAAGAAAGAAAAGAAAGAAAGAAAGAAAGGGAGAAAAACGAAAGGAAGACAAAAAATAAAAAGGAAGAAGAGAGAGAAGGAAAGAAAAGAAAGAAAAGAAAGAAAGAAAGAAAGGGAGAAAAACGAAAGGAAGACAAAAAATAAAAAGGAAGAAGAGAGAGAAGGAAAGAAAAAGAAAGAAAGAAGAAAGAAAGAAAGAAAGAAAGAAAGAAAGAAAGGAAATTAAAACGAAAGAATAAAAACAAATGAAAGAAAAGAAATGAAAATGGAGAAAGTGACGAAAAGATGGAAAGAAAAAAATAAGAAAAAAGTTTTAAAAAAAGAACAAATGAAATAAAAAAAATAAAAAAGTCAACTTATTCCATATTGATAAAAAGATCTTTGTTGGGCGGTGTTCCAATTTGACTGTTGATTTATTTATCACGTTTTGTTGTGGGGGTTGAAGAGGTTTACGACGATAACTTCCAATTTAACAATACAATGAATCAGAAAGCTGTAATATTTTTAATTCTTCCATCTTCTTCAATTGCTTATGATGTAACAGATGATCTGACCCCATTTTCAATTAGAAAAAAGAAAATAATGTCTTAACCAAAGAATATAAAAAAAGAAAAGAAAACTTGTTTTCTTTTTTAAAAGTTGTCTGTCTTGTTCGGTACATCACCACAGCAAAGCCTTCTGACCACTCTTATGACTCACATGAGGGTTTGATATAACTGCTCCCATCACAATGGTCTCACTAGTTTTACTAGTTTTACTACTAAAAATATACTAAAGGAAGGATTGTACATCTCCAGTGACCATATTCATTCTAGTAAAATCTGTGATTACCAGCTTTAACGTCTCAGGTTAATAAGTAATGTAAAAGCTTTTAATCGGTTCGTCATATGACATTTCTTTTTAGAACTGTTGACAAACGACAACATTTTATGATGAGTTTAAGTGCAGCTGTAAGATTTAGACTATATCGCAATTGAGTAGTTAATAATATACTAGCTTAAAAGCCGCTCTATTGGGCGGCAATTAGGCTAGCTCCCGCGGAAAACTCTTGGCTGGAACTTCAGTCCAACAGTGACACGTCATGCATTGAGTACATATTAAATTTTATTAAATTTGAACAATACTTTTCAAACAAGTTCTCATCAAAATAATTTGTCTATCTTCTAGATTTAAATTGTTCAGATATTTCTAATATCCTTTCTCTCTTTTTTGGTAAGGTCATTTGAATGCAGCTTGGTCCAGAATTAGAGTCTCTAAGTCTTTGCATATTCTCAGCATCGGATCTTCTGGATGTTGCGTTTCTGATGCTTTCTCTCTCCTTTTGGTAACATCATTTGATAATCTCATGGATGCAGCTTTTCCAGGAGTTTAAGAGGCTCTGGGTCTTTGCGTATTCTCATTAATGAAATCTCTGCGGGTTTCCGTTTGATCTGGGTTTTCCTTTGCACGGACTTTCCTTTCCTCGTTGCAGATTTGGCTCTTTTGATTGCATTTTGGTCTTATGTTGGCAGAGATTTCCTCTTTGCGATACATATTGCTTTCGAATGCCATCGGTAAAAATAAACTACAGAAGAACTCAAAATTGATTGCTGCATTTAAGTATTGCATTAATATTTAAGCTTATCTTTTTAAAAGTTCAACGATAATTCTTCTGTTGCCACTTAATTTAAAAACAATTTGATTTACGTAGGTCCTTACTTTCCGTAAAAACTATTTCGTAGGTGAATTCCGCTAAATTTGGCAATTAATTTTCATTATTTCCAAATTTATTTCCAAGTTATAAAAATTGTTGTCGTACAAAAAGTTTCATCGCAAAAATCACGTAAAAAATCACCGAAAACAATCGAAGTAATTAAAACTTGCGAATCTAAAATACCAGGATTGTGGGCCAGGATTCAACCCGGAATGTATGCGATTTGCTCACGAAGTCTGTTTGATTCCAAAATGGTATGATATGTTGGCTACGACCTCTAGGAGTAAAGTTGGAAAAATGTGATACACAGACACACTGACAATAACATTCATTATTAGAGATAATTGACGTTGGTTTTTATTTGTGCTTCTTTTTGGCTAAGAAATTATGGAATTAGTACAGAAATAGAAATTTCACAAAGTTTTTATTTACATTTAGCAATGAATAAACTAATAACAAGATATGATACAAAACAATTTTATTTAATTTCTAAATATTTTGGGATTAATGGAAATAAAGAGGTACACACTCCCCAGATCTCGAGAACTGGAGCCTAACCATCAGATACAGTTTAGTGTCATACCCAGAACACCTCTTTTTTAGAGGGGGTCATGTTTTTACCCTTCTGCAGATGGTGAAATCGGCATATTCTAAGCCACGCTAATGTGTGGTTATTTCGGGCCATATTCCACGTCCTTACATTTTTTTCGTCATTCGACCTTCAGATTCTTTCTGGAGTCAGAACGTCGAATAAAACTCCCATTTGCTTCACGGATGTATGTTATTCTCATTCGAGTGTCACTCACGTATTCATGAATTTCTCTGGAGGTGCGTGGTAGCTGTCGTAGAAAATGGAGTCGGTCACTCGAGTTCAAATCCTGGACGAAGTTGTTAGCATTTCCCATAGCGCAAATGCCTTTGGAAAATTTATGGATCCAGCTATTCTCCCTTCAGCTGTCAATAAATAGTAGAGCTAACAGGGTTTTTTTAGCCTTAACTAGGCAACCATCCTAAAAGAAAAACTCTGAATCAAAACTTATTAAACTTCGCTTAAGAACTTGACCATGTGTCACATCCTACTCGTGCGAAGAGGTTCGTAAATAAATGTCTCTGTGTTTTGATACAACACTTAACTACATCTGATAATGAGGCTCTGGTTGTGTGGTAATATCTGGTAGGATTCTATCTATAATATAATAGATGTTTGAAAATTATTCGTATTTGACAGGACTGTACACCAAAAAAGAGATTTGAATGGATAGATAGATAGATCATGTCGCGTTGACAGCACGGATTACTCTCTCTCTCTCTCTCTCTCTCTCTCTCTCTCTCCCTCACCCTCTCTATCAATCGTCGCTCCTAGCAAGTCTCCTTACGACATCCAGAATTTGCACAGAGCTAATCAATGTAAGTGTTGTGGGTCTGTCCATGTGTAGATGTTAACAGAAGAACGCCACTTTTGTGTTCGTCTTTACTTCTCTAGCAGTTTCCAGCTTGTCTTGTTCATTTTACTTGGATGGTTTGTGTGATAGTGGGTTAGTGGTCGTAATACTGATTTTGAAAGTACAATAAACGTGATTAATTAACCTTTTGGTATTATATTACCCGAGACAGGTTGACATGCCTTCAAAATCTGGCAATCAATTGTATCATGTCTCTGTACTACACTACCTGACCTAAAAATTGGGCGTTCCATCGTGTTGCAGTGGTTTGCAAGCTAGTCTCGCAGATCCACTACTATTAAATAGTGAGTTCAATTCTCGCTTAATGCCTCATACTTGCGACCTTGTGTTACATTCTACCTGTAACAAACGGGTTGGATAAATACCTAGCTGACCTCAAGATTAACCTCATAACATTTAACCCCTAAGCTTTGTCTCGTACGACAGTCCAGAAAAAGATTTTTGGACTTTTAGATTTAATGTCTGTTGTTTTCTTCTAATTACAGACTAGAAAAACTTTTGTTTGATGTCTGTTGCTTTATCTTCGTTCCATAACAATTACTGGGCTCAACTGATTCAACCGTTCATTGACTTAACATGCAACAAACACTCATACAACGTGAAAAAAAGTTTCATATGAAAAGGACATCATCTTATAGGGTTATTATTCAATGGTTTTTTTAGTTAGCGATTCTTTATTTTTAATCTTGATATTTCGGTGGGGAGCTCCCACGGCGTAGTGGCTAACGTGCTTGGACTCTGACATCGAAGTAAATGAGTTCGAACTCCAGTCGTGCTATTACTTTCTCTTTCCGTCTGTTATTGCTGAAATATTTTTGCTATATATATATTTACCACCCCCACCCCCGCACGAGCAGGATGCGACACAAGGTCAATTTCTTAAGCGGAGTTTAACAGGTTTGAATTCAGAGTTTTCCTTCTCCTAGACTGGTTACCTAGCCATGGTTAAAGAGTCTAGTCTGCCCTGCTATTTACCCATAGCTAGAGGGAGAATTGGATTCACACCTTTCCCAAGGGTATTAGCGCCATGGGAAATTCCAACAGCTTCGTCCAGGAATTGAACTCGCGATATTTTTGCTATATGAGGTGTGCTGTGGATCACACCTTAAATTTATAGACTCTTCGAGGCTGCATGGGCTGAATCAACCAATCAACACGCTCGAATACGTAGTTGGTTAACTATTTAAAGGCCTTGGTGTAAAGGCGTTCAGTTGTTCGTGCTTAACACTGAGGAATACAAGGATCGTAGGATTCAATGGACACGCATTATAGGATTCTATTCAACACGAATCAAACTTAATGGATCACAAGGGATCTCCACTGTGAAGTGCTCTCACCTACAGCCACAAGAATCTTAACAGTTATGCTTGGAAAATTTATGAACCCCTTCACCCCCCACCCCCCTAGTGGAGCCGGTTTAGTTCAATTGGTAGAGCATCCGCCAAGGAACCACAAGGACCCGGTTTCGATACCAACCCTTGTCAACTCAGCACATGAATAGCTTGGATCTGATGGCTGATGGTAGGTGAGGCGCTTCACCTGAGACGCAAAAACAACCTTCCTGATCTAGCGTTAGTTAAAAGGGAATAGATTCCCTCACTGCCTGGTTGATATTGATAACAGACCTCTACACCGACTTTACTTTTTTTTTACTTCACTGTTCTCTACAAGGAAAGCTTTAGCATTAAATAACCCAAAAAGGTTGATATGCCATTAGACAAATAAAAAAATGACTACACTATTTCGGCTGCCGAATTCGACAATCTCTTCAAAATTCTGAATATACCCTTTATTTAATTCACAGGTACTTGTTTACTAAACTTACTTTAGTTGTGGCAGAAATCCAGAAGTATTGGGCACCCAGTGAGACACGATCTCACTAACAATGGTCTGCTATTTGATCTACATATGTGTTTCTCATTCCTGTACCTGCAAAATCAACATAAATTTCATAACTAATAATCAAGGCCTCTTTTTATAACATCACTCAATCTATCCCAGTCAGTAGGGCTTAGAATACGCCAAACGTATGATGTGCAGAGAAGTAAGCGAAATTCGGAGATTGGCATCTCTGTTGAATTCTCCATCGCGCGTGACTTAATATGGGCTCGGGAAATAAAGATGTGTGCACGAAAAAAGGTATCCGTGTTTCTGATTTAATGAGAACCAACTAAGATGGATGCTAACAATTCCAATATATATATATATATATGTGTGTGTGTGTGTGTGTGTGTGTGTGTGTGGATTGTTTAGATGAGGCTTGATAATTAGTATTATTTAGATTATTCACATCAATTGGACACATAGCATAGTGGATAAAGGCGTTGGATTTTAAGACAGTTCTAAGTCACAGTTATCTCTACCCTGCAGGTTCAGTCCTGGTCAAAGGCGACAGTAACTTAGAATAATAATTAACAGGTTAACACTTGTACCCAGCTATGGTTAGCGAAACGTGTACTGAATAAAGGGTTGGGTTCAAATTTTCATGATGGCTCCCGATTACGACAAGAAGGTTCCCGATTACAACAAAAAGATTTCCGAGTTCGAAAAGAGGTTTCCCGAGTTCGAGAAGGCTCCCGGGTCCAACAAGAAATACCTGAAGAAGGCTAGAGGGCACATAGCCCGAAACGTTGTACAGATAGCAATGGAAATGAGGACAATAGTCCGAATAATCCAAATAATACTATATATATATATAGAGAGAGAGAGACAGACAGACAGAGACAGAGAGAGAGGCAAAGAGAGAGACAGAGAAGAGCGAGGGGGAGATTGACAGACAGACAGATAGATATGAATAATCTTGGATAGATAGATGCGAAAAACATGTACATATGAATAGATTGAGAGAGAAAGGGGAGATAGATAGATAGATAGATAGATAGATAGATAGATATGATTTGGATATATACGTAGATAGAAATTTGTGAACAAACTTAGATACACATAAATAGATAGATAGACTTAGATAGATAGATAGATAGATAGCAATAAGCCGAAGCAGATAAAAGAAAAGAGCATTGTTTCAGAATAAGAGAAATAAAGCAAGACAACATTGAATTGATTGTTGCTTAATGGAATTACTTAATAATAATAAAAAGAAGAAGAAGAACGGGAAGTGTAAGGAATGTGAGTTTTGGACAGTTGTAGGTGTGTGTCCGTCCGGTATTTGGGTTTAAAAGGGAGGGTCGCTTAGTTTGAAATTCAGATCACTTGGCACGCTTCCCCTTCAAAAGAAACCGTGTTAACTGGCCACATTGGTGCAGTGGGCAACACTGAAAGAGAAATAAAGTTAAAAAAGAAAACGAAGAACAACAGGAATAATCAAAGGCAGGTAAAACATGTACAGAACATCCGGTTTGGGTCTTAGAACTCAATTGATAACGCCACTGGTCTTTTGACAAGCGCTTCTTTGAAATATGGAACGGTTTTCTTTGACTTAATGGCGGTCATTTTCAGAGTTATAAATTGACAATAACAATTATTAGTATCGAATATACTAGGGCGAGTCAAAAGTTTTGCAATATATTTTTTTTAATCCTCAGCCACACACGAAGGCAGAGAAGCATCGTTTTCCCTTTTTTCCCTCTTTCGATTATCAATGGCACAACCCTCTCTAAATGTCTATCTCACACGCACACACACAAACTCTCTTTCTCTCTCTCTCTCTCTCTCTCTCTCTCTCTCTCTCTCTCTCCCCCTCTCTCTCTCTCTCTGTCTGTCTGTCTGTCTGTCTGTCTCTCTCTCTCTCTCTCTCTCTCTCTCTCTCTCTCTCTCTGGTTTGGTTTCTTTGTTTAATGTCATCTTTTGTTTAATGGCAACCATTGTGAATTATCTAATTACAAAACCATCTTTGTAGAAGACCATATTAGAAAATCCTTAGCAAATAAGCTGTTAGTTATAACCAATAATTAACTAACTAACATATATATATATATATATATATATATATATATATATATATATATATTACTAGGAATCAATTATTAAATCTTATTGATCTCAAAGGAACGAAATGTATTCGTATAAACCAATAAGACCAATCAATAGACAGTTTCAACCTACCTTAATTGCTTTTGCATTCACACACACACACACACACAAACACACACACATATATATTTATATATATGTACACATGTGTGTTCGTGGGAATGCAAAAGTAATTAATATATATATATATATATATATATAGTATTTCATTAACATTGGCGGACTCTTCCAAAATATTGATGAATCTTTTCATAAAATGGTTGTATTATTTTACAATATTGGAGAACGTTGTCATTGTTATTGGAAAATTGTTTTATCAATACAGATGGAGGAATTCATGAATATTAGTGAGTATTTTCATGAATATAAACGAATGAGTTAAACATTTTAGGTATATTACAATCATCATCATCATCATTAGACTGTCGTTTGTATCGTAATGGTTATTGTCTCAGGAAAAAGACACAACGAAGTGAGCTCAATTCCTATTGCGTTTACATTTCACACAGAGCTATAACCCTTGAGAAAGGTGTAAATGTAATTATTCTCCCCCCCCTCCATGAATGAGTAAACAATAGGGCAGACTGTTCCTCCTCGGGTCTAGGAGAAGGAAACCGCTATGCATTCAAACCTATTATGCTTTGCTTACCATCATCATCATCATCATTAAAGCGTGCAGACAGCTCGGATTGCCTTGTCTCTCTCCCCCCCTCTCTCTCTCTCTCTCTCTCTCTCTCTCTCACTCTCACTCTCACTCTCACTCTCTCTCTCTCATTCTTTCCTTTCAAAAAATGATGGAATGCATTTTGTGAAATGTTTGTGTAAACTGTTTGTTTGAAATATGGGCCGGGTTAGCTCAGTCGGTAGAGCGTTCGGCTAGAAACCACAAGGTTCCTAGTTCGATACCGGTCCTCGCCAACTCAGCGCTATGAGTAGCATAGGGATCTGTGTGGTAAAGTAAGGAGCTGATGGTAGGTGTGGCGCTCCACCTCAGATGCTAAAAAAAATCTCCTTGGTCTAGCGCTATTGAAAAGGGGATAGACTCCCTCGCTGACTGGCTGATACCGACTTTAGGCTGCCCCGACGACTTTACTTTTTTACTTTATATATATATATATATATATATATATATATATATATCCTCCAGAGACACCATGTTTCGACGTATCACGTCTCCTCAATGTGGCTAATGAACATAAAGGTTGATAGCATATTTATTTTCGTCTTTAGAGTTTTATACAGTCTCTAATCTCTGAAAAAAATTATGAACTTTTTTTTGCTTCAGATTCAGCAAAATATTTTCCTTGGTAGTCATTGACGACCACGCTTGTAAAATTTTATTTGATAATATAAAATGTATATTCATAGATGTTTATGTTCATATACGACAGTGTTGCTTACATTGCAATACTATATATGTAGGTCAAAAAAGAGATTTCTCATTTATATATGTAATTAAAAATAGAAATAATTCCTATAATTAAACATCAAACATTTGTCCAGGGGGTTCCAGTCCTCCAGACCCAGCCTTTGGAATATCCATGTTCATATCTTGATATGCTAATTATTTTTTCTAAATTTAACTACAACTAAAGAGGTGAGAAAAATACATTTTTAGATAATGAAAAATTATAGAACCTTGAATAAAATCAAAGGAAATTTATTGAGGCAGATATTATAAAAACTCTTTGATGCGATTATAAAATGTATCGAAATGACATTCTCTAACTATCTTCCCTACATTCTGTTGAACTAGCATACTGCTTCTGGCTCTTTTTTTAATCAAATTAATCCTTTTCTTATTGTGGAGGAGCGTAGCGTAACGATTATCCTCGTTGGAAATGGATTCCGTAAGACGACATTAAATCCTGGGCAAGGCTGTGAACATTTCATGAAAAGATGGAAAAGATTCAACTATTCTCCTTCCAGTTATGGTTAAATTATAGGATAGACTTGGCTGCTTAACCTTGGTTAGACAACCAGTGAAGGAGAATAACAATTCAAGACTGTTAAAACATCGCTTAATAAATTGACATTGTGCCATACCCTAATCCTGCCGATCGATTTGTAAATATGTATCATTTATAAAACTTAGTCAATTAAATTGTGACGAAAGAGTAGCAAGAATTTCATGCAGACATTTTGTTGGCAAACTCAAAGTTGTCTTTCTTCTGGCTGCTCAATCAAGTTCACTAAGCTCAATCTGATTTCGTTTGCTTTGTTTTCTTTTACGGCATATCAACCGCGTTGGGTCATTTAATGCCGACAAAATTTTGAAATGAATTCATTCCGAATTGATAATCAAGTTTTTTATTAACACATTTTTCTATTTAACCCATAGATGGGACCTTAACAGATACTACCACTCTGGGTCAGAGTGAACCTGGGAGCAATGGTGATTAAGGTGTGCTCCACATTCCCCGAACTTCCCAGGACATGAGGATCAGAACAATCATATAGATACTAAAGCTTGACATAACCAGCCGATTGATCGAAGGGAACCTTTCCGACTGCTCGTCTAGCCTAAGTAAGGACCAAAGGGGAGTGTTGTAAGTTATGGGCTGCTCAGACACCCGGATCTCGTCCTTAAGCATCATATATATATATATATATATATATATATATATATCATATATATATATATATATATATATATGTGTGTGTGTGTGTTATTATTAATATTATATGTGTCTGTGTGCATGTCTCTCTCTATATATATACATATATATAAGCTTCTTTTTATCACACACACACACACACACACATACATTTTTACATTTTTGCTTTAGATAATCCAAGCGGTTTATATATGTATATTTTTCATATATATATTTTTTTCTTTTGGCCAAGTGTTATAGTATTAATCGATTATTTTTGGTTGGTACGACCCTCTTTGGACTTTTATTTTTTTCGTTTTTTTACCCAGGTGAAGTTAGGTAGTATATCTATACTATCAAACTATTTGCCGGTTTTTTTCTTACCGCAAGGGTTTACCAATAAGTTTATATATATATATATATATATATATATATATATATATATATAAAAAAGAAACTTATCAGACTAAATTATCAACAAATGGTTGCGTGTAAAAAACAAAACGAAAGTAAACAAAAACTGTAGCCTGGTAAAAGTCAGCAGAGCGGATTAAATATTTATAGATATATGACATACGGTATGTATATATATATATATATATATATATATATATATATATATATACAAAGACAAGAAATTAGATAGGCTACCCCACCCCCGCTCACTTCTAACAGGTTCCTGTAAAGTTAGTCTGAAGGCAGACATATAGATAAACAGGGTGCGCCGATGATAGCAAGGGTGGGAAGGGACTTTGTTGCTTTTTTTTTTCCTACCTTGACGCATTTGCTTCCATCTTTTCATGTATCCATTCCTAAACTACTTGTTACTTTTCTCTTTTTTATTCCGATGAGGATCCAAAAATAACGAAGACGAACCGTAACACTCTGACACTGTCGGCTTTAAATGGGTTAAAACATTTATGCATCTTGATGTTACAAAATACTGCATAAGGGAGATAATCCACAAATTCACAGATTAGATTTCTTAGTATTTATATTATTTAGTGTCTTTTTCGAGCGAGTATCATCACCTTTAGCTTTGTAGTATCTGTTAGAATCCTTGTCGCCAGAAGATTAGGTAAGACATGAAATTGTGCAAAAGATTAAAATCTTACCATACTGACAAATAAAATATGCACAAACCAGAATCTGCAATAGACAATAACATGCACACGCATGCACACGCACACACACACACACACATATATATATATATACATATATATATATATATGTGTGTGTGTGTGTGTGTGTGTGTGTACGCAGACATTTGGTAGAGAACTGTAGAAGGGACATTAATTGAAAATTCACCGCTTGGCGTATAAGCTGAAACTCGACTTGTTTACAAGTCTTGAGTGCTCTGGTGTTAATATCATTCCGCGTAGGGATGTATCAATTAATTGTTCACTCAAAAACTGACAGCCGCTCGTAACCGCATGGATAAGAGACTTGGCAGACGAAAATTCAGTTAGGTAGCTGTTAAAAGTAAAGCCACACTGATGAGAAGTAAACTTCGAAACACGTGTATGTGGCTAACTATATATATATATATATATTTGAGCATGATCGCGCCAATCTGCTTACTTTCCTTACAGTATAAACATATCCCCTCCACTAGTAGAATGCACCAAGGAAGTGATTCGATTTCTCTGGTCGGAAGGAATGTCAGGGACTGAAATTTATCGGATGCTTTGAGTACAATACAGGGACATAGCACTACCACGTATATATATATTTACCAACCCCTCCACACGAGCCGGATGTGACACAAGGTCAATTTCTTAAGCGGACTTTAACAGGTTTGAATTAAGAGTTTTCCTTCTCCTAGACCGATTGCCTAACCAAGGTTAAAGAGCCCAGTCTGCCCTACTATTAACCCATAGCTGGAGGGAGAGCACTACCACGTATAAGTATGTATGAGTGGATAGAGAAGTTTTAAAGTGGCAGGACAATCGTGACGCACAAAGAGTGAGCAGGACACCTGTCAACCTCCACCACTGATGAAAAGAATCAGCAAGCTCGGGAGATGGTGTGACAAACTGGTGAGTTATCATGGATGATGTATATATTTACCAAACCCCGCCACACGAGCAGGATGCGACACAAGGTCAATTTCTTCAGCGGAGTCTAATATATTTGAATTCAGATTTTTCCTTCTCCTAGACTGATTACCTAACCAGGATTAAACCAGTTTACCCTACTATTTAGCCATAGCTGGAGAGAGTAGTTGGATTCATACCTTTCCCAAAAGTATTACCGCTATATGAAATGCAAACAGCTTCGTCCAGGATTTGGACTTGGTTCGTCGAGTCTATATCCTATGACTCTAACAATTACACCAAACACCTCCATCGATGATGTAACTTGTTCTCTACCGATTAGTTATAGTTTTGCCTTCAAATCATTCACGATGAGCTCGGATTCCATAAAACAAGTGTAGATATTTTTTGAATCTCCCTCGTAAATATAATTCCTTCGAAATTCTAGCGAGGAAGTTACGTTCTCTCCACGAGCGCATGAGTGTTGAAAATCACTTTTCTCGAGTCTTGAATAGACATTTGAGATATTATAATGACTTAGAAATTTCTTCAGACTAATATACTTGTTTCCTTCCACACAATCACTCAACATTGGCTGACAGTTAACTCTGATAACATTCAGAAAACTGTAACACTAATCACGAGATGCTCACCGTATCTTACGTGCTAATCTCAATGTAAGTGTTCTCTGTAGTGCTTCATAATGACTACTTATATATATATATATATATATATATATATATATATATATATATTGGTTGGTTTTAAAGGCTATCACAATGCAAGTGAAAAGAACAATAAAGTAACTTTGGTGTTGTTTGTTTACCTTTGATTTTATTCTTAATATTTCGAGATAAGGATCTCTTCGTCAGAAGTATGGAGTTGTTCGATCCAACAATTTCTTATTATCATTCCGCGTTTGGCCTACCCGTTTTTGTTTTATTATTAAGCAGTAGTTTGTTTGTTTATGTGTGTGTGTGTGTGTGTGTGTGTGTGTGTGTGTGTGTGTGTGTGTGTACTTTCTAGGCACATCTGATTCTTTTTATATATATATATATATATATATATATATATATATATATATATGATATTAATTATAGTGTACAATACATTTAAGGTAATTGTTACCATTGGTTTCCAAGCAGCGTGTTAGCCACTTTTCTTCAAGACAATATCCCTGTTAAGAAATGCAAGGAATGACAATATATTTATATATGTGGTTGCTGTTTTTGTTTTGTTTTGTTTTGTTTTTTAGCTGCTTGGAAACAGTGGCTAACATGCTGCTTGGAAACCAATGGTAACAATTGCACCTTAAATGTATTATACACTATAATAAATAAATGAATACAGATCTTACACCCGTAATTGAGCACTTTATTTTCAATTCTCTAAACAAATAAAAAAGAATATATATATATATATATATATATATAATATACCAAGCGTGTTGGTAGATCCTTGCGGAGAGAAAAAATCCGGCAGAGAGTTTGATTGTAAAAATATACTACCAAACATCAACCAGGAAGAAAAAAATTTTTGAAAAAAAGAAAAGACCAAGATATTCGTACCAACAAAAAATAATCTATTGGTATAGTATTTGGCCAAAAGAAAAAACAATTTATATGTATATATATGTATATAAGATATATATATATATTCATATAACCGCTAGGAGAAGCTAATTTGTAAAAAGTGCTCGATACCTAAGTAGAGCCAAGATTTTAGCCCTGAAGAGCTTTATGCGAAACTAATAGTAGGTTCGTCTGACTCAGTAGATTATCTTTATATATATATATATATAGAGAGAGAGGGGGGGGGAGAGAGGGGGAGAGGGAGGTTTGTTTGGTTTCTTAGTTTTGACGGCATATGAAATTCGTGTGTTATTTAATTCCAAAGCCAGAAGTAGAACAGTAGTTGTACTATTTACCCCCATAGTTGAGGGATGGGGGTGTTCATATATTTCCCAAGTGTTTTAGTCCGAAAGTAAACGTAATAGCACTCACTTACTATGATATCATAGTCCAGCACGTAAGCCACTATGCCACGGGGATTCCAGAGAGAGAGAGAGAGAGAGAGAGAGAGAGAGAGAGAGAGAGAGAGAGAGAGAGAGAGAAAGAAAGAAAGAAAGAGAAAGAGAGAGAAAAAGAGATTAACAAAAGACAAATAAGAATATTATTTGTTTATTTGTTGCATCTATTCTTCTGCTGGGCATTTGTTTTAGGAATTCAAATTACAAAATCATTCCATTTTTTTTTTTTTTAAATTCAATATTGGCTTATTCGATTATATTAACCTTTGATTTGCGTGGAAAAATGATACGATCAGTTCAAATGATTTGATCTACTTCGCTTAAGGAATATTTTATGAAGTCAGAATGTTCAGCTATTAAAACATATTTTTCATCTTATCTGTTATTATCTTATTTACTGCTACCTTTGTCCCATAATAGTTGTTACATTTGCATATTGATTTAACCCACTAAATGTAACGATTGGGACAGACGTAGTAAATCATGAATGCCCCAAGTCACATAACACTGGCCTACGTTAAAGATTTTTTAAAAGGTTTACCAAGTGATATATGATCGATATTTTATGCTAAACTCAAAATTTTAATTTATTGTGTTTGTCAAGTCTGGTTTTTAAGATGTGCTTCAATACTTCACAACACATTGTACATAATAACACTTATTGAAAAGCCTTGGACTTGTCACAAATAGAGTTATAATACTGTTCTATATAATCAAGTAAAGCTTGTATCTTAAAAATTTGATCTGATTAGAAAAAGATTAGAATGATTTTTGGATTCAACGTAAAAAAAACTGCCTCTAAATCAGCTATTATATATTCGACATTGAAAACATCGCAGGTCAGTGTAATAGTTGTTAAATTTAGTGTATGAAATCTATATACAAATTTAACAACTAATATGAGACAGTGGTTGTTGTTTCTGGCTACCTCTGTCCCATAATAGTTGTTACATTTGCATACAGATTTCATCCAGTAAAACTAACAACGCTTATGGGACAAGGAAAGCCAGAATCTACTATCCTAAATGTAATAAGTGGTGAAATGAGTATCGGCGTAGGAAATAAACACCGCTATCCGAGTTCACTAACTAGTTCTTTAACCTTGTTTAGACAACCAGTCTATGAGAAGAAAAACTCTAATTCAACCTGTTAAGAAATTAACCTTGCGTCTCACCCTACTCGTGCGGAGTGGTTAGGTAAATACATTATTGTAATAACCATTAACGGACAGAGGAAGTCGGAATTTATCAATTCTGTCCCATAATAATTGTTGCATCTGTATACAGATTGTATACGCTAAATTCAATAACTATTATGGGATAGAGGAAACCGTAATATAAAACCTCAGTGCCATAATGGGATTGGTTTCTTTGTTTAAGGGCATATCAAACTTCTTGGGTTATTTAATGCCAAAGCTATCCTTTTAGAACAGTGGAGGTAATATTAACCCTTATCTGGTGAGATGTGGGATTTCCTCAAGGGTATTAGTCCGTAAAATAACGTAATAGCGCAATTGGAATTCGAACTCGCTTACTACGACGTCACAGTCCAGCACGTTAACCACTACTCAACGAGCACTTCCCCTGTCCCATAATAGTTGCTACATTTGGATATAGATTCCATACACTAAATGTGATAACTATTATGGGACAGCAGCCCTGTTGTCTGGGGCTTTAGAATACACCGACTGCACCTATGCAGTGGGGCAATCTGCTGGCCGTGGGTGGCGATCCGTGATGCTTAATGACGGAATCCTGGTGGAGGAGCAGTCCATTACATGCAACAACCCACTTTGGCCCTTACTTAGGCTAGACGGCAGTCGGATATCCCCCCTCCGATCAATTGGCTGGTCATGCCAAGCCCTAACACCTATAAGATTGTCTTGACCCTATTGCCCTGATGGCAAGTCGCAACCCTTTTTATCATATGGGTGCTAGAATGTCTTGAGGATCTTCATGTCCTGGGTATGACGTTAAACTCTAACTAATTGTGTGGTACCAGTTCTGGAGGTCTGGAGGATGTGGAGCACCTATTAATCACCATTGCTCCAGGTCCACTCTGACCCGGAGTGGTAGTACCTGTTAGGGTTCCATCTATAGGTTAATTAGAAAATTTGTTTACAACACAATTGAGTTTAACATGTTTTCTTCCAAACTATCTTTCCGAATATTTTAAAACATTGCCGGCATTAAATGATCCACCCTGGTTGATATGCCGTAAAACAAAACAAATAAACATTATGAGACAGTGACAGTAAATCCTTTTATATCTTACTTTAGATTTGGTTTGCAACCAAACTTCTATCATGTTAGACACATCCTGGCGGTCTTTGTGAATGTGTAGGCAGCGTTCGTCACTTCCTTTTGTTTCTTGGATTGGTGTGAGATTCTCTAAATTTTAACGAATAGTAACAGACATTCTTTGGTTACTATCAAAAATCAGCGAGTCAAAATTTCCGCTGAAATCTGTAGCAATGCTCCCAACGTCTGCGTTCTCGTCTAAATACAAATTCTTCCTTTTCGGAGACAAACTGCATTTAGAAGGCATCAAATAG
>CM042138.1:153777271-153787271 GCA_023376005.1 Doryteuthis pealeii | reverse complement strand
CGGAGTTTAATAGGTTTGAATTCAGATTTTTCCTTATCCTAGACTGGTTACCTAGCCATGGTTAAAGAGCCCAGTCTGACCTGCTATTTACCCATAGCTAGAGGGAGAATTGGATTCATACCTTTCCAAGGGCATTAGCGCCATGTGAAATGCCAACAGCTTCGTCCAGGAATTGAACTCGCGTCGACGAGTCCATTTCCTGCGATTCTAACCATTAAACCACGCGCCTCCGTTTTTTTCTATATAAGTGAATGCCAACGAGACCCTGAAAATGTTTTTTAACCAAACCGAAACGTTATAACTTCGGCTCCTATAATAAAATATCATCAACTGAATACCTTGTTTTATTATATCTTTTAAATACTTACATACATCTGTATGAGTAGGAGGTGACACATGCTCAAATTCTAAGGTGGAGTTTAACAGGTTTATTGAAATAGATTTATAATAATTTATTAATTCAGAGTTTTCCTTCCCTCTATAATGATTGTTAATTGGGTTAAAGATCTCAGTACGCTCTATTTACCCATAACTGGAAGGATAATATTTGGATGGATACATTTCCCAAGGATATTAATGCTATATGAAATGCAAACCGTCTTGACCAGGATTTGAACTCGGGTCAGCGAGTCCATTTCCTACGACGATAACCATTATGCTATACAAATAGAAATCATTTCTGGAAATTTTTCTTTTCTTTGTAGCGTTACCAAAATCAAATATGCAAATTGTAAATATTTTCCCACGTCAAAAAATATTTTTCTTGTCAGTGAAGCTGAAAATACATTGACTGTATCCCCAGGTGATGGGTTAGAAATCCCGCCCCTCAAAATAAATCGGTGTGCTGAATGTAACATTATACTTAATGGAAATCTGGGAAAAGCTGCCATTACATATTGACCACAGTATGATAATTTAATTATTACTAAGTTTCTTAATATGTTTACTTAAGAGCTATTGCAAATAGTTCAATATGTACAAAGTATAATAATCTTGATTTAACTCTCTCTCTCTCTCTCTCTCTCTCTCTCTCTCTCTCTCTCTCTCTCTCTCTCTCTCTCTCTCTCTCTTTCTCTTCTTCTCATTTGTTCGGTTGAAGCAGATTAGCGTTATCACTTAAGCACCCTCACCCCCTTTCTTCATCTTTCACCCTACTCTTTCTTTCTTTCTTATTATATTTTTCTGAGTAGCATGTCCTTTTTTCCTCTCTTTCTTTCTAAAAAAGGAGTAGTCCATTATTTAGCTGACGTGACGGTACTCATAAGAAATAAAAATTCGGCGTATAAACAACACCAAATAATCAGGATGTACATTTTTGCATTTCATCTTGGATGATTTGGACGGTCTAATTTTTAACCAGAGGGTGTTGCAAAATGTTAACGGTCGTACAAAATAGGAAAAATAGAGTCCCATCTGTTAGGAAATCTTTTAAAAAATTATTTGTATTTGATAGGAATACTTGATGCCATAAAACTATAAATTATTTGTATTGAAAATAATTACTTGAAGCTATAATTGTTCACTAAGTATTATTATTTAATACTTGAAACCATAAAATTGTGTGCAAACAAAAGACTATTATTAAACAGAAACAATTACTTGAAATCATATAATTACTAGTATTAGATAAGAGTACTTGAAGCCTCACAACTGTGTCCACATTATTAGATAAGAATACTTGATATCATATATATATATATATATATATATATATATATATATATATATGCCTGCATGGATGAAGGCGCGTGATGTAATGGTTAAAGTATTAGGAAATGGACAGACCAGGCTCTTTAACCAGGCTTCTATAACCTAGGCTAGGTAACCAGTTTAGGAGAACCAAAATCTGATTTCAAACGCGTTAAACTCCGCTTAAGAAATTGGCCTTGTGTTACATCCTGCTCCTCAGCTATCCAAATACATACGGCCCCATTGTCATTCGTCAGGATGAATTTTCTCATTTTTCCAGATACCGTCATTGGTCACACACAACGCTTTATTTTAAAATATAATTTGTTTTGTCGTTGCTTCGTTTTTTAACTTGATAATTCAAAGTTCATAGACTCCTTAGCTATGTACGTGATTTAAAAAAGGGACGATAAATATGAAGCTGGTTCTTGTATTCATAGGCATCAGTTTCAAATTAGATACCAAAGACGGCATTTTATCAAGTACAGGCTTCGGTATTTTAATTAGAAAAACATTTTTACCTATGGTCTGAAAAGTATGACATATCTTTCAGCACACTAGTTTTTGTGGAACAAAATCTAACAAA
Organism: Doryteuthis pealeii; assembly: GCA_023376005.1. NCBI lineage: Eukaryota > Metazoa > Mollusca > Cephalopoda > Myopsida > Loliginidae > Doryteuthis > Doryteuthis pealeii. The sequence continues at coordinate 153,784,996 of CM042138.1, read as the reverse complement.
AAATATTGTGTAGACGAATCAGTGTTGATTTGAAAAAAAAAACTTGATCCTAAACTCGAAACTTTATGATGGAAATAATCTTAGTGAAACATGATTGTACAAAAGCAGTTCTCCCCATATAAACTTCTGGTTCCGTCATGTAATCGTTATCTTCGTAGGAACTGGACATGGCGATAGGGGTTCAAATCCCGCAAGAGGTTGGTTGGTTGAATTTCACATATGGCTAATATTCTTGGGAAAGGTATTTATCCAACTATTCTCCCTCTAAGTTATGGGTAAAATAATTGGGCAGACTAGACTCATTAATCTTGAGATGGTAACCGGTCTAGGAGAAGAAAAACTTTTAATTCAAACCTTTTAAATTGCGCTAAAAATTGACCTTGTGTCGCATCCTGCTCGTGCAGAGGTGTTGGTAAATACATAACATTTTGTTGTTGATTTTTGTGTTTGTTTTGTTTGGGTTTTGTCTTTTTTAGGGGGGGGATAGGTTTCTTTCTTTCTTTTGTTTTTTCCTAATCTGAAAATTCATCTCAATATAAGATTTGAGAACGTGAAGGACATTAAAAGAACATGACGGCGTAGCTTCATACCATATCGAAAGAGGAATTTCAAAGGTGCCTCGACCAGTGAAAAACTTACTGGAGTAAGCGTGTTCAATGCCAAGTTAACTATTTTGAAGAAAATTAAAGTTTAATCCATTGTTTCTTTATGTCTTGATAAATACCGCTAGAGTTGCGATCCTTTTTGAACACACGTTGTACATAAAAAGTAAAACTGTACATTTGAAATTGATTGCAGCGTTTCGCTTGGCTGGAGAGGATCGAATTTTCTTCTCGTTGGTGACAAGTAGTGATATTTATTCGTGACCGCAGAACAAATCTCTTTAAAAGTGCACTTCTAATGTTATTCAACCGCAATACATTTATCTGTCTGTCTGTTCGTCTCGGTGCTTTTATATCTTTCATTCTGTTCCTATCTAAAAAGCACTCTTAATTTGTTCATCTCACTCACTTACCCACTCACTCCTTTCTCTCCCTTTCACTCTTACGATTTATATATATATATATACCGATTTGTTCGTCTCTCTACTTTTCTCTATCTACCAATCTATCTCAATTTCTTCATCTCTTTCTCTCCCTCTCTCTCTCTCTCTCTCTCTCTCTCTCTCTCTCTCTCTCTCTCTCTCTCTCTCTCTCTCTCTCTCTCTCTCTCTCTCTCTCTATATATATATATATATATATATATATATATATATATATATATATATGTATGCATGTTGAATTAAGCAAAAGACACATCTCCTGTTTAACAATTTTATTTTTGATCTTTTCGAGTTTTCTGGCCAACTTTTTATATTTGGGTGAAATTCGTGGATTAGTCCACCAAAGTTCAGGTCCCGAATACTTTCGGCACTTCGAAGTACCATCATCAGGGGTGATGTGTTCCAGTTTTTTTTTTTAAATGATATTAATGTGAAGGCTGGAAAGAGAAGAACTGATGGGAAAGGTGCTATAGGCATTTTAAAATGTGTGTACTGCATTGGAAATTAAATTTGTTTAAGGATGGTTTGTATTGTTTTATGTATATATTCCCATGAATTCTTCTCCTGGTTGAGGGTGTTTATGTTCTGGGAATAACATTAAACTCTGATGGTGAGGTTCCAGTTCTGGAGGTCTGGGGAATGTGGAGCACCCCTTCATAACCATTGCTCCCTGATCCACTCTGACCCGGAGTTGTATTATCAGATAGTGTCCCATCTATGGCTTAAATAGAAAAGTGTGTTTATAAAAAGAATTGAGTATCCATTAAGAAAGAATTTATTTCAAAGCTTTTTCGGTATTAAATGACCTACCGAGGTTGATGTGCCGTAAACCAACCCAAACCAAACTGATGGACACTGCAGGAGGTTTGTCTTACATGATCGATGTTTACCTTGAATAATCTTGGTCGTCCTCTCTTTATCCAACACTGTCTCTGTTTCAATAAATTTCTTGTGTCATTCAGGAATTGACGAACATGATGGTGGTTCTCTTTTATATTTAGTTTTGTAGTTTCACTGTGCCTGTGTATCTGATTTTGTTTCAAATAAACATGATAATCATTGTGCCTTCTCTTGGGGAATAGCCATTTTTATAGGGTTTCATTTGCCACTAGTTATTTCCTCAACAAAGTACCTGAAATACGCAAATGTAATGGGATTAAAACTTTTTAAAACCAATGGGTATATACAATATATCTGATTAAGATATCTTCTCAATTGCCTTTATGATAATTATTTGAAATTTCAAAGAGTCTTTATGGACACCCTGTATACTCGTTGTTATCTCTCTCTCTCTCTCTCTCTCTCTCTCTCTCTCTCTCTCTCTCTCTCTCTCTCTCTCTCTCTCTCTCTCTCTCTCTCTCTGTCTGTCTGTCTCTGTCTCTGTCTCTCTCTCCCTCTATATATATATATATATATATATATATATCGATTTGTTTATATGTATCAATCTATCTACCTACGTCAGTTTATCTCTCTCTCTCTCTCTCTCTCTCTCTCTCTCTCTCTCTCTCTCTCTCTCTCTCTCTCTATCTATCTATCTATCTATCTATCTATCTCTCTATCTTTATCTATCTATCTCGATTTGTTCTATCTCTTACCTTCCCCTCTCCTCTCTCTCTCTCTCTCTCTCTCTCTCTCTCTCTCTCTCTCTCCTCTCTCTTCTCTTATCTATCTATCTATCTGTTTGTCTACCACAGCATGTTCATATCCGTTGATCTACCTGCTTACTTCTTGCCTAAATGCTTTGTTTATTTTCGTGTTTCCTAACTGTACCCGTTGACCCCGACGCGAGACACAAGCAAAACATCTTCATTTTTTCGTCTGCAACTGAACACACAAATACACACCTCCTCCGACTGATAGGTAAGAAACACGCACAGATTCACAATGCATCTTAATCTCGACACCTGCATGCAACATGTCTATTTCAACTTACACCCTTTTCCCGTAAACATATATTATGTAAGCATTACTTTTTTTTCTGTATTCTATATACACCACATTATTTAAACAGTTGTAACCAGCTGACTTGGGTGAGTCTAAAGTTTTGCAATATTTTGCTACGTGCAAGTTTGCGGTGTGTATAGCACGTGACCGAAGCAGTACAAGCCGTGATAAATCCCTGCTGTGGTTCATAGTATCTTGTTAAGTGGTGCGCTGACACATCGTATATTGAAAGCCGCACAGATGAAAGATATATATATATATATATATATATATATATATATATATATATATATACCAAGCCCTCCACAAGAGCAGAATGCGACACAAGGTTAATTTTTAAACAGAGTTTAACAGATTTGAATTTAAGTTTTCCTTCTCCTATACTGGTTACTTAGCCATGGTTAAAAAGCCCAGTCTGCCCTGCTATTTACCTATAGCTGGAGGAAAAATTCGATTGATACCATTCCCAAGGGTATTGGTGCCATGTGAAACGCAAACAGCTTCGTCCAGGAATTGAACTCAGATCGATAAGTCCACTTCCTACTACTCTAACAATTAGACTACGCGCCTCCATCAGAGAAAAGTATAACGTCGTCTAATTTGAAAACTTATGCTTTACGAGCTCGAACTTTGTGTGTGTGTGTGTGTGTGTGTGTGTGTGTGTGTGTGTGTGTGTGAAGGGTGAAGGGTGAAGGCGTAGTTGATTGCAATAGCGTAACCATATGGTTGGAGAAATTTGGCCCAGGTTTCAGGAGACCTCGACGATCAGACAAGGTCAGGTAAGCCTAAGACCGTGGATTCCGAGACAATGCTGAAAGCTATAGAGACAAATCCAGTGAGTAGCATTCGAGGAGTATCAGGCGATTTCAGCAAAAAGTCCGAAACTGCCAAATCCTTTCCCATGTTACAAAAACATTACGAAACTGTTCTTTAAAAGTTTATTCATATCTATCTACCTCAGTCTGTACATATCTATCTACATATATATTATCTAGGTCTATTCATGTCTATCACTACTTCATTCTGTTTATATCTGTCTTTTTCAGTCTGTCAAACGATCTATCTGTTTTCTAGATTCGTTGCCCTATGGTTGTAACTCGCATATCAAAATTATCAGAGAAATAATAGGAAGAATCTCAACGAGTATTAAGGATAGGAAAAAGCGGTTACTTAGCAAAGATACAAGGTGAACAGAGCAATGGCTAGGTTGAATTAGCAAGTCCCGTTAGATCTTATTGTTTCTCTTCCGAGTTCTCGTCAGACATTACTATATTGTACTTACCAAGGTTAGAAAGCCCAATTTGCCCTGCTCACTTACCCATACATGTGAATTTTTAGTCTTAACAACATTAAAACACATATAAAAATGATCAAAAATGAAAGAATTGAACTCATTTGCAATGCTTTTATTGTTGCCAAAATGTTCTGAATAATCCGTTCTACAATCTTATGGAGGCGCCCAGATTGAAACGGTTATTGTCGTATTAAATGGACACAGTGAAATAGACGAGCCTGGAAACATTTCGCACCGCGCTAATAGGCTTGGAAAAAGTATACACCCAACTATTCTCCCTCCAGCTATGGTTAAATAGTCGAGCAGACTCGACTCTTTAACCTTGGCAGCCAGTCTAGAAGGAAAACTTTGAATTCAAACCTGTTAAACTCCGCGTAAAAATAGCCCTTGTGTGGAGGAATTGGGTAAATACATACAATATTCTTGCCATGTTTAATCCATAAAGAAAGAAAAGATTTATTATTTTCTTGAAAAATTACCATATTTTTCCTTCTGAAAAAATGTACTATAAAAAGACTTAAATGTAAACGTATAAGGATAGTGATTTATTGCTTAAGTGAAGACACATTTTATTAATTCCCCACCCACCAAATGTATCTGGGGGGTGGGGCTAATAACGCAACTGTGCAGATAATTATTGACTCATCTATGTGACTGTTGAATAACTTTCACTGTGCTTAAAACCAATACAAATAACACAAGCCAACACAAAAGTAAACGGCTTACCACATGAGAGATTTTCTTTTTTTTCCTAACAATTTCGATGTCATATTTTTTGTTTTTTTTTAAATAAAAACATTCATGTTTGCTCAGCACGTCGGGAATATTTTGCTACAATAAACCAATATATATATATATATATATATATATATATATATATATATATATATATATATTAGGGTATCGTGAACTTAAAGTCAATGACGCTTGGTGACTGACAGTTTCTCGCCTACGCCATTCTCAAACCAACTCCATAGGCGAGCAACTCTCAGTAACCAAGCACCGTTGATTTCTTGTCCAAGATATCCTACATTTTCTCCACAATTTTGAGCACTATTTATTTATGAATGTAGCATACTATATCAACAATATATATATATATATATATATATATAAAGGTCAGGTGCGTGTATGGATCGATGTATGATTGGATTTAACTACGAAAATAAAACAATTAACGACAAAGTAAATATATAAACCCATTCCCTTTCACCAATTCTTTATTTGTGTTGAAAATTATGAAGCTTTTATCTATATTTTCGAAAACATCTAAAAATAAAATTGCATTAAAATAACATTAGAATTCTACTTAGGGCATTGTTAAGCGTTTCTAGCTAAAACGTAATCAAATTAATTATTAGGAGACTCAAAAGAATCAATTTTTTCTTTCCGTTTTTTCATGAAAATCAAAGCAGAAATCATCAAATCATAGCAGAGACAGAAAATCTTGTAAACCAAAAAAATATCCCTTTTTTTTTTCATTCTGAAATTCAGACAATGACATTTCATTTACTTACATAAATCCGAAAGTAACAATGTCATGGGCATCTTTTGATCACAAACTGAATCACGGCTCTGATTTTACTAAATATACAGTATTTCCATCACACACAAATTTTACGAGATAAATAGAAATGGACTATGTTTTCGAAATCAGCACCACAAAATTAGTTGGAAACACTTATAAATATTCATGGAGCAATTTTGCTTTCCCGTGGAAAAACGGGTTGAATACAATGGACGTCCCCTAGTGGTGTAATGGTTAGCAAGCTAGTTTCGCAGATCCATTACTATTGATTAGAGAGTTTGATTTTCGCTGGATCTAATAAATTAATTTTGTAATGCTGATTTCGAAAACATAGTCCATTTCTATTTGTCTCGTAAAATTTGTGTGACGGAAATACTGTATATTTAGTAAATTCAGAGCTTCACATCATATCCGTGAAGAACGTGTTAGGTAAATACTCACTTTAATAAAGCTGCGAATGATAATTGAACTCACCTCGAATAAATTCTAAATTCATCACATAAACCAATGCATTAAGATATCTTCTAGTTTCCCAAGCTATTGATAGTAAGTTCAAGCTTCTTGGGTTTTCTAGAAATATAATCTTGTGCCAAGCTTGTTTTTGTCAAATAAAGGTCAATAAGTGTATTAAATTTCATTTATTTATTTTCAACTGGTATTGGACGATAAATATCTTTAAGCTTCAACAACTGACTGAGTATAATGTCTTCTACAAAACATAAACAATTTCCAAATTGTATTTTCTTTTCTGATAAGAATTTCCATGTTTATTTTCCTTGTAACGACTTATTTACAGTTTTCACATTCTTTTTTTAAGCCTCAGCCACACGCAAAGGCAGAGAGGCATCGTTTTTCAATCTCACTCGCTCTTTTTACCTCTTTTTCAAGTATTAATTGTATCTCTCTCTCTCTCTCTCTCTCTCTCTCTCTCTCTCTCTCTCTCTCTCTCTCTCTCTCTCGCTATATATATATATATATATATATATATCTTTTTCAATTATTGGTTTCATATCTCCATCTTATTCTTACTACGCGCGTTCAATTCGGCTATCTCTCTCATTCTTACTTTCCTTTAATTTGAATAATAATTCAGTCTATCACTCTTTTATGTATCTCTCTCTCTCTCTCTCTCTCTCTCTCTCTCTCTCTCTCTCTCTCTCTCTCTCTCTCTCTCTCTCTCTCTCTCGTAGAGTTTTATGCATACAGGTTAGGAAATCGCGTACATTATACAATTATATTTACATTTTCTGCGTAGTTGTTTCGTAAGAGTTTTTTTAGGCGCGAATTACTCAAGATTATATTATATCAAATATTCCTATCTAATACTAATAATTATATAGTTTCAATTAAATATTTCTATTTGATAATAGTCCTTTGTTTTGACGCAGCTATTTGGCTTCAATAAACTCACAGCAATAATACAGGGGAATTCCCGTGATGAAGTGGCTAACGCGCTGGACTCGTCATCGTAGTAAACAAGTTCGAACTCCAGTTGCGCTATTACGTTCAATTTCAGACTAATACCCTGGAAAATGCATGGACCCTTAATCCTCCAGCTATGTTAAATAGTACAACTACTGTTATTCTATTAGGATGGTTCTGGCATTAAATAGTCCATAAATGTTGATACGTCATTAAACAACCAAACCAAACCTAATAATAATGATTAGTAAACAATTATATCTTTATGAAATTATCATTAATACAAATAATCTTCACAGTTATATGGTATCTAATATTCCCATTGAATACGGATATTTTTTAAACAAAGATATTTGTCCCATAGATCGGACCCTAACAGGTACTACTACTCCAGAGTGGAATTGGGCGTAATGACAATAAAGAGATACTCCATACTCCCTAGATTTCTAAAACTGGAGCTTCACCATTTGATGCAGTTTAGCGTGGATACCA
>CM042138.1:153714771-153772271 GCA_023376005.1 Doryteuthis pealeii | reverse complement strand
AAGAAAGAAACAACGAAAATGTTAGCGACTCGCCTGGCTGTTTTAGCAGGAGAAAGAAAGAAAGAAAGAAACAATGAAAATGTTAGCGACAAACTAAATTTTAACGTAAAATAAATTCGTTTTTTTTATAATCTTTCTAAATATTTATTTATATTTATCGTATGTTTTTGAAACTAACTTTTATTGTACAATGTACACTCACTTAATTTAAATTGTTGTCATGCACAAAAAATTGTAGAAAAATGAAAATTGTTTCAAAACACAAGTTTACGGTTACATTTTTTTTAAATAAGATTTTAAATGTCAATAAAAATCAGTCACCAGTATAGGGTTGTATAAATGTAAATTAAAAAAAATGATAAAACGAGTTGTTTTGTAATTAATACTAAGGGTTTTAAAAAAAGTCTAAATAGTTTAGAGAACTAATGAAGACGTTTTAAAATGTAAGCAAAAATATATATTGCATTCTCTTTATCGTTAAGAACTAGATTTGAATTGTCATGTAGAAAAAATTCAAAGAAATAAATTACAATCTATTTCTAACTTATCAAGCAATTAAAAACTGAATTTAAAATTGTCCCCAAATACTATTATTATTTTCAAACTGGAGTTTCAGTGAAACTTTTCGTGAAAAGAAGAGAAAATAATCTTGCTCAATTTATAATTTGTACGAGTCTTTATCAATTGAATTATTTTTTATGGCGAGTTAGAAAAAAATTATTTTGCTTCGGACAGCAAAAGTATGTTTTAACGAAAAATCAAATCTTATTCATATCGCAATCTTTTTATTCCTGTCTTTAAAATATTAATTTAGTTAGAAATGAAATGAAATAATCTATCTTCCAAATATTTATTTGGTAAGAAAGAGCGAAGTAAAAAAACAATAATAAGCGCTTATTATTTATTAAATAAATAATAAGCGCTTATTATTGTTTAATAAATTTTATTTCGTTTATTTAATAAATATAATATAACTCAACTTTGTATATATACGAAAAAATTAAAAACAAAAGAATTTTAGAAAGAAAAGCCTTTTACAAAAATAGGAAGTTAAATTATAACTACTTATTTCATAACTAAGTAAACATAGTTGTATTCGTATTGTAATAAAAACAAAACAAAAATTATAATAAAAATACGATGTAGTTAACATTTCGTATATAAACAAAACAGTGTATGATATGTTCTTACCTTAAACATAAAATAAAAATGATTCTAATATACGTAACTTGAATGAGAAAATGTGTTCTTTAATTTATCATAATTCTAATGATAAATAAATAGGCAGATTTTTTTTAAAATTAAGGGCGGACCTGAACTTTTGGAACACCCCTCTAAAATTTTTGTTTTTAATTTTTTTTTCTTCTTTCAATGGATTATTATCGATTGCACACCAATCTATCAGACTGTAAAAAAAAATTCAAAAAAGTTATTTATTTTTCGAGTTTTCAGGGGTGCTCAGTTTCCCGTATAAGTTTATCGTAAATTGAACCCCCTTATCGGAACCGCTAAAATGAAAATTTTATTTATTTTTCCTTCAATGGATTATTATCGATTACACACCAATCAATCAGATTTTTTTAAAATTCTTGAAAGTTCTTTATTTTTTGAGTTTTCAGGGGTGCTCATTTCCCCGTTTAAGTTTATAGTAAATCGAACCCCCATATCGGAACTGCTCGAAAGGAAACTGGCGCAAATGTGTCAAAGTTAGGGTGGCCCAGAAAAAACAGAACCCAAATTATTTATTTATTTTCCCATTAAACTTACCTTAAACACCAACCCCAACACCAACCCCTAACCCTAACCCTAACCCCAAATCCTAACTCCCCTACTTGAATTTAACAGTTTTATTACAAAATATGTGGGTTCTGTTTTTTCTGTGTCACCTTAATTTTGACACCTTAGTGCAAATTCAGCCCAACTGTTAAGATAGAGCGGTTTCGATATGGGGGTTCGATTTACTATAAACTTATACGGGGAAATGAGCACCCCTGAAAACTCGAAAAATAAATAACTTTTTAGAATTTTTTTTACAATCTGATATATTGGTGTGTAAACGATAATAATCCATTGAAGAAAAAGAAAAGAAATTACAAAGAAAATTTTTTTTTCAGCGGTTCCGATATGGGGGATCGGTTTACGATAAACTTATACGGGGAAATGAGCACCCCTGAAAACTCGAAAAATAAATAACTTTTTTCAGTTTTTTTTTTTTTTACAATCTGATAGATTGGTTTGCAGTCGATAATACTCCGTTGAAAAAAAAATAATTAAAAACGAAAATTTTAGAGGGCGTGGGGTTCCAAAAGTTCAGGTCCGCCAAATTAAGTCACCACTTTTTTCTCTCTCTTTCTTTTTTTTTAGTCCGGTCATGGACCGGATACTTTAGCTAGTATATATATATAATATATATATATATATATATATATATATGTGTGTGTGTGTGTGTGTGTGTGTGTGCTCCCTATCCCCCTGGGGTTGAGCACTTTGGAGGGTATTTCGCTGGTGACCGCCAACTAAAGCGTAAACGCAACACTCTCCTATAAAAGGGATGGAGAACTCTATGGCGGCATTTACGTACATACAGATGTGTATATGAAAACAGTTAAAAACCCCTTTGCATTTTGTGTCGACGATAGCCGAGCGGTTAAGCTGTCCGACTGATGCTGAATCGAGTGGAGTTCTATATCTGTTGGTAGCTTACAAAATGTCTAGCCACACTGAAGATACTTGATAAGCCGAAACACGTGTCTGGGGATGATATATATATATATATATATATATATATATATATATATATTTCTCTGTGTGAGTGTACATAAAGTATGTAGTATGTACGAGATTGTGCATATATAAGCTACTCATCTTTTAACATGTATATACCTACGTTCGTTACTGAACACCTTTTATTCCACGTGTAAATGTATATGAATAAGGTAATGTTTGCAAATTTCACGCCTGATATGCTACTAATTCTGTACCCAGATTTTTTTCACTCCCTGTCACAAATCAAACGTACCTACCAAACAAAGCAATTGTCAACTTCTGGCTTCGAATTAGAATTCATTTTCTCTATACAAGGATACATGTCTTTTTCTTAATTTAAATGTTTCGTTTGCACGATTCAGTGAAAATACCTGAGATTTATGCATTCATATTTTATACACAATAATATGGTTTCAAGTATCCATTTCTATTTGATAATCATCATATTTTTTCAGACAGTATTATGGTTTCAAGTGTCTATTTCAATTTAAAAATAATCATTTGTTTGCACAAAGATATATGGTTTCAATATTCTTATTTAATACTAAAAACCGTATCGTTTCAAGTAACTATTTCTAATTGATAAGAATCACTTGTTTGCACGCCGTTATATGGTTTCAAGTAACTATTTCGATTTAATAATAATTATTCGTTTGCACAAAATTGTACGGTTTTAGTATTCCTATCTAATACTAATAATTATAGGGTTTCAAATAACTATCTTTATCTAATGATAATCATTTGTTTGCACACAGTTGTATGGTTCAATATTCCTATCTAATACGAATATTTAAATGGTTTCAAGTGATTATCTAATAATAATTACTTTTTTATGAAGTTGTATGTTTTCAATATTTGTATTTAATACGAATAATTATATAGTTTTAAGTAACTATTTCTATCTAATAATAATCATTTGTTTTCACAGAGTTGTATGATTTCTATATTCCTATCTAATTGAAATATTTATACGGTTTCAAGAAACTATTTCCGTTTAATAATAATCATTTGTTTGCACACAATTATATGGTTTCAAGTAACTAATAATCTTGAGTAAACAATTATAGATTCAAGTAATTATTCTTAATAAAACTAATTTATACATAGTTATATAGCATCAAATATACCTATCAAATACAAATAATCTTTAAACAGATCTGTTTGACCTGTAGATGGTACCCTAACAGGTACTACAGTTGCATTATTGATGGGCGTACTATCATTCTGAACAGTTAGTGTAGAAAAAATTATTTGAATTCAAACCTAACCGTTAGAACGGTTAGAGATTTGATAGACGTCTCGTAACCTTAGTTTTGACCTCTGCTTCCTGTTCTGTGAGGAAAGCGTGAGAGAATATAGTTAGATATTCAGTCTCTCGCTGATCATCGGGATAGAAAGACGCGTTAGCTAGAATCTCGCACCATGCGTGGTTGAGGATTGGATCCAGATCTTAAGAACTTAAGAAATAAATATGTGAATTCACTAAGAACTGTTTTTTGATGTCGCTAAAAGCAAACGACAACGCAAGACGTCTCAACCATCATCTTAAGATGAAGAAACCGCCCGAAACCAGAGAAACAGCTAATAACTCTTAACCAGTCATCGACAAATAGATACACAGAAGTAAGAAGAAATATCAGCCAAGCTACAGACGAAATATATTCTACTCATAAGTAAGTACAGACGAAGATAAGATTTACTATGAGAGATGCAACCACGGGTATCCCTCATAGTGTATTAGCAGCGGCTACCTGGCGTTGCCTGGGTAGAGGGGGTTAAGTTAGTCTTGCAGATCCATTATTACTTAATCGTGAGTTTAATCCTCATGGGATGACCCATTTAAAGTCCCATGTAAAAAAAATAGACCTTGCATTGATCCAGCTAAAAAGAAATGTTAATGTCTACTATCTAAAATATTAAATGAAAAAAAATTCCATGCTGTTATGATTTAAATTTTATTTTTTAATTATCTTCCCCAATATGAATCAAATCCTTATCATTTTTTCTCAAAAACCAAGCCCTGGTGATATTTTATGTGTATATATTTTTACTTTGTCATTAATTGTTTTATTTTTTAAGTTTCCTCCGGACATACACATTCACTCAACTGCCCTTTATATATGTATAGATATGCATATAACAGTTTAACGAACGGTTTAATGCAATGAGCACACACGTGTAATCGACTGCAATTAATCGGTATCTCGACTAATTCAGTGGATTTAACCCTGAAGATCCTCATGGTGAAACTCGAGTAGGTTATCTCTTGTACCTATTTTATAATAAATTTGCTCTACTTACGTATTGAGCACTTTGTATTTGTTATATCGCTGACTTACCCCCTTGAATTCTGCACCACCTAACCATCGTGACCATATTCACCGGTAAGTCACCTTTTCCATTATGCATATATATGTATAGATAGATAGATATGCCGTTATGTAATAAGACGGCTATACAATACTACCACTTCGGGTTAAAATAGACCTGGGATTAATAGCAATGTTTTTTCTCATAGGCCTATTGCCATTCAACGTTTAAAGTTTACCCATACCTGAAATGAATATAATTGGATTCCTACCTTTACCGTGGGTGTTAGCGCTATGTGAAGTGCAGTCTCGTTCAGGATTTGAACTCGGGTAACCAAGTTCACATCCTACGACGATCACTCTTGCGACACAAGTATGTATGAATTATCAGTATTAGACAGGAATACTTGAAACCATACATCTGTGTATACATTATTTGTATTAAATAAGAATGCTTGATATCATATAACTGTGTGTAAAAAATCTCTTACGAGAAAACTACACAAAAATATGTATGTGAATATGAATTTGAATATGAACGTACAATGAATGCAAATTCTACAAGCATAAAATAACCGAGACGGGTTGACATGCAGTTAAAATCAATCAATTATATGATCGAAGACAATAAAAACTGAATGATGGTGATGCTGCGCAACTTTCTCATGTATGTTTATTTTCTGTTTATAGTTAATAGACTTTTAAACGAGGAAAAGGTTTCTCTCACTTTTTATGGTATAAGATAACGTTACCCTCCTACGCCTCTCCTCTCCCCCCTCTTCCTCCTATTATGTCAATTACTTAATTACTAAACTGGCCACAGCGGCTGTAAAGGGCATTTTGCCAATATGTACGAATTTTTCTTAGTAGCTGAGATAGTTGCGTCTTTACACCAGGGCTAAAATGTAGTGTTATTCCCCCAAGAAATGTTGGAATATTTCGATATATAAGGTGTGCTGAGGATAACAACTTGTACTTATAAACTCTTCCAGGCTGCGTGGTCTGAATCGGCCAATCAACTCGCTCGAATACGTGGCTGGTTAACTATTTAAATGCGTTGGTGGACTGGCACTCAGTTGCTCGTGCTTGCTTAACACGGACGAACACAAGGATTTTAGGATTCTGCTTAACACGGGTCAAACTTAATACCACAAGGGATCTCCACTGTAGAACTGAGCTATGTTTAGTAAATACCTAGAATGCTGAAATAAACAGTCGATAAAAAGCGCTTAGGAATTCTTCCTGAAAATGTCAGGGATTATCACTTCCATTAGTCTCCCGAAAAAGAAATAACTCTTATAAATATAGATTCGATAGAGGCACTTGGTGTAATGGTTATCGTTGTAGAAAATAGAAACTCTTTAGTAACAAGTACACAAAGAATGTGAATATGAACATACAGGGTGTTCGGGTTTTTGAAACCCTTCCCAGGGAAACTGTAACATCAGCTTTCACTAGGTTCCAGAGCAGGATTGAGGCTGTGATCGACACTAGTGGCAGTTATTTTGAGTGAAACTTGTTGATAGTAGTGTAATTTCCGTGCCTGTTGAACTTCTTTACAATCCATTAAATTTTATAGTTACCAACCACGTTTTCTTTTTCCTTATGAAACTGTCAAATTTATCCCGAACACCCTGTACAATGAACGCGATTCCATAAACTCTAGATATAAAATATTCATAGACGGGTTGACATGCCGTTAAAATCAATCAATCGGTCTATTCATAGCATTTCCTGATACAGAGAGTTATTACTTGACGATCCCCTTTCTGAATAATATTGGAAACTAAATGGTACCGTGACATGAAACACTCCACTTTGGTCCTTACTTGGGCTAGACGGGGGCGATCGGAGGTGCCCCCCCCCCGATTAATCGACTGGTTATTTCAAACCCTAGCACCTATATCACAGTGTAGATTGTCTTTCAAAGGCGTCTCACTGGTAACTGACTATGTATTTATCCAAATCCTCTTCCCGGGGAAAGACATTGGCAAGACCCTTATCCACCGCCTTCTAGCATATGTATGATAAAAAGAGTTGGGGTATTACTATAAGAGATGGGGACAATCATATAGGTGCTAGGGCTTGACGTGACTAGCCGATTAGGGGGTAACTTTGATCAACCGTTTCATAAGGGCCAAAGTTTTGTTGCATGCCATGAACTGATCAACCACCAGGATTCCGTCCTTAAGTATCCTGGGTCACCACCCTCAGCCAACAGGAGGATCCATTGTGGGGTATTACTCCTCTATACAGAAGCAGTTGGCGTATTCTATAACCATGACGACGGATTGTGCTACAACAATGTCAATTTTTAAGTAGAATTATGTTGGTTTAAATTCAGATTTCTCCTCGACTGGTTGTCTTTGCAAAGCAAAAGAACCTCAGTATTCCCTATTATCTATCCAAGTCTACAGAAAGATTAGATGGGTTTATACCATTCCCAAGGGTATTGGTGCAAAAAGAAACGCAAACATCTTTGTCCAGGATTTGAACTCGCGGCACCAATTCAATTTCCTACTACGATAACTATTACACAAACCGCGCTTCTAGTAACAATTTGGAGAGTGTCTGCTTACATATGTGCAGTAAGGTTCCCTCTAATAATTTGAACAACCGGTTCTCCAAAAATTCAAAATAGCTGGATACGTTCCAAACAAAATTTATATATATATATATATATATATGTATATATATATATATATATATATATATATATATATTTCATTTGATGAATGACTGAATAGTATCTATTCATCAGTGGTGAATTATTTAGAGAATCCGGAAGTCGAATAAGTCTTCTTTTGTGAAGAAAGTCCGGTTATGCCATGTTGTTCATTGTTTATACACGTGCGTTCTGGCAAAATAAGTTACAGCTAAATATTTCTCATATAATGTATAGATATATAAGTACATATACAATTCACACGCGCACATACACATATATACATCATAGATATAAATATATATACACACACACATATATATATATATATACATGCATATATATATATATATATATATATATATATAGAGAGAGAGAGAGAGAGAGAGAGAGAGAGAGAGAGAGAGTGAGATGCAAACATTTTTCTTATTTGCAGTTTCTTCTTCATTATATATATATATATATATATATATATATATATTCATTACGCACATGATGAATAACATTTCATTCAATTATGAGAAACTTGTTTACTGTTTAAAATATTTTCAAATTTGAAAAATAAGAACTTTTATATGCACACATATATATACACAGATAAATTTATATATATATATATATATATATATATATATATATATATATATATATATATATATATATATATATATATGTTTTGTATACAAGAATACATAAACATACAGTTCCTCCGAGATGGATAATTCCCATCTTATAATACACAAGTAAGCCCCCCCCCCGTCGTATAAATACCCAGAAGCGGCATTCAAAATTTAAATCCCATATCATTCAGTCGATTTATTACATTTCTCTCACAAACATTGACTCCTGTTTTGTCTCATTTTTTTTCTTTGGTTCTGTTGTTCATTTTTCTATTTTCAATGCATATTGTTTCATTTTTTTTTATCCTTATGCTTTGATGACTTTCATGGTGTGCCAATATGTTTTCCTTTTCTAACTACCCCATTTCTTTTATGTTTGCACCAAATTTTAGGCATAGCTCACTGGGAATGACCAACGTATTTCACCCAACTCCACTGTGGGTTGCCTTCTTGAGTTTTACGATACTTTCATTGTTTTAATTGAAACTCTTTTCCTTTGAGCCATGTTTCTTCTCAATTAGGTATACCAAACCGCTTATTGAGTTCTGCAAGAACTGTCTTTTAGCAGTAGCAGTTGAATATCTCGGCATCTGCTGGTATTTGTTTTAGGAATGTAAATTACAAAAGCATTTGATAAATCCTTCCTCAGCATTCCTTCATAATAGTTTCCTTTGCATGGATTGAAAACAATTGCATCATTAATTTAAATAGTTTAATAATAATAATAATAATAATTATTATTATTATTATTATTATTATTATTATTATTATAATAATAATAATAATAATAATAATAATAATAAATAATAATAATAATAATAATAATAACTTTTTCAGCTAGTATATTAGGTCTGAGACCTGTCAGCTGTTCCTTATAAACATTAATCTTAATTCCACAGAATATTTATTATCTAACATTGCCTTAAAGGAGTTTAGAGATGGGACATTCACTATTGATGATGGTAGTTTATTCCATGTATTCACCATTCTGTTACTAAAATAATTTTCTCTTGCATTTGATTTGCAAACTTTTTAAAAGAGTTTTAATTTATGACTTCTGGTATTGGTATTTTGAGCAATGTTTAGTAGATCAAAGTTCGTTGAATAAAATCTATGGGTAATATTTATAGATTTCAATCATATCTCCTCTTGTGTGTCGATAAACTAAACTTGATGAGTGAATTTTTCTAAGTTTTTTTCATACGAAAGGTTTTTTAAATCATTCATTACTTTAGAAGTTGAGCTTCTTCAATGAGTTTTAATTTAATCAAGTAATTTTTAAAGAATATTTTATGAAGCGGGAATATTCAGCTATTAAAGAAAAATGTTTTCCATCTTATCTGTTACTAGAAGCGGCTACCCAGCGTCGTCTGGGTAGAGAGGTGATTTTTTTCAAAAGTTAGTCTCGCAGATCTATTATTACTGAATCCCCGGAGGATGCCATATTAAATCCCCGCCTAAAAAAAAGACCTTGCGTTAATCCAGCCTAAAAAGTCTAAAAAGAAGAATTAACTATTTACGATATCAAATGCAAAAAAATTATATGCATTTATCATTTAAATTTTATTTTCTAATTACCTTCACGAATATAAATCAAATCTTTATTATTTTTACTCAAAAAGCAAGATCTGGTAATAGTGAATGTGTACTTATATTTACTTTGTCGTTAATTGTTTTATTTTAGTAGTTTCCTCCGGATATACATACACATAAACTGCCCTTTATATATGTATAGATTAATCTATTTACCGTTAAATAAATAAACATAAATAAGCAAACCTCCTGTAAATGTGCTAATTCCATGATCATTGCCAGGGGAAGTCGTTGAGGTTTGTTAAATCGTAGGTAAGTCATATTCAATATAGATATCTACTTTTATCTAGACACAGTAGATACCTTTGAGAATATTTGTGAGCAGACACACATCGCGAAATTGAGATCCTGAAGACGTTTGAACTCTGTCTTCTTTAAATAAAAAGGTGAGAGAGAGAGAGAGAGAGAGAGAGAGAGAGAGAGAGAGAGAGAGAAAATGAAACGTTATCCGTGACAGATGAACAAGGATTGGCTTTGCCGTGCTTTCCTTGTTCTTCTTGTCTTTGTTATGAGAAAGAAAAAAAAACCAGAAAAGCAATTGTTATGTCCTTTCAGTTAGTTAAAAAAAAAGAAGGTAGAATGGATATCCCTGAGGGCAACTAACTGTAACAAGTCGGTTAATGTCCTAGTAATGTCTGGCCGTGTTTCATGTTGATTCGGTTACAATCTTTTAATCTCTTTCACTTTTTGATATTTAATAATGTAAATCTCAAGTATGGTAAAGGGACAAATGAGTGGAAGATTTTGTGTTGTGTTAGCCTTTTTTCTTTGTTAAATTTCTCACGTTTCTCCATCTTCTCTTTCAGACCGTGTCAATTTGGCGATTTAATCCATTTTGCGGATCTTCTTCTCGAAGCTTTACATGTTGGACTTCGTTCGGTCATCTTTCATACCATTCCATTTGATATTTACGTTGATCTGGTTCGTGAATTAAAGTTGTGTTGCGCGGATGTGTGTGTTGGATTGTGACATTGTAGTAAGTCACACTATTACATTCATTTTCGGTCTAATACTCTTGGGAAAAGTATGATCCTTCTCATCCACCCACCTATGGGTTAAATAGTATCCCTGCTGTTCTTCTACGAGGATGCATTTAGCATTAAATAACCCACAGAGAATGATATGCCATTAAACAAATAAACTGAAACATCTACTTTCCCCTATTCTGCATTCTTATTCTCTTCGGCTTCTTCTACCATCCACCCTGTCGACGGGGTTTAGAATACGTTGTCTGTATCCCTTGAATATGTTTCCATGGTATGGCACAGGGATGAGGGTCCGAGTTCTAGAAATCTGGGGAGTTTGAAGTATCTCTTCATTACCATCACTTCCGGGTCCACTCTGTCCTGATTCATTTTTGCACACGGTCTTATCGAACTCAAATGATTTTTAAGCAGATTTATTTGATCCATTTGATGGGACCCTAACAGGTACTACCACTCTAGATCAGAGTGGATCTGAGATTAATGGTATTGAAGAGTTACTCCACACTCCACCGATCCCCAAAACAGGAGCCTCACCAAATTTGCGGTGTAGTTTCATATCCAGGGCCTTCTTTTGGTGGTGGTCTGTGATGGACACAGTCAGCGTATTCTAAGCCCCGCCGACAATGCTATCCAGCACTAGTGTTTGACGGGTATTTTGCTATTTTCAGTTGCGAGTAAAAATGAGAAGATGAAATAAAATACGAGTCAAAAACGTTCGTTTCTTTATTTGGTAGGATTTAAAGAGCAGCCTTAATTACAAATTGCCGGAACTCTGATAAACTGTTACTGCAAAATGCTGCAGCAGGCATATAGTTTATTTACAAGATGCAGTAACATAAAAAAAGTTGTTTTTTTTCTGGGCAAGGAAGTAGACAGTGTCTGTTATCAAGTTGCAAATATTACGTAACAAACAAATCATGGAACTGGAAGTGCGTGGTTCTTTTTTTATGAGTCCTATTCTCCCCAGTTCTGTCATCATCAGATTATCAAATATTTCCTTCCTTACAACACCAATTATTCGGTCTGCGATTTCTTCAAGTTGAAAATATGGGAAAATTCCGCAAAACGCTTATCGAATCCAAATTGGAATCATTGTTTTATAATATAATATATTTTTCTGAACGTTGGTGTAAAAGCTTAGAAAGACATGGAAAATATTTTGACGATTGAATCATGAAAGTCTGACTTTATATGAATAGCGGAAATGCTGGGAGATTTCTGACCTGAAACATATGCAGTAAGGTTAAATATGTGCGAGAGGTTTTTTGGGAAATACAGGAAGTAATGTTTAAACAAATAAGTAAAATGGTTTTGGTAGATAAAGTAACAAGAAAATTGATGTAGATAAGAAGAACTAGGAGTAACAGTAATAAAAAAAGAAATTCAAGAAGAAAACACACAAAAACATAGATGAAAAAAAAGATGAAGATGAGAAATGCAACAAATTTTAACTCTTTGCCTATCAAATTTCTCCCACGGTTGTACCAAATTTTTTTTTTTTTTTTTTTTTTTTTTTTTACCTGTATGATAAGATATTTGAAAGTTCACTATCTATTCACCCCAGAAGTAATTCTATTCAAATATTTTTTTTATTATTGTAACATGAGTCCTTCTGCTCAGATATAATGAGAGCCTCTGCCATCGGTTTACGGTAGGATTACAATAGTTGGGGAGTTCCTGAGAGCAACTTAAAGTAAGGAAAGAGTTAAGCGGATTACTGCTGGTTTGAATTCATAGTTTTTCTTCTCGTAGACTGGTTGCCTAACTAAACTAAAGAACCGAGTCTTCCCAACTATTTACCCATTTCCTACGACGATAAGCGTAACAATACACGCGCTTCCAAATACTCACCCCTTCGCAACAATTAATGACCTTGATTCACAGCCTGCTCGTGTGGAGGGATTGATAAATATGTATGCGTGACGAGAACGCAGACAGGATTTGAACTCAGGTCTCCGATTTCATTTCGTGTCACACGAATAACCGTTACGCTGAGCGCGCCTCTGATGGGTGATGTAAAGTTATAGAAATTCAGGGCAAAAAACTATTTGATGACCGAATAAGAATCCCATGAATTTATACGAATAAATGACTTTGCTGCCAAGAAATACTTCCAGTCTCATGAGTTGGCAAGCAGGTTCTTTAAATTGAAAAGCTGCGATAATTGAAGAACAATGTTATCTCAAAAATATCGAAATGAAGGTGGTACTTATTAGTTCTTCATGCACTTTACGATCATTATCAACGTTTTTTTTTTCTGTTCTGTGGTGAGAAGAATTGGCGCCTCTTCAACGTCCAACTTGCTGTGCGGGGTCTAACAAGGTTGAATGAGTACAAAGCACTTCAAAACCGGTCAACTGCATTAATGAAGTGTTCGGAAAAAAACTCGATATTGACTCCTCCTCCATTTGGGAGCGGGGAGCATTCATTATGTAATATTCACATGAACATTTTCGATTTTCTCATAATTACTTGCATATATGTGTGGTTATGTGTGTGTGTGTGTGTGTGTGTGTGTGTGTGTGTGTGTGTGTGTGTGAAACTGATCGCATGAGTAGAGAAAACGTTCACCGATTTCAGTGGGTAGAAAATTTATTCAGATAAAAATTGTCGTCTTCGATGGTCAAGATTAAGAAAAATGAAAAGGTTTCCTATTAAGATTGTGAATACAAGGACTTTTTTTCTGTTATTACTTTTAAGTGCGTGTCATATACCTCCCAGATATATATATATATATATATATATATATATATATATATATATATATATATATGTGTGTGTGTGTGTGTGTATATATATATATATATTATATATATATATATATATATATATATATATAAGTTAAGAGAGCATAGACACATAGTCACCAAGCGCTATTGACTCTGTGCTTACGCTATCCTAACTTCGTCAGCAAATTTTGATTTGTAATTTTTTATGGTCAAGGAATATATATAATAAATCTTAAAAGAGAAGTGAAAAGACAAATTTATAATTTGACATACACACGAATATAAAGTGTATAATTACTGAAGTGAGGACATCGATGTTACCAGAGACTTATCATGATTTAATCGATGTGTTACCGGAACGAATGAAAGAAATCGTAAAAGGGTGCTACAATAAAATATACTAATATAGTTCTCCAAATGTTTGTTCAATAATAAATACTTTTTCATGATAAAAATATATTTTTGTCTTTTTGTTACCATATATAACCATCTTCAAAATTCAATTACTGTTCTATTCATCTGCTTAATTGGTGAGGGCCGGTATCGAACCAGGAATACTTGTGGTTGCTACGTGGATTCTCAACCGACAGAGCTAAACCATTTATTTTTAGTTAGAGATATACTTATATAGGTAAGAGTATAGATAAAAGGATATGAAAACAACACAATATGCTGTTAAAGTGAAAAGATTTTATATCATACTCATAGCTAATATTGAACAATATTTCGATTTAGCTATGAATATATATATATGAAAATATTTTTACTTTAACAGTATATTGTGTTGTTTTCATATCCTTTTATCTATACTCATACCGTCGGATTCATTTCCTTTCTATTAACTTATATAGGTAAATAAATAACTAGAGATTTAAACAGTTATAAGCATAGATGTTACGTACTGACATTTTCACCATACCAAATCGATATAATGTTATATACCTTTCTTTACTTCTTTACTTCTTCTATATCTTGGTTATCTATTTTTCTGGCCAGCTTTGGTTCTATCTTCTAACATCTTGATCTGATTTCTTCTAAGGTCTTCTGTTGCTATGTTCCTGCTGGCTGGTCGTCCTGGATTCATTTCTTAGTCTTGTTACCAAGACATTCATCAACCACAAGAACATTTTACTTATATAAACTTTTATTTCCTTAACTATACATTTCACGTAACTAAATATCTAACTAACATAGCGAGCGCGAGTTCCAGCCTAGGCAGAGCACAAAATGGCCGACTGCTCTGCCTGACGTCCAACTGCAAACTGGGGACTCTGAAAAAGGTCCCACGTGACTTCACATATTTGGCGGGCTTCTGTAATTTTCTATAGAAGGACCCGGCCATGGTATGAAAGGGGTCATCCCCTCAGAATTACAGGGGATTGTCAATAATCTTATGCAACCGCATAGATTATGTAACATAGAGAAATAGACATAGAGCAAAATATATCGATAGATACGGGGTGGGAGTAGTTAAGTAGGATAGGTAATCCATATAAAACATCTTTGGTGAAAATCGATTACCATAATCTTGTAGAACTTCTCCGCGAATTTTTTTTCTCTAAAGTTTCATAACTTCTATGACATTTCAGGATGAAAAAATAAAACCTAATTCACAAAACTTTTGCATCTTTTCTTGCGGCTACACAGTCGTTTAAATTGCACAATGGGGAATCTTTTTTGCACAATAACTGCGCAGTGATGGGGCACGTTTAAATTTTTATTTATTGTATCCGTTATGATTGCAAAATATCTTGCTGCTTCAAGAAAAAAGAGGCAAAATATTTTAGACGTACCTCATCGAGCAAATATGCTTTTTAAAAATCAATCAATCATTCAATCAATTTTAAGAGACACACACACAAGCATATATATATATATATATATATATATATATATATATGATTATTGTAGTGATATCGGATCTCAGTGGGTGCCCCTGTTAGAATTTTGTTAGATTAATCGAAGCTTAACATGTGTATGTATGCATTCTTGGTTTTAAAATCACGTAGGCGAGAAGCTGTCTGTAACAGAGCGACGTTGACTTCACGCCCTAACTATATATATATATATATATATATATATATAGAGAGAGAGAGAGAGAGAGAGAGAGAGAGAGAGAGAGACTTAAAAAGTGCTCAATATAATTGATAGACCATTTATATCTAAGTTAGATTAGTGAAGACAGAATTCAATTGTGTTTGGTAATTAACTTCATGTTTCCTAAACTAACTTACATACACTCTCACAAATATATATATATATATATATATATATATATATATATATATAGTCATCCACAGGGGTAATTATGTGAGCTACCTACAGTCGGGATAGAACTCCGATCGATTTAGCATCAGTCGGACAGCTTAACCGCTCGGCTATCGTCACCCACAGAATGCGATGGGGATTTTAACTGTTTTAATACACACATCCCTATGTATATAAAGGCCGCCATAGAGTGCTCCATCCATTTAATAGGAGAGTGTTGCGTTTACGCTTTAGTTGGGGGCCATCAGCGATATCCCCTCCAAAGTGCTCAACCCCAGGGGGATGGGGAGCATATATAGTCACACAGGATGTTCGCAATAAATTTGACATATTTATATTGGTTGTTTTTCTCCGTTGGTTGGAGGTATTGACGCACACTACGCATCATTTAAAAGCTTAGGCCCTTCTTCATTCATATCCGTGATGACATATAGAATGGATGACTGGAACCCACCTGAATCATGGAAGAGAATAACTTGTATCATGATGATCTGCGTCGGCCATCAAAATAGGGAGATTATGGTTGCTGCCCAGTACTCCCTGAACACTGTAAAAACAATCAGGCATAAACTGGAGAATTGCAATGGAGACTACGAGGCTGTGACTAGAAGAAAGTAACATAATAGACGATCTGGTGGCGTTCGTACAGCAGAATTCTATAGAAAAATCTTTCGTAAAAATTATTTATACCATTTTATTAATATACTTCATGTATAATTAAAATGATTTATGCCAGTGTATTGACAAACGATAACACCGATAGACTTTTGAAAACTTTATTCTACTTAGAAATATTGGTACCCTTATTGAGAGTTTATATAGTCTAGTATTTACTAGAGAGCTCTTCGAAGGAGAGGTAATCATAAAATAATATTCGAAGTTAATGAAATTCATTTCTACAAGTTTATTGATATTCATAAAGTTATTTTTTTCTAATTCATTGATACATATGACGTTAATGAAAAGGCTGACATGCCGTAAAATTCCATCTACGAGCCAGCCAGAGTATTTCAGAAAAAAATGATCACTTTGTAATCTAAAACAACTCAAAATTCTATGTTTTATTTTCCAGTGAATGACAAGAAAAAACATAAAATGTTAAACATAGAATTCTGAGTTGTTCGACACATTCTGTTAAAATTTGAGATTCTTTGAATAAGAATTGGTCAAGTTATTAAATTACCAAACTATATGATTTTCTTTTGAAAAACCCTGCAGATAAAATTAACAAAAAGGGAGAATACGAAGCAATCTCATAAAAACATTAAAATGTTTTTAAAATAACTTGAAATATAAACCATAATCAATTATTAGTGATTTTATTCTTAACTAGAAGTGGCTACCCGGCCTCGCCTGGAGTGGGGGGGGGGGGTAAAAAGGTAGTCTTGTAGATTCATTATTGTTGAATCGCGAATTGGATCCTCGCAGGATGCCCCATTAAAATCCCTACATAAAAAAGTCCTGCCGTTGATCCAGACACTCTAAAAAAATTAATTTCTCCTATTTGAAATTCTAAATGCAAAAAAAATCCATGTTGTTATCATTTGAATTTTATTTTTTAATTATCTTCACGAATATAAATTAAATTTTCATTATTTTGTTTAAAAAGCAATATCTGGTGATAGTGAATGTGTATATATATTTACTTTTTCATTAATTGTTTTATTTTCTTAGTTTCCTCAGCTCATATATACACACAAACTGCCCTTTATATAGATATAGATAGAATAAAATGGAATGCTTACTACTTCTAAATGTATCCTAAGCGTTACCGTTATAGTACAACTACTACTACATCTAGATTCACACATAGCGTCACGTTTATCTGTTACAGCGAATAAAATCGGCGATCCAAGTTCAAATCCTGGGCGGAAACTTTTGTATTTCCCTTTGTTGCATATGACATTGGAAAAGGCATAAATCCTTCCGTTCTCTTTCCAACTATATAATATACCATTTTTAGAAGGGGTCTGTTTATCTTAGTCACTAGAAACCACAAGGTTCGATACTGGCACCCGACAATTCAGTGCATAAGTAGCATAGTTGGGATATGTGCAGTAAAGTGAGGAGCTGGTGTTAAGTGTTGCATTCTACTTCAAACGCAAAACAATTTTCCTGGTCTGGTGCTTGGGAAAAGAGGATAGACTACCTTGCTGTCTTGCTGATACCGACAATAGGCCACTCCGCCTGTGTTACTGCTTATTTACTCACTAGCTGTTGATTACTCCGCTTAACAAATTGACCTTGTGTTACATCCTGCTCGTGGCATAGAGGTTGGGTAAGTATATAAATACATTTAGTATTTCTATATAATATTAAACCAATTTTCAAATATTAAGGTAGACTGGGTTCTCTAGCCTTTGTAAGGTAAACAGTCTAGGAAAAGGAGAACTCTGAATTCAAACCAGCGATTACACAAAATGGTTGTAGAAATCTACACCATTATAGTCTCTGATTTCTACATATATAAGGTGATAAAAAAAAAACAGACATTTTTAAAAGTCAGGCCTGATTTTATATATATATATATATATTTTTTGTGTATTTTGGCAGCAAATTATTCGTAAGACATGTGTTATTGAATACCACGGAGTATTCTTTTTTCATTTTTTGTATGGATATTTTTCCAGTCTTCTGGCTATCCTTTTTGAATCTGGATCGAGTTGATTCATCATATATTTTATACTTATTTCCTGAGCGCTTTCGACTGTTGCTCCAGTCGTATTCATGGGGTTATGTAATTTGGTTTTTAGTTAATTTTTAGTTCTGTTATCTATGCTTTTATCAAATTCAGAGAGTCTATTATTTTTAAGAGGGGGGTTAGGTGAGTGTTAGTTATTGAAGATATTTAATACGTTGTCTCCGACTTTAAAGGCTATTTTATTAATGTTAGGTTTTTATTTTTAATGCATATGGCTTCTAGGATCTGTAGGCGTTTCTTATTGTTATTTTTGTAGATAATTTTAGTATTTTCGTTTAAGATTTTCCTAATTTCGGGGGAGGTGGATTTTTCTGGGTGTTTTTTAATAAAGTGTTGTTTTATGGATCTTGTGTCGGAGAGATAGTATGTAAGACGGCGGGATAGTGTTGTTGTTGTATGGCCAAGCATAGATAATAAAACTAAAATCAACTAAAAACCAAATTACATAACCCCATGAATACGACTGGAGCAACAGTCGAAAGCGCTCGGGAAATAAGTATGAAATATATGATGAATCAACTCGATCCAGATTCAAAAAGGATTGCCAGAAGACTGGAAAAAATATCCAAACAAAAAATGAAAAAAGAATACTCCGTGGTATTCAATAACACATGTCTTACGAATATATATATATATATATATATATATATATATATATATAGTGACACCCCCCAAAAAAGGTTTGACTTTCAAAAAAAGTCTGTTTTTTTTATCACCCTGTATATGTTCAAATAGATAGATAGATAGATAGATAGATGCATACATACATTTATACATACATACATAGTGGTGGCGCATGGTTTAATGTTTAGAATCATGTGAAATGGACTCGTCGATGCTTTTTTTAAATCCTGGACAGGGCAGTTTGCATTTCACATAGCGTTAATACCTTGGGAAAGATATGCACCCAACTACTCTCCTTCAATCTATGGGTAAATAGTAGGGCAGACATCGCTTAATAATTGGCCTTGTGTCATATCCTGTGCGTGCCGGGGTAAGGGTTGATAAATGCATACGAATACTATTATTATGACTACTGGTTTTATATTCGGCACAGTGGAATCCTTTCAGATATGCTGATGAAAAGAATGGTTGGCCGAAAGAATGGTTAAGATCTCCAAGAATCTCTGCAGGAATCAGCCTAAAGAAATCCTCTTAAAGACGGTATGACGACCCAATATATCAATTTCAAACCTAGCATACACCAACACTCAAAGTTAAGCAGGGGTGTCACTTACAAAGTAGAAAGTTGATCCCCATTATAAAGTTCATTCAAACAAATGTTTGCGATTACACAAAATGGCTGGGGAAATCTACACCATTATAGTCTCTGATGTCTACATATATATATATATATATATGTACAAATAGATACGTTCATACATAAATACATGTATAGTGGAGGCGCGTGGTGTAATGGTTAGAGTAATAGGAAATGGACTCGTCGGCACGTGTTCAAATCCGGGACGAGGCCGTTTGCATTTAATATATCGTTAATACCCTTGGGAAATATATACATCCAACAACCTCTCTCTCTCTCTCTCTCTCTCTCTCTCTCTCTCTCTCTCTCTCTCTCTCTCTCTCTCTCTCTGGTTAAATAGTAGGACAGACTGGGATCTGTAACTTTGATTAGGCAACATGTTTAGGAGAAGAAAAACTCTGATATCAAACCTGTTAAACTCCACTTAAGAAATTGTCTTTGTGTCACATCCTGCTAGTGCGGAGTGTTTGGTTAAAATCCTGGACGAGGCTGTTTGCGTTTCACTTTGAGTAAATACAACTGGAAAAGGCAGGAATCTATTTGTTCCCAACCCAGATATATGGGTAAATAGTAGGGCAGACTAGGTTTTTTAGCCTTGGTTAGTTCAATTTTAAATGGAGTAAAAGGCTAGTTTGAATTCAGATTTCCTTCTCCTCGTTTGATTATATCATCATCATCATCATGTCGCGCTATTAGCACGGATATCCATGACAATCCCTCGCCAACCTTCCCTATCATTCATTTTCCCAGGGGGGTCCTCTGCGCAGCAACCTGCATCTTTGCTTAGTTGGTCAATGTAGGTTGTGGACGGCCCACACTAGCATGTCCGTGTGTTGGCTTCCACAGAAGAACGTCACCTATGAGCTCATCCTTGCTTCTCCAGCAGTGCCCGGCATGTCTTGTCCGTCTCACTTGTATGGTTTGTGAGATGGGGGGCAGGTGGCCATATAGCTGTTTCCTCGTGGGGTGCTGCTTCCACGATTTATTCAGGACTGCACGCAGCATTCTTGTGCAGCTCCCGTCCAGCTTATTCTCAAGGCGCCTCGTTAGGGTCCAAGTGGTGCATCCGTACAGCAACACTGATACAACCACCGCCTGGAAGAAATGTCGCTTTAGCTTTTCAGTGAGATCGGATTTCCATTGATTATATATATATATATATATATATATATATATATATATATATATATATATATATATATATATTGTTTTAATACGTTTTATTGAAGACATTAGAACATTACTTTTTGATAATCTTTTGCTTTCATTATCTTTCGTGTTAGTTTTTTTTTTTATGTCGGGTTCAAATTGGTAGAACAGGTTCACCATATTTTGCTCTCATAGAGATTACTTTTGTATGCATCAACTGAACACAAAAAAATAAGAAAGATCCAACGGGTCATAATTTTAACTGTTGGAAAAAGAAATAAACCGAATGAGTCGAGATAATGAATATTTGAAAGTGGTCAATAATTGTAGAGTCGGTTTAGAAAGCCAAATCAGCAACAGAAATTAACTATCCAGGTTTCACTGAAAGTATCATCAGGATAATCCTGAAAGATATATATATATATATATATATATATATATATATATATATATATATATGTGTGTGTGTGTGTGTGTGTGTGTGTGTGTGTAAAAATGGAATTGGAATTGAATCCGACGATATGAGGAAGAATGAATAAAGAAAAGAAAGTACAGAATGGATAATTTTCAAAATAAAATTTCACTCTGATGAAGGTCGAATTTTCTCTGTGTACGGAATATTTTTACATTTTTCTATTATTATTATTTCATTTCATTTGTTTATTTAATGATAATAATAGTTTGAACCGTGTACACACAGATAAACTGACCGAAACACACAGATAAACTGACCGAAACACATGTGTAAGTGATATTGATTGAATTCATCTTTTATTATCCATTCTGTACTTTCTTTTCTTTATTCATTTTTCCTCATATATATATATATAGTCATCCACAGACACATGTTTCGACTCATTAAGTCCCTTCAGTGTGGCTAGACATTTTGTGAGCTACCTACAACCGGGATAGAACTCTGATCGATTCAGCATCAACCGGACAGCTTAAGCGTTCGGCCATCGTCACCTACAGAATGCAAAGGGAATTTTAACTGTTTTAATACACACATCCGTATGCATGCAAAGGCCGCCATATAGTGCTCCATCCCTTATATAGGAGAGCGTTGCGTTTACGCTTTAGTTAGCGGTGGTCAGCGAAATCCCATGCAAAGTAAAAATATACTAGCAAACTTCACCTGGGGAAAAATGAAAAGACCAAGATGGTCGTACCAACCGAAAATAATCGATTAATACTATAACA
The DNA here is from genome assembly GCA_023376005.1 of Doryteuthis pealeii. Lineage (NCBI taxonomy): Eukaryota > Metazoa > Mollusca > Cephalopoda > Myopsida > Loliginidae > Doryteuthis > Doryteuthis pealeii. The sequence continues at coordinate 153,750,024 of CM042138.1, read as the reverse complement.
CTTGGCCAAAAGAAAAATAATTATATATATATGAAAAATATATATATAAACCGCTAGGATTATCTAAAGCTAAAATGTAAAAAGTGCTCAATACCTAAGTGGAGCAAATAATAAATATAAATGAGTAAAATATACCTACTATTAATTTCGCTTAGTAGCTTATCAGAGCAAGAACCTGACTCAGATTCTTGAATCTGACTCTCAGATTCTTACCCTGATGAGCTACTAAGCGAAACTATTAGTAGGTATATCTGACTCATTAGGTTTATCTTTATTATATATATATATTATATATATATATATATATATATATATATATAGGATCTTCGGAATTTATTTGTTGCAATATGGTGTTTCAAGAACTTTCTAATAAGACTGTAACCGAAAAAATGTATATATTCTGAGAGAACAAGTGAGAGAAAGAGAGAAAGATATGTAGAGATGTGTGCACACTCGCATCTGCACATATGCGTATATATATATATATATATATATATATATATATATATATATATATATATATGACTTGGACTGAAGATTACAGAGGCGAGAAACTGTCCCTAACCAGGTGTCGGTGACCCCATGTCCCCGCTACCTTAACTTATATATATATATATATATATATGTGTGTGTGTGTGTGTGTGTGCGTGTGTGTGTGCGCGCGCGCACGCGCATTTGTGTATGTGTGTGTGTGTGTGTTTGTGTGAGTAGGCGATCTTCCTATGTACAAATTGTATCGGTATAAAGTGGATGATACCAAGTGTTACTTTGAGAGGATTCAACCAAAATTGAGAATTCAAACGTACATATAAAGATTTGTCTATATATTTTTTACTCGTACGGAGTATCATAAATAAATAAATTAAAGGATATATACCTTTAGAATATTAATTTATTTCGTCATAGTCTCTTTAGTTCTTTTTTTTTTTAATACTTTACTGGCGTGATTTTCCAGTTTCTTTATTTTCTTTTATATCATTCAAATTTCCCCCCACACACACTTCTTGATGCTCCAACCTTGATATTATCGTATGCCTTTCACCTAATACATACACTTTAACTTTTAAACGATATACCGGTTGTAAAACTTTTGAAAATGCACCGGTCGAAAGGGCGCTTAAGTTCTCAATTTTCTTTCGCCCCTTTTTAAACATGTCGTTTAATTAGCTGATCAACATTTAATAAAAGTATGATATTGTTCAAGACTTTGTATAAATTAAGTTGTACCAAAAATTTTACTGGATTCTTTGAAGCATTAAATAAATATATATAAAAATGTTAAGTAATTGAAAATTGAAAAATCAAAACAAAGATTAATGGATTTCTTACCTTTTTGGCATTCTGTCTAGAAATGATCAGAATAAATATTGTAACTAATTCTGTCTGTTGAATTTCCGGTTAAAATGTAATTTAGGTTATATTCAAATTAGAGATGATAAAAATCAACTGAAAAGTTTAATAACTTTTAGTGGTAAAATAAAAGAAATTATTATTAATAATCGATTAAGAAAGAATATAGGTTATTTAATCCAATTTAAAACTAATAAAAGATTAGAGAAATATAGTTAATATTATATGAACTATTATTATTTTTTTTTAAATTAAACCATGTACGAAATTGATAGACTAGTCAACCACGTCTTCATCGGTCGACGGCTAACTAGAAACTGGCTAGAACTAACGATCACTCTCACGCTTGCCTCGGATGGGTTAAACTAAGGTTACGAGATGTCTATCAACATATCTATTGTTAACTGTTGTCAACGGTTATCTGTTATTTCGAATTCATATAATTGCTCTACATTAAGCGTGCATAAATGATAGTACGCCCATCAACAGAATCGCATGCTGTGACCAGTGCAAAGAGTGTGTAATTCCCCTTTTGGGGCGTCTCAAGGACTGGGCAATAAAACCGGCTCTGTCCGTTTTAGACGAGGGAGCAAGTGCTGCCTGGGTGGGGGGCCTTGGGATCACGCGATTAATTTTACCATTACTTACTGTCTCAGGGCTGAAGTCCCTGAGCACAAGGCAAGTGTTTGAGCCACACATAGGTTAGCGAAAATCTTTCTCTTTTCAGTTTCATTCTTCTCCTTCATTTCTCCTATTTATTTCTTATCTTTTATTTTTATATTTTGCATTAATTCTTGTTCGTCTTGTCCGAGTTCTCTGATATAACAAAACTGAAATGTTCCCTACCGACCTCATATTGAGGTGATGCGGTGGGTGGGGCTTTCTTTGCACTGATTTATGTGATTTTCCTGTCAGTCGGGCCCTGCCGGTGACTCCCTTGCACGAAGTTGACCATTGTTTTGTATTTGGGGAAACAAACCCCGAAAAAAAAGGCATAATGTCAACCAGTGCGCTTTATTCGCGACTATTTTATCCGGATGACGGAGTCACTATTGATTTTGAATTAAAATAATGTAGAACATTTCGTACTCGAGTGATGGCCTGGGAGGGTTAGAAAAATTGTCACACCAATAATTCAAGTACAGAATTCAATATTCAGGGCTATTTTTCTTGGGGGTGGGGAGTAGATTTACGCATCAAACAGCTTTGTCGATTAACAATAATATACTAATGCATATTACACACACAGACACACATGCATATATATATATATATATATATATATATATATATTATGGAAAATCATACATATTATACATACACATACAAATACACGCACACACACGCACACATGTTGAAAAAACTTTATTATCTGAACTAATAGCCTTCGTTTAGTTAGAGGATATGCGTGTACACCTTGGATTGAAATTATGGCAAGATTTGTTCGAAAAACAAGGTAAACTTTGCTATTTCAAAAACATATCTCGTCTAATGAACGATCCCCTATGTTTGAGGTGAAAAATTGGTCTTAAAAAGATGTTCATTACACGAGTATGCTCCCATAAATTTGGTATGAGCTCTCTAATTGGTAATTTAAATTAACCCTCACTACTAAGCATATAAACAATGATCGTTTCCCCGGAAATTTGATCTCTCAGTGACCGTAAAATACATAAACAAACCTATGTACTTAATATATTAATAACACCAGTCCCCACTACAGCTGTCAGTGGACGAGGGGATAAGATATCGGGCTACCATACGGTCAGTCTGAGTTCGACCCTAGCCAAAGATAGTTGTATCTAGCCACACTATATATATATATATATATATATATATATATATATACTTTCTATCGTAATGCCCTCTCGGTGGGGCTAAGAATACGCTAATTGTCTCCCCTGTAAAGGGATAAGACCCCTACAAAAACCACTCTCTTTAGTATGACACTAAACTACATATGACACTGGGGATCCAGCTCTGGGGAGTGTAGAATAATTCTTCATTATCATCACTCCCAAGTCCACTCAGTTTAAAAATTATTCGTATGCGATAGGACCGTGTGTAAAGAAAAGCAACAATTATGCAAAAAATGTAAATGGGAATATACAATGAACACGATTCTCTAACCCCTAGGCATAAAATAACTCGAGACAGGTTAACATACTTTTGAAATCAATCAATCAAAGTATTGATATAAGAATGTAAACAATCCATTCCCACTGGATTGAATAAAGGGTTCAGTTCGAAATTCCTAGTAAGTTACAAAGATAAACATCTAAAGAAGGTTGAAGAATACAAACACTGTAACATTATGCTTGCTTTCAAATATACCCTCCGGGAGCAAGTATTTAAGTTTCAATGTAATAAAATATCATATTAAATTAGAAAGGTTAATAAAACTAAATAAGAATGCAGATAAAAAGATTTGTAACAGAACAACTGAAACTTACTCTTCTATCGCTCCCCTCTTTCATTGCTAAATTTTCCTAATTTAACTATTTAGTTAATATAGGAAGAAAAGAATAAAATTTCAGTTATTTCTTCTTGTTAATGGATTTCTTTTAAGATTTATCCCCGAGATTTTTGCTCATATTCATTAAGATAAAACCAAACAATTAGAAATCAATAATACCAATCACATATTTATCAAAATCAAATTTTTAATATCAATATACAAATTAGCCTTCCCGTTCACACTGTAAACCGCTATTTTGTTGTATATATAAATACAATTGCATGGCATTAGTATGTAGATATAGGGAACAGTATTAATAATGTAAAACAATTTTATTAATGATTGAGGTTTGAATAGAAATAAAATCATGGAGAATATGACGTAAATAACTAAGGGAATTGTGACTTGAGTAGTGATATAGTTTTGGTTACAGTCAAACAAACACACAATCTACGTTATAAGATAACAACCAAGATGAGGGTATTTGTCTGATTACACATATGAGAGAGAGAGAGAGAGAGAGAGAGAGAGAGAGAGAGAGAGAGAGAGAAATAAATTGATAGATATATATGGAATGTAATAGATAGATAAATAAGTATGGAATGAGATAGATAGATAGATAGATAGAACGATAAGCTTTAACTATTGAAATGCTATTCTAACTTTTTACTTTGACCCAAATTTTTAACCTTTCCTCGTCAACTGGTGACAAAAAATACATGATATTGTCTGTGGCTAAATATTGATTTTGTAAATATCCCTCAATTTCTAAAGACAGTTTTTGGTCCTTCCATTTTGCCTGTGTGACATTTTTTTTCATTTTAGTGCTAATGGTTGTATTGATGATAATATAAAGTAATCCATTGGTTTTCTTTGTTTAGTGAGCTTTGCAATAAACACGTTTTTTTTTTTTTTTTTTTTTCGGACTATAATGCATTGACGCGAATAAATGGTCAAAATTTACTTATTGTATTTGGTATGAACAGCATTTAAGGACTAAACAACTTATACAATAAATGGGAAAAGTTGTTGTAAGCATTTCAAGTGTTTGGTGGAGGGGTGGACAGTGACAAATATCAGCTTCTTTTTTAAGAGAATATATTACGCTTGATAAAATAGTTAAAGGTAAAATCATGCATTGTGTCGTAACTGAAAAGAAAGAAAGAAAGAAAGAAAGAAAGAAAGATGAATAAAAAAAAGGAATGAATAGAATGACTGAATGAAACAGAAATAAAGAATTTTTTATCAATAAAGAACGAAAGAGAAGAAAAAAAAAAAAAAAAAAAACGACCGTCATAATTTCAGAGTTGAGTGCCAAAATAAATAAACATTGGTGGGTGTCAGTTTAAGAAACCGATAGAAATGCCACAGAAAGAAAAAAATGGCACTGGGAAAAGATTAAGACCCTTTTCTTTTTTTTCTTTTTTTTGTTTCTTTTCTTGTCTCCTTACACCATCATCATCATCATCATCATGTTGTGCCTGTAGCACAGATATCCATGCCAATCTCTCGCCAACCTGGCCCTATCGTGCAGCATCCAGAATCCGCACAGAGCACTCCATCACGAACAGAAAGAGACACAAGGTCAATTTTTAAGTGGAGTAAAACTGTTTTAATTTATAGTTTTCCTTCTCCTTTACTGGTTGCCTAACCAAGACTAAATAACCCAGTCTGTTTATCCAGAGCTAGGCTGAGAAGAGATGCTTCCATGTCTTTCCCAAGAGAATTAGCGCGAACTGAAAAGCAAGCAGCCTCGTCCAGGATTTGAACTCGGGTCGCTGATTCCACTTCCTACGACAATAACCGTTACGCTAAAGATGTAACGAAATATATATCAATATTGAAGCACAGGACTTTCCCGGGTACGGTGACAAAATGGTTCATGCTGAAATGAATCATAAATAAAACAAGCAAAACGAAAAATAGGGGTTGAAACGGACTTTAATTTTTTTTATATATCACTTTCGATAATGAATAATAATTTACAAAAAATATATTGTGTAAATCTTGATTTATGTCTGTGTCCAGTGTACGTATTTTCAGTATTCTTTTTCTCGCGTGCCAGTTCTGATATTGCGTTGAAGATAAAATGTATTTACCATCATGAAATGTTGGAGCTTATACTTTTGTATTATTTGTATTATTCGGACTATTGTCCTCATCTTTATTGTTATCAGCTCAACATTTCGGCTGATGTGCCCTCTGGCTTTCTTCAGGTATTTCTTGTCGGAGTCGGGAACCTTTTCGTACTCGAAACCTTCCTGTTGAACTCGGGAGCCTTCATGACGTAATCGGAAGCCTTCACGGAACTTCGAACCTAACCCTTTATTCAATTCACTAGGGTAGACTGTTTTCATTCCGTTAACCATGACTGAGTACAAATGTTAAGCCGTGTTGATTATCATTCTATGTTACTGTCGCTCTTGATCAAGATTGAACCTGCAGTCTAGAGATAACTGTCACTAAAAGCTGTATTAACTGAACGCCTATATCCACTACGTTATGTGTTCAATTGGACGATATTTTTTTATCATGTCTTCTGGAACTGCTGGGTCTCTAGTCACTAGTAGTGTCCATATATATATATATATATATATATATCATTGTCGTGCTGGGAGCATGACTCTCTCTCTCTCTCTCTCTCTCTCTCTCTCTCTCTCTCTCTCTCTCTCTCTCTCTCTCTCTCTCTCCTCGTTCTTAACGGTTATCGCTCCTGAAAGGTCCTCTTCCCGGCATCCAGTATCCTTACAGAGCTGATCAATGTAAGTTTTTGCTAGTCAGCCTACTCTGACATGTCTATGTATAACTGTCCACATGAGAACGTCAGTTGTGAGTTCGTCCTTACTTCTTCAGCAGTATCCAGTATGTCTTGTTCATCTTACTTGGGTGGTTTGTGTGATAGGAGGTAAGTGGTCCTACAGCTGCTTTTTGTGGGGTGCTGCTTCCAGGATTTGTTCGGACAGTATGCAGCATCCTTGTTGTTCCCATCTAGCTTCGTTAAAGTCCAAGTGATGTAGGCATACAGTAGCACTGATACGGCTACAACTTGGAATAATTATTGTTTTATTTCATCAGGAAGATCAGATTTGCATATGATCGATAAACAATAGCAGTTATGATCTGTTTATATTTACCGAAATTTGGCGGCAAAACAGAGAAGAAAAGAACTCTTTCTGGACACCATGACACACGTGGGTCGTTTTTTAGATTTGGTGGCACTCGTCGGTTAGGGACTATAATACCCCAAACACGTTGTATTTAAGAAGATCTACCGCACTGGTGAATTGAATTTCAGCGTATATATCACTTTTCGCTGGGATCCACTTTTCTCTTACAAAAAGTTTGGTGCCAAAATTGATAAACAGTTTTATGTTCCGCACTCAATTGGCAAACATTCATCTTTGTCAGTCGTTTTCTCACTGGACTAAAAGTAAAAACATTTTTCAGATTTCAAGTACCACAATTCCATTCATCAAAGCATAGGACCCCGTAGCGTAGTGACTAATGTGTTGGACTGCGAAATCGTAGTAAGAGAGCTCGAACTCCAATCACGCTATTACATTCACTTTTAAAATTATACTCCTGGGAAAGGTATGGAACATGTCATCATTGCAGCTATGGTTTAATCGTACTACTACTTTCTTATATAAAGATGGCTTTGGTATTAAATAGCCCACAAAGGTTGATATGCCATTAAACAAAGAAGCCAAACCAAACCATAACAGTATGACACTCGAATAATTATACCGTTATAAGTAATTGCTTATATTTTTCTATGGTATATATTTATGGAGGCGCGTGGTCAAATGGTTAGAGTCATAGGAAATGGACTCGTCGACCCGAGTTCAATTCCTGGACGAAGCTGTTTGAATTTCACATAGCGCTAATACCCTTGGGAAAGGAATGAATCCAATTCTCCCCCCAGCTATGGGCAAATAGCAGGGTAGACTGGACTCTTTAACCATGGGTAGGTAACCAGTCTAGGAGAAGGAAAACTCTGAATTCAAACCTGTTAAACTCCGCTTAAGAAATTGACCTTGTGTCGCATCCTGCTCGTGCGGAGGGGTTGGTAAATATATATATATATATATATATATATAAAGTAAGCGTAATGAGTCAGATAATATCTACCTAGGTTCTCCTAACGGATCATCGACCAAGGTTTCTCCAAACGGTTCGGAGAAATCTAGGTAGATATTCTCTGACTCATTAGGCTTACTTTATTATTTATTGGCTCTACTTATTGTATTGAGCACTTTAGTATATTTAACTTAGGCAACTCTTACATTTTTTTGGTGGGGGGGTTGTCATTTTAATTCTATCAACTGATTATTTTCAGGGGGTGCATATTATTTGTTCTTTTCTTTTTTTATGAATATTTTTTCCTCCGAACGAATTTATTTTGTGCAATTACAGACTATAAATCCGGGAGTTTTTTTTTATACTGTCGAAGTTGAGAAATAAAACACACAAACACACACACACACCACACACACACACACACATATATATATATATATATATATATATATATATATATATATATATACCTAGAGAGAGAGAGAGAGAAAGAGAGAGAGATAGACAGACAGACAGACAGACAGAAAAACAGATAGACAGTCAGACTGAGAGCAAAAGGTGGACAGGGATGAAGAAATACAGAAACGGTGAGAGACATACAGAGGGTGTTGTTAAACTGTCTTCTAATTTTACTGCGCTATCCTCCTGATGATCGGAGAGTAGGACGATCTAAATTGAAAGAAGAAAACTGCAGCATGATAGGTAAAGGTTGTATCCAAAGTTCTATCATGCATGCAATGACCGAAATGATTTATATTAATGAGATACATCAGTGGGGACCACCTGTCAAGACTTTTGCTCTCGGCTTTTTGCGTGACTCGGACTAATGGCGTCCCCAATGGCGGGAGGAGCTGACGTCATTTCGCGGGAGTTTGTCATCCTAATGTGATGTGAAATCAGAGCGGGTCTCGTCGAATATATTTCACCGTAATTGGCGATACACACACACACATACACGCTTATATATATATATATATATATATATATATATATAATGCTCTGATTATCCCAATCCGTGGGTGAAATAGGCAATTATCATTGTACATTTGTGCTTATCAGAAGTGAATTGCCATTTCTGATAGCGTCTACGCCCAAGATATCAAACAATGATGAGATATTAAGACAGGGACGTGGTAAGTATTGAAAAATAGATATTTGCCACTTAAAAGGGACCTGTTTAGTTTAGTCGGTAGATCATCTGCCTTGGAACCAGAAGTTTCCGGTTCGATACCCGGCACACACCAACTCAAAGCATGAGTAGCACAGATTGTTTCTGTGTGGTAAAATGGGTAGCTTGCGGTAGATCTGGTTCTCCACCTCAGAGACAATCTATGCCAGTTTATTAATACACAGGGAGTTAATGAAAATCATTTTTACCAATTTATTAATATACATAAGTCGTCGGGATAGCCTAAAGTCGGTATCAGCCAGACAACAAGGGAGTCTATCCCCTTTTCACTAGCGCTATACGAAGGAGATTCTTTTTAGCGTCTGAGATAGAGCGCCACACCTAACATCAGCTCTTCACTTTACCGCACAGATCCCTGTGCTAATGAAAATTATCTATACCAATGTATACACCTGAAGTGAATGAAAATTATTTCTAAAACAAATCATATAAAAAACAAGATTTGGCATTAATTAACCCACACTATTTGATATGCCATTAAACCAACCAACCAACCAATCTATCATGTTACGCTCCGTCTCAGCTTATTGCATGTTATGTAAAATAGACTTGTGAGAATTTGCAATTTACGACAATAAATGAAAACGACACTCAGTCGTTGTTGTTTGATTACCATTTTGTTCGTTCGTTCTATTTCCAACCTGTCAACATGAGTGATTTATAGCACGTGGCTGTCAACAATTAACAAACAATTCGACCCTGAGTTCGAAGATCTCTCCAGATCTTGAACACGACGTGTGTGCAGACTCCAGAATTAAGGATCAAATCTTCCCAACCGTCGCCCAGAACATCACTCATCGGTTCGTCATGTTACAGAACAACAAAGTGTTAACTAACATGTTTTGTTGATGATTTCATAATTTTTTGCCTCAATATTCATTGATTCTTTATACATTCTAAGTCAGCAGAGTGTCCGACTAGGAACCACAAGGTTCCGGGTTCGATACCGGCCCTCGCCAACTCAGCGTATGAGTAGCACAGGGATCTGAGGGACAAAGTGAGGAGCTGATGGTAGGTGTGGCGCTCTACCTCAGATGACAAAACAATTTCCTTGGTTTAGCGCTAGTGAAAAGGGGATAGACTCTTTCGCTGTTTGGCTGATACCAACTTTGGGCTACCTCGATAACTTTACTTTTTTTTTTACTTTTACTATATATTTTTAAGGTATGTTTTCACAAATCCAAAGGGGGTAGTCCCCGTGGCCTTGTGGCTAACTACTGTTACTTCTGTGGCATTCACCCTAGCTCGGTTGAACCGGTCCCACCCAACGAATTCACCGTATCCCAAATGAATGTAGACTATACGCAGTGATCCAACACAATTCAGGTTATAAGTGTCAGCCATTTGCGGTTCCATCGACGAACTCCATAAAGGGCTGCGCCCAGGTTCAGCTCGGTATCTTGCTTGACTATTTTGAGCCATGTTTTCAGTTGACCCCCTTGGCGTTTCTTCCATCCTTGAGGTGGTATTGGGTCACCGGGTTGTCGACGTAGGACATGACTGACCTAGCGAAGACGTCTTACAAGAAGAGCTTGCTGAAGGGAGGAGATTGAGCACTTTGCCCGAACAGTGGTGTTTGAGATGAGTTGCCGCCATCGAACACGGAGAATCCGGCGAAGGCAATAATGCTCAAACATCAGCCAAGTTTCGCAGCTGTATAAGAGGATGGTGCGAACAAGAGATATTGTAGCTGATGTACTGGACTACCACACCTTATTAAGCAAATTCAAACTCCAGTCGCACTATCACATTCACTTTCGTTCTAATACCAATGGGACAGTATTAACAACTTCATCCCCATCTATGGGTTAAATAGTACCACTATTGTTCTTCTACAAGGATAGTTTTTGACATTAGATAACCTGCGAAAGTTGATATGCCCTAAAATAAGGAAACTGAAACCAAAGCCAAAATGTTCAATTGTTAAATAGAAATATTGTTTGATATTTGTTTATTTACAGTGAAGTAAAACAAAAACTTAATCTTGATGAACATCTTCGAAGTGTGTTGATTCCATAATTTTTGCCACTTATACAAAATCGTTTTAATTTACTCATTACGATGTAAACTAGCTCTATTACACAAAATATTAATAGGGTATTATTTACCCCAAACTGTATACAATATTTTGAATATACTAGAACTATTAGAACCTCTGTTGTGGTAGCATGTGTAGGTTTGGTTTATTTGTTTAATGGCATGCCAAGCTTCGTAGGATATCTAATGCCAAAGCCATCCTTGTAAAATAACAGTAGTGGTACTATTTAACCCATAGCTGAGGGATGAGAGGTTAATACCTTTCCCAAGGGTATTATTTCGAATGTGAACATAATGGTGCGACTGGAGTCAGAACTTGCTTACTGAAATGCAGCAGTCCACCATGTTTGCCACTATACATCGGGGACTCCCCCAACATGTTGAGGAAAATGTAAATATTTACTAAGCTATATATAAATACGTACCCAACCTATCGACACAGGAAGGATGTGACAGGTCAGTTTTTAACCGGAGTAAAACTGGTTTGAATTCGAAGTTTTCCTTCTCTTAGACCGATATCCGTACCAATGCTAAATATCACAATCCGCTCTATTATTTACACATATTTGAGGTGGGGTATTAGAGATGGTTTAATGCCTTTCCCAATGGTTATTAGAGCGAATACAAACGTAAACATCCCTGTCCAGGATTTGAACTCGGGGCACCGGGTCCATTTCCAACGACGATAATCGTTACGCCACGTAGCGAAACGTAAGCATTTATATAATACCTACATTCTGTTTATTTGGTAGAGGGAGGTAATTCATACCCAGAAATCAAGACGCCATCCTCAATACTCGTCTTTCGGCTAAGAAACCCCACACACGCTATCACTACCCCACCCTGACCTTCCACTCGGCCATTTCCATTTCCCGCCACGGATAATCACAACAGTACACAAGCTATTTTCTCACCAGGTCTACAACATATCTGAGAAAAGTTGTTTTTTTTTGTTTTGTTTTTGTTATTTTTGTAGGAGGGGGAGTGATCACGTGAACCCTTACAATAAAAATGACGCCTCGACCTGGAAAATTCATTTGGGTAATTTAAAACCTAAAAAGAGAAAATGATTCCCAAGTCGGAAATTGTTTTCAAAAAAATACTTTCATTTTTATTGTCATTTGAGCGTTTGCAACTAAATGATACTCTATTCCAGCGAATAATGCCAAAAGCCTCAGAAGATTTCCAAAGTTGAGAATTTCAATTCTTGAGACAGCAATTTTGGATTCATGGCTTTGCTAATAATTTGCTACAGAGAGAGATTGTAAATTATTTAAAATATAGAAATTTGTACTGTAAAATATTGTTTTGCAGCATTTCAGCCGTCAATGTTCACTATCATGGCATCTTCAATCAACGAGTTACACCTAGCTCTATTCGAAGCCGTCCTCATCGACAAATTCCATCCTGCTTTTTGTGTACATAAGAAATGTTATTCCTTACTTCTTTTTAGTCCTGAATCCCACCCAAAGATGTATATATATATATATATACTAGCAAATATATGCACCCTACGGGTGCAAGTATTTAAGTTTTAATGTAAGAAAATATTGTATTAAATTAGAAAGGCTAATGAAACTAAATACGAATGCAGAAAAGATTTATAACAGAGGGGGGTATAATCGAAAAATAGAACAACTGAAATTTACTCTTCCATCACTCTCGTCTTTTATTGTTATTTTTTCTAATTTAAGTATTTAGTTAAAAGAGGAAGTAAAGAATAAAAATGACAATTATTTTTTCTTGTTAATGGATTTCATTTAAGATTCATTGAAGAGATTTTTGCTTATATTCATTAAAATAAAACCAAACAGTTAGAAATCAATAATACTAAGCACATATTTATTAAATTCGATTTTTAATATTAATATGCAAATAAGCCTTCCTGTTCACACTGGAAACGCTATTTTATTCTATATATAAATACAATTGCATGTTATTCGTATGTAGATATGTTAACAGTATAAATAATGTAAAACAATTTTATTAATAAACGAGGTTAAAATAAGGATAAATTCATGGTGAATGTGACGTCAATTACTAAGGGAATTGTGACTTGAGTAGTGATTTAGTTTCGGTTACAGACAGAAAAACACACAATCTCCATTATAATAAGATATATATATATACAATGACACAGAATTCATTACTGCATGATGATTGTAAATTTCAAATTTTACTATAGAATATAGAAATTTATTGCTTATACAAATACATTGAACATTTAGAACATAGAAATGTATTTTCAATGGTTTTGATATAGAAATATACTGAAATTTAGAATATAGAAATGTATTACTAATAATTTTACTATAGAAATACATTGAAAATTTAAAATATAGAAAGGTATGGTCAATGATTTTACTTTAAAATATATCTTAGAATATGAATTTAATGAGTAAAACTTCAGATTTTTAATTTTTCTTTTCTATTTTAATTTTTCTTTTCTATTTTCAGAATAAAACCCCGAAAACTTCCGGAGCCGAAGCCCCTAAGGCGGTGTGATTCTGTGCTACCTAGTGACTCCTGTGACACTACCGCTGCCAAACTGAATTGGTTTCTTATCTTTCATTTGGATCACAGCAGGAGTGTGAAGAAAGGAGATTTGCTACCTGGGAAACAGCTTATCCTCCATATCAACCTGTCCAAGCTATGTAGTTCCACTAAAAAAATTGGACTCTACGCCATTATTTTTAGTAGACAGAGGGTTGCCAACTCAATATATATATATATACATGTCAAAAACTTTTCGAGATTTTTGGTACTTTTTGACACACCTTGTATTCTGAAAAAAAATACTTTCCATTCATTTTTTTTTTCAGAATACAAGGTGTATCAAAAAAGTACCAAGTTTAGAACTGAATTTACCAAAATAGAAACGAAGAATGAATGGAACGTTACTTTTTTTCAGAATACATGTTGAGTTAAAAAGTACCAAAAAATCTCGATACTTTTTTGACACACATTGTATATATATATATATATATAATAATAACATTCGAAGGCAATACAATGCGTAAAAAATAAAGACAAAAAGATGTTTTATATGTCTAATCGATTTCAAAGCAAAGCTTTATCATCAGAGTTTAATTTAAATTAAACTCTGATGATAAAGCTTTGCTTTGAAATCGATCAGACATATAAAACATCTTTTTGTCTTTATTTTTTACGCATTGTATTGCCTTCGAATTTTATTATTTATCATACTCAACAATGCTTCAAGCAAATTACCAATTATTTATATATATATATATATATATATATAATATATATATATATATATATATATATATATATATATATATATATAAGCCGTGTCTAAGTAGAGCTGGCCTGATGAGTCATCAGACTGTGCATCGCCAAAATTGACCAATAAAATACCCTGTGCTCTCTGGAATAACTTGTGAATGTGGGAAGATGTGCAAGACTTTAGCTGGACTAAAAAGCCACATTCGCGCAGCTCACCGTTGAACTTGAACTTTTTGAAGCTCATCGTTTTATTCTTTGAACTTCTAAACTTTATTTTATTTTATTTTTATATTTTGTATTTTTTTTAATATATCAAGCAATGGCAATACCGAAATTGTGTATTCTGTTACTTGCATAATTGTAGAATGGTTGTTAATTGTGTTTTGGGACATTTTTTTTTCTACAGATTTATGGTGTTGCTGGTATTTGCCGTTTGGAAGAGTTCTTTCAGATTACTTGAATTAAGGTATTTTTTCCTTGGCGATTTCAGGGTTTTTTTCATCCTATAATTGTGCGTTTGTTTGTGTGCAGTTCTTCACATGTGCATTTGGATGCTCTTCGCTTTTAAGTACGCATCAGTGTATTTTATAATAAAGTCGAGATTCATCCGGTGAAAAAAAAACTGCATATAAATGTTTTCAATGGTAGATAAGAAGCGTATTTTTTACAAAACAATCACGAATTTAATATTAATTTCTACGTAAATCAAACTAAAGATTTTCTGTGATACTTCCGGCTGACAAGAGAATTGGTTGAATTTATCTCTGCTTTGTCGACGCCATTAAATGTTATTTCCGGTGAGAAAGATTGTGCCAATAGAGTGGGATGGAAAATGATAGTCAAATATGTAGATATTTACAAAACTTTGTTTAGTCTGGATTTACACAGAATGAAGTGGCGTGAGGAAGATTTTGTTGCACTCTGTTTCGAAGATTCATCATTCAGAATAAATTGTTTTATACGAATTCGAATACTGTTCCCTGACAAGCAAAAAATACGCGACTACTTCAGCTACTATACAGGTCAAATGTAATAAATCATAAATCTCTGGATGGTCTCGATTCTTTCTCTTATTTCCAGTTCATCCAGACTCATTTCCAGGCCCCTAGGGGCTGTTTCAAGGGTCTCAATTACAACTGGCACGACCTTCACCTTGATGTTCCACAGTTTTCTTAGTTGTCTGGCAAGGTCCAAGTATTTGTTTATCTTTTCGCTTTCTTTCACGAGACTCTTTTCTTCTTGTTAATCAGCACTAGGGCTGGTTTCATGGCCGGGATTAGGGGATCCGTCTGTATCTCAAAGTCCCAGAGAATGTTGTGCGTCTCATTCTCCATGACATATTCCGGTTAGTGCATATATCATTTAGTTTAATGGTGAAAACTGAATTATTATTATTATTATTATTATTATTATTATTATTATTATTATTATTATATCATACCTTGCGTGGAGGCCGGTGTTGTAATGGTTAGAGTCATAAAAAATGAAATCGTCGACCCGAATTCAAATTTTAGACGAGACTGTGTGCATTTTTGTATGGCACTAATACTCTTGGGAAAGGTATGCATCCAACTAATCTCCATCCAGCAATGGGTAGATAGTAGGACAGACGGGCATCTTTAACCTTGATTGGTAACTAGTCTAGGAGAATGAAAACTGTATTCAAACCTGTTAAACTCCGCTTGAGAAATTGGCCTTGTGTCACATCCTACTCTTCTTATGGGGAGTTTTTCCATTCAGTTTCCGATGTTATATACCCTTTTTCCGTCGGGTATATAAATGGCGAGAGAGAGAGAGAGAGAGAGAGAGAGAGAGAGAGAGAGAGAGAGAGAGACTTCTAAGTGGGTCTACTTTGTGGACTGGCCATCTTCTTTTGGCTTGATTTTTTCCTCTGGCTTCTGTTATTCTGAGCTGCGGTTGTCCGTGACCATTTCTTTGTTTTTTAATAATAAAGCAAGACTTTGTTTAGTTTTCAAGATGTCTTTATTAAACCCCGAAACCCAAAAGGTTTCTAACCGCGAGTTGAGAAGCTGGCATCTTGGGAAAAGATTACCCTCATGTCTAGTCCCTCTGACTAATCGCCAAAATTTAACTCAATCTCAGCCCTCTTCACAAGCCTACCTTCAGCCAATCAGAAATCAGCGGCTAGGTCAGCGAAAGGCGAACTGCTGTCAATAACTTTTACAATGGTTAATGGTAACTTTCCATTTACCATACCGATATTTAAATTTAACTACACTTACAGTCATAATTCATAGGCAACACATGAATTATGTAACACCGACACAAAAACTAATCCATTACCGATTTCCTGATATTTGAGCTTTGGTAATACCTATGATATTGTACGCATATGATGTCTATATTCTTATCGACACGGTTTGCTCGGGTTGTTGATTTATTGTCTTTAATGTTGTAACATTAAAGAGTTTTGTGCTGAATGTTTTTAACTTGAAGTTTATTTTGAGTCTGTTTTTATGATTGTAGCTCATTTCTCGAACTCTGGTGCGAGAACTATAACTTTAGCAGAACATGACCCTAGTTGATCCGCGCGAAGGACGATATGGTTTGGATGTTTGGTTTGGTTTATAGTCATGTTAATCTATCGGTAGATATTTTTGTTTTATCTCATCAATAGATGCCACCCTTTGAGATGAGTAGTAGTAATTTCCTGACTGAACTGTTTGATCCTGGTGGTTGACCTATGAGTTTCATCCGCCCAACATCAGGTGGAGGGCGCCCTTTTGGGATCATCCGTCTTGCTTTCTTGTTTATACGGACATGAAGGATTGGTTATAAAAACACAGTTTGTTTTTTCAGGTGTGCGTGGATGTATCAATAAGTCCGTAGCCTAATTGTGAAAAGGTTACTTTATGCTACAAAAGGTTAATCCCAAAGAGGTCTCCAAATATTAAGAAATCACAGAAACTATTTCTCTGAATTTTTGTATTATTTCAATTATTCAGAACATTGCTATTGAGAGAAACGGGGACTATGTGAAGAAGTAGGTATGTGATCTACAGAATACCAGTTTCATTTCGGCGTATGATACATGTTCTTGTACTGGTAATTATACCTGTCCTAAACAAAACGGCATTACTTTTTTACTCACCCTCATATATACAAGGCGGGGCAAAAATAATAGAGTAATAAATAATATTATGTTTGTGTTGACTTACCTGTTACACTTGCACCACCCTGTGTATTTAGTAAATGCTAAAGGATAAAAGATATATATATTTACCAAACCTCTCGAACAGGATACAACACAAGGTCAAATTTTAAGCGGTTGGCTGGTTGGTTGGTTGGTTGGTTGGTTGGATTTACGGCATGTCAACTCTTGGGTTATTTTATGCCAAAGGCGCCTTCATTCCTTCTTGTTGCGCATTCAATTTTTTAAACTCATTATCTATCTAACCCTAACAGGTACTACCATTCCGGGTCAGAGTGGACTAGGGAGTAATGGCAATGAAGGGGTACGCCACACTCCCCGGTGCTCTAGAACTGGAACCTCACAACTAAATGCAGTTTAGCATCATGCCCAAAATACTAAGACCATCAGCCACCGCCTAGCACATATTTGATAAAAAGGGTTTAATAAGAATAGGATCGGGACAATCATATAAGTGCTAGGGCTTGACGTGACCAGTCGATTGATCGGAACAAACACACACACACACACACACACACACACACACACATATATACCTCCGCACGAGCAGGATGTGACACATGGTCAATTTCTTAAACAGTGTTTAACAGTTTTGAATTCAGAGTTTTCCTTCTCCTAGACTAGTTGCCCAACAAAGTTTAAAGGACCCACTCCGTCCTGTTATTTACTCATAGCTAGAGGGAGAATAGTTGGATACATATTAGCCTTATGTAAAATGCAAACAGCCTCGTCAAGAATTTGACCTCGTATCACCGAGTCGATTTTCCACGGTAATAACCATTAAACCACTTTATTAAAGGTATGAGCAAAATAGATAGATATATAGGAAAAGAAAGACAGAGTATGTGTATGTCCATCAAAAAATGCACGTTGAAATTTATGGTGATAGATAGATAGATAGGAAAGGAAAGAGAGGGCATGTCTCTCTCTCTCTCTCTCTCTCTCTCTCTCTCTCTCTCTCTCTCTCTCTCT
Source organism: Doryteuthis pealeii (assembly GCA_023376005.1). Taxonomy (NCBI): domain Eukaryota; kingdom Metazoa; phylum Mollusca; class Cephalopoda; order Myopsida; family Loliginidae; genus Doryteuthis; species Doryteuthis pealeii. The sequence goes on along the minus strand of CM042138.1, from coordinate 153,731,517 downwards.
CTCTCTCTCTGTGTGTGTGTGTGTTTTCCATCCAAAAATACCTATCAAAATTCTGGTGTTTAACCTGATAGCCGTCAAAGAGCATAATGGCAATAAGCTTTAGATAACTTCCTACTTCAAAACTGATAAGAAATGGTAAGTATGAACTGAGAAGGCGTCATTCTTGCTACCGGAAATACTGATGGGAATGTTTTTCAAAGTCGAGATAACCCTCCACAGAATTCGAAACCAATAATGAGAAAATAAATACCTCCTGCTATTATTCCTCAATGGTCAATGTTAACATTAACAATTTCTCTTGCAGTATTTTTTTTTTAAACAGGCTTAATAAAAAATTTTATTTCTTTCAATATCATGCAATTCTTGATAAATTAAATAAAAGTAGATTTAAAAAAAGCTAATGCTGCAAAAATATTTAATTTAATATTTTATGAATATTTAATTTCGAGTTCGTTTTATGCGGTTTTTTTTTTTTTTTTTTTTTTTTTTTTTTTCAGTCTGCACGGAAACAACTGTACCAGCATGTTTTGTTGTTTACATTTAGATTTCAAGTTTATTGAGCTGATTTGAAACACAAAAATAATTCATTTTTTTCCTCTTTTTATTTCAACAAACTTAATTATTAGAAAAGAAGAAATAAATAGCTTTATATTCCCTGTGATAGTTAAAAAAATTTATTTTTTAAGACATTTTTCATTCGCATTTTTTGCGCGCTACTAAGCGATTTGCATTTATTTTGTAAGGTAAGTAAATACATATTTATCGTTGTACAGTGGTGCCTTGACTTAAGAGTGTCCCCTTACGAGTTTTTCCAGTTACCAGTTGTCTCTCAGGCAATTTTTTGCCTTGTGTTAAGAGCTAAAATTTGAGGTAGGGATGAGATTCAGATAGACTTATGTTGATAAGTTCTCTAAAAAACATTTAAGTTTCCATTACGCCAAAACCTCTATTGTCCTGGGTATGACGTTAAACCATCCGATGGGGAAGTTCCAGTTCTAGATCTCGGCGAATGTGGAGTAGCCCTTCATCACCATTACTCCCAGTGTCTCTGACCCGGAGTGGTATTGCCCGTTAGGATCCCATCTATGGGTTAAATAGAAAAAAATGAGTTTTTTTAAATATGTTTAAAAGATTTGAATTAAAAAATTGAGTACAGATCAAGAATGAATAAAACAAAACGTCTTCGGCATAAAATGACCCAACCAGGGTTGACATGCCATAAAATCCAACCAACCAGCCAACCAACTCTTATAAGCAAAAAATAATCTTAGTCGGGTTGACATGCCGTTAAAAATCAATCGTATAGATATAAGGGTTGATTTTATACAGTTCTAAGTGATAATCATCTGTAAGTTGCTGGTTTACTCCTGACCAAGGGCGATAATAACATAGAATACTTAACATAACTTATAGTTAACGGAATGAGAACAGTCTACCTCGGTGGATTGAATTAAGAGTTTGGTTCGAAGTTCCGTGAACGCTCCCAATTAAGATATGAAGGCTACAGAGTTCGACAAGAAAGTCCCCGAGTTCGAAGAGAAGGTTCGTGAGCTTGACAAGAAACACCTAAAGAAGATCGGAGAGCTCACCAGCCGAAACATTCTTTATGTAATATTAAAGATGAGGACAACAGTCAGAAAAATCCAAATTATACAAATCAATCATTTGTTTAAATATTGCTGGTCTAGTGACCTTTACTGTGAGTCGCCGGTGTGTTCTACATAGGACTTCGTTCATTCGGTATTATGATTGGCTAGTGCTGTCTTTACAGACCTATCAATCATGTACAGCAGCAGGAGCAGCAACAACAACAACAACAACAACAGTCCCGTCTCTCTGTCAAAAGAAACAGGATATAAGTGTATTGTGTATTTACCTCCCTTGGACAGATGCGCATTTCCCCGGTTACAGACGACAGAGAAAAGAAAGAAAGAAAACGGCGTGAGACAGGAGAATAGAAAGGAAATATACGTTGGATGAGGGTAGAGAGAGGTGGGGGTCGAGTGTTAAGGCGGCATGTTTAGTAAATGCATGAGTTTTTGTCAGAAACATTTTCAGCTGGAGAAAAAACAAGTGCGCAACAAAGTAAAAAAAAATACTTTGACAATATCAACAACAATCATCATCATCAAGTCGTGCTGATAGCACGGATTCTCTCTCTCTCTCTCTCTCTCTCTCTCTCTCTCTCTCTCTCTCTCTCTCTCTCTATCTCTATCTCTTTCTCTCTCTCTTTCAGACACTCATACACACATATACGCACGCACCCGCACCCGCACTCTCTTACCATCCGTCCATATTGCTTCAATCCTTTGTTTATCAAAATGACTTGATTTGGCATCAAATGACCCGAAAAGGGTTGATATACCGTAAAACAAAACAACCAACACACAGACACACAGACACACACACGCACACGCACGCACGCACACACACACACAACATATATATATATATATATATATGTGTGTGTGTATATATATATATATATATATATATATATATATATATATATATTGATAGATAGATATGAAAAGATTGCAGTGGATATATATTAACAGATTATGATAGATAGATAGATAGATAGATACATACATACATACATACATATGACAAGATTAAGATAGATAGATTAATATATATGGACAGATTGGGATAGATAGATGGATACATACATAGATGTGAAAAATTTAGATAGATAGATAGATAGACATACAGACAGACAGATAGATAGATAGATAGATAGATAGATAGATTGCGGTAAATATATGAATAGATAGAAATGATAAAGTGTCCGCCCTGAGCTGATTAATGTAAGTTTTTGCTAGTCGGCCAGCACTGGTGTGTCCATGTGTGGAATCACACAGGAGAAATTGACTAATGAGTTCGCCCATGCATCTACATCAATACCCTGCATGTTTTGTTCGTCTTGTGAGATGGGAGGCAAGTGGCCATTCAGCTACTGTTTTGTGGGTGCTGCTTCCAGAATTCATTCAAAGCAGCATGCAGCATCTTCGTGTAGTTCCTATTTAGCATTTTTTTACAAACTCTTCGTTGAAGTCCACGTGATGCAGCCTTATAAAAGTACTGATCCAGCTACAGCTGGGAAGAATTTCCGTTTTATTTTATCAGAAATATCAGATTCCCAGAATTAATGTCCTGTCGGTTATTCTTTGCCTGAAGGTTAGAGAATTGTGTTCATTGTATTTACATTTTTCGTGTAGCTGTTACTTAAGAGTTATTTTTCACAGTTATATAATACAAATAATTTGCAAATAGTTCTATGGTTTCAAATATTCCTAATAATTATATAGTTTGAAATACTTATTTCTATTTGATAATAGCTATTTATTTACATAGTTATATGGTTTCAAGTAAGTAATAAAAATATTAAGTAAAGTTAGTTTGGCACAATACAAGAAGTATGGAGCACTCAGTAATAATCAAACTCAATAAAAATTAGGTTGTTATAGTGGGCATCCTTTCGTCTATTGAAGACGATGGCGTAGTGTCCACTTTTTTTCTGTAACTGCATGAGTGGCTGAACGGACCAATTTTTGAATAGCAATCTCTGGCGCTGTGACCGCAAACAAACGGTGACGCTTGCTGGAGTTGCTGTTGTCTCTCCTTCCTTTTGGCTCTCTTTTCTGCAGCGGCTTCTTTCCTTTTTTTTTCTTTTTTCCTCTCTTTCACCTTTTTTTTTGTTCCTTGTTTGACGAGGAGGCGCCAGGTCGCACGTTCTTCTGCACAAGCCTCCCATGTGTTGGTGTTGATGTGACATGTCTTTATGTGCCTCTTGTAGACATCATTTTGTAGTGGAAACTACGTAGCCTGGGCAGGTTGTTATGGAGGATGAGCTGTCGCCCAAGCAGCAGATCCTCCCTCTCCACACAGCCGTTATGGTCCCAGTATATAAACGGGGAGAGTCGTCTTCGGATATATAATATTGGAGAAAGAGGGACAGATTAGAGTCGAGTAGAGATGATAATCTTATTTGGTAACTTTTGCTTACTGCTTCTGCTGGTTACTTCGTCTACTAGTTCTAACTCTTCGCTATTTTCTCTGTTGATCTTCTGTTAAAGATTGATCTTTGTTTTCTGTGTTTTTCTGTTCGGTTGGTCATTATTCGTAATATTTAATTAACAAACAAGACTTGTTTTTTCCTTGATCAAGCTTTATTTCGCAACCCTGGCCATATTGATTCCACCATGGGGGAGATAGACCCAGGCGGTGACCCATCTGAAATCTGGGTCTCAACTAAACTATCTAACGCGTCCAATCGCGTGCTTTCAAGGAGTCAATCAAAAGTTTAGTTTCCGTTAACAAGTGTCGGGTAACTTTCCATGGACCCCGCCATTCTAAGTCTAATGGTCCCTGTTCAAAATATTATATGGTACGTTCATAATTTATAGTTATTTACTAAGCTTAGCTTAGATGTGGCATAAGGTCTGAAGTATGGGGCACCCAGTGAGAAACGAACTCACTAACAATGGTCTGCTAAGCTAGCTTGCTAACCATTAGGTTACATGAGGTGCCTGACGTTCATAATTTATAAGCTGCTCATAAATTATGCAACAACATGAAATGCTCTACAACTAAGCACATCTTAGGTCTGGTAAAAAGCCACAAGTAGGGGACACCCAGTGAGGACTAAACTCCCTACTCAGCCTTAATTGAAGTTGGAGACTATCGTAATACATCTACTTACACATGTCTTGGGGGAGTCCCCATGGGAGGGTGGCAAACATATTGGACTGCGACATCGTAGTAAGCGACTTTTAATTCCAGTCACGCTATAACGTTTACTTTGGGGATAATACCAAAGGGAAAGGTATGAACCTTCTTATTCCCCAGCTATAGATAAATAATACCACTATTATTCTTCTACCAGAATAGCTTTGGCATTAAATAACCCACAATGGTTGATATGCCATTAAACAAAGAAACTGAAACCTTATTTGGTCTTGTTACTTACTCAGCTAAGCGTATGAAATATTGAAACGGAAGTATTCGTTTTTTCTGGAAATTTAATCAACGCTATTTTGTGTGCTTACGGCTAAGTTACAATGCCTATTTTTGACTGATTACTGAAGTTAACCAATGTCTGACCAGTTCAGTATTTAACTATTTGCCTGCTTTAAACCGGTCACAATGGCTCTCTCACCTAAGCAAAATACAAAAAACTAATGGTTAATTCATTATAACTGAGCAGGGCTCAGATTACAATAATAATATGACTTTATTTAAACACAATGAGTTCTGAGGTGAATAGATAGGAACTTTGAAATATTCCATCATACAGATTAAAAATACCGAGAAAATGTGGGTTGTCTACGAATTATGTCTGTAAATGTAGTTAGATTCTGAATTAAAATTCGTTGGAATTCAAAATCGGAGGGGGTTATATTATTGATAGGTAATGAACTTTAGCTGACCTCCAGTAGACCCGCTAAAGGGATTATGAGAGCGAAAGTTAAATTTAGTTAGATGTTGGCCGTTAGTCAAACGGACTAGACGTTGCGTTCGTCTGTCTTAAGATGCCAAATTCTAGCCACGGTTGAAAAACCTTCTGGGCTCTGAGGTTTTTAATAATGAATAAAGAAAAACAAAAAAGTCTTGCGTAATCATTCCAACCAAGAAATGAACGGACGACCCTGCCCAGAAGAAGGAAGAATCAGCCCAGAAGAAGACAAAACAGAACCAGTAAGAACCCATCTCCTCTCTCCTCTCACCAATTATAAGAAGACCAGACCTAGTGTTGATAAACAAAAAAGAAAGAACTTGTCAACTGTGGATTTTGCAGTGCCAGCAGATCACAAGGTGAAGCTAAAGGAAAATGAAAAAATGGACAAATATTGGGACCTTGCAGAGAACTGAAAAAGTTATGGAATATGAAAGTGAAAGTGATACCAATTGTAGTTGGTACACTTGGAACAGTCCCAAAAGGATTGGAAAAAGATTTAGAAAGTTTGGAAATCAGAGGAAGAAGACAAAACAGAACCAGTAAGAACCCATCTCCTCTCTCTTCTCGCCAATTATATACCCAATGTAAAGGTGGTGGAATTTTGGTAGGCAAAGAGTTAAATGGTTGACCGTTTAATAAGAAGCGTGTAAGCAATTTGTGGTCATTGGCCTGACTAAGTAAATCTTAATTAATAAAAACTTACAAACGGAGTTGTGTTCTAAAATTATGTTTATAGTTTATTTAACAAAAAAAAACCTGAAAGACCTACTTAAACGTTTCAAAACATGGGGTCCTGTAAAGTTTGAGGTAAATAGCCTTCTCGGGTTGGGGGGGGGATTCTTTTCATCCAGACGACCACGTCACTCAGAAGAGGAAAAAACAGGCTGGGAAAACTATTGGTAAATTTTAGAGTGTTCTCTCTCTCTCTCTCTCTCTCTCTCTCTCTCTCTCTCTCTCTCTCTCTCTCTCTCTCTCTCTCTTTGTAGTAGATAGGTAGATATCTAAATTTAGAGTGACTCTCTCTCTCTCTCTCTCTCTCTCTCTCTCTCTCTGTAGTAGATAGGTAGACTACTCTCTCTCTCTCTCTCTCTCTCTCTCTCTCTCTCTCTCTCACTCTCTCTCTCTCTCTCTCTCTAGGTAGATAGGTAGATATCTAAATTTTAGAGTGACTCTCTCTCTCTCTCTCTCTCTCTCTCTCTCTCTCTCTCTCTCTCTCTCTCTCTCTCTACATAGGTAGATAGGTAGATATCTAAATTTTAGAGTGACTGTTCTCTCTCTCTCTCTCTCTCGCTCTCTCTCTCTCTCTCTCTCTGTCTCTCTCTCTCTCTCTCTCTCTCTCTCTCTCTCTCTCTACATAGTAGATAGGTAGATATCTAAAATTTTCTCTCTCTCTCTCTCTTCTCTCCTCTCTCTCTCTCTCTCTCTCTCTCTCTCTCTCTCTCTCTCTCTCTACATAGGTAGATAGGTAGAATCTAAATTTTAGAGTGACTGTTTCTCTCTCTCTCTCTCTCTCTCTCTCTCTCTCTCTCTCTCTCTCTCTCTACATAGGTGATAGGTAGATATCTAAATTTTAGAGTGACTGTTATCTCTCTCTCTCTCTCTCTCTCCTCTCTCTCTCTCTCTCTCTCTCTCTCTCTCTCTCTCAATAGGTAAGATATCTACCTATCTACCTATTTACTTAACTGTTGTATCGTTGATGTGGTAAAAGATACACAGAGAAATAGAGTGCTTGCTATATATTTTTATTCAGCACTTGTATCCGTGCTAACAGATACTTATAACATAAAACAAGAAGTAGTACTTCTAGTAGAACAATTCACAAGACAAGTGTACGAGAATGAGGAGGGTCAAATGTCTTTAGTCAAACGCAGTGATTTCGTCCGAATATATTTTTTCCCGATTTTTTCACTGCTACGTCGACTCTTATAAGGCTATGGGTCAGTCCATCTTGTAGGGTGTTAACTCCTCTACAACAATAAGGCTATGAGCCAGTCCATTTGTAGGGGTGTTAACACTTCTACAACATTTACCTTTATCATTTTCTATATATCCATCTATTTACCGCAATTTGTTCATATCTATCTATTTATCTATCTATCTACCTATCTATCAATTTATCTATCACAATCTGTCCATATCTATCTATCTTAATCTTTTAATATCTATATATGTCCACCAAATCTTTACTTATCTATCTATCTATATATTTATATAAAAATATTGTTCTGGTTCCAACGGGAAAAATTTAATATTTTATAAAAAAGAAGGTCCGCAAAATGTATTATGTTTTTCAGAAAAAATGTTTTATTCTTTTTATCTTGCATACGCGACAGAAACACGTGTCGCGTATGTAAGATAAAAAGATAAAAACATTTTTTTGTAAACATAATCATTTTGCAGCCTTTTTTTATAAAAATATATATTTATATATGCATCTCTCTCTCTCTCTCTCTCTCTCTCTCTCTCTCTCTCTCTCTCTCTCTCTCTCTCTCTCTCTCTCTCTATCTATCTATCTATCTATCTATCTATCTTTATATATATATATCCATAGATAATAGGGGCTATAGGTATAAGTAAACAGCTCAATACCATAGATCATTCATATCTAAGTTAATGTAGCGTGGACATGGGGTCAATGGTGCCTGGTTACTGGCTGTTTCTCGCCTATAAACGATCAGTTGACTCCATGTCTACTCTATGTTAAATATATATATATATATATATATATATATATATTAATATATATATATATATATATAATCTTCATGTCGATTTTACTAATTTGAAGTCATTTTCATCAAGTAGATAAAATTTCTACGTGGTTGCCAATTATTTAAATTAAAATAACATTATTTTTATCTGTATTATTCGAATATATGCGTTACTCTCTGTTCTATATTTCACTTTGCAGAGATTTGAGGCGTTTAAGTCAAAAGTGAATTATAGTAGAAAGCAATAAATATTGTGTACAGTTTTAGTTGCTATGGTTTCTTTTCAACTTGACTAATTGCCGTTTGAAACGAGAAACCCTTCAAACGAAAAGAAAAAGCTTTAACTTCTTTGAAGTTTCAATGTCCACGCTAACCTTTTTGTAATCCATAAATTTAAAAGAAAGATAATTTGTTAAATAATGTGTAAGTAATTACCTAACCACTCCAACACGGACAGGAATTGATACAAGGTCAGAGTAGAAATGGTTCGAATTCAGATTTTTTCTTCTCCTAGACTGGTTGCCTAGATATGGATGAAGAACCCAATCTGCGCTACTATTTACCCATCTTTAAGGTGGGGAGAGAAATGAAGTCATGCTTTTTCCAAGAGGATTACCACGAAGGGGAAAGCAAAAATTATCTTCAGGATTTGATCTCCGATCACCGATTCCGTTTCCTTGGACGATATCTGTTACGCTAAGCGCGTAATAAATAACACACATATTATAATGGAGATTGTGAGTTTTTCTGTCTGTAACCGAAACTATATTACTATACAAATCACAATTCCCTTTGTTATTTACATCACATTCTCCATGATTTTATTTTTTATTTAAAACACAATTATTAATAAAATTGTTTTACATCATTAAGACTGTCGACCATATCTACATACTAATAACATGCAATTGTATTTATATATACAACAAAATAGCGGTTTACAGTATGAATGGGAAGGCTAATTTGCATATTGATATTAAAAATTTGATTTTAATAAATATATGCTTAGTATTATTGATTTCTAATTATTTGCTTTCATCTTAATGAATATGAGCAAAAATCTCTTCAATAAATCTTAAAAGAAATCCCTTAACAAGAAGAAATAACTAATATTATTTTTACTTCGTATTTTAACTAAACAGTTAAATTAGGAAAATTTAACAATGAAAGACGGGAGTAACGGACAATGATGGGAGAGTTAGTATCAACGTTGTTCTATTTTTCAATCATACCCCCTCTGTTCCAAATCTTTTTTTATCTACATTCTTATTCAGTTTCATTAGCCTTTCTAATTTAATATGATATTTTATTATATTAAAACTTAAATACTTGCACCCGGAGGGTGCATATATTTGCTAGTAGTAGTAATATGTATTGTTGTATAATTTGATATTTATATTGTTAATATGTAGTCAATATGTATATTCTTAATATGTGTTTAATACGTATATTGTTAATTTGTAGTTAATATGTAATTAATATGTATATTGTTAAAACATAGTTTATATGTATATTGTTAATTTGAAGTTAATATTTAATTAATATGTATATTGTTAAAAGGTAGTTAATATGTATATTGTTAATTTGAAGTTAATATGTAATTAATATGTATATTGTTAAAAGGTAGTTAATATGTATATTGTTAATTTGTAGTTAATAATTGGTTAATAGTTATATTGTTAATATGTAGTTAATAATATATCTTAACGTGGAATTAATATGTAGATATATATATAATATATCGTTAATATATAACATTGTTAATATGTAACTAATATGTATATCTATATGAAGTTAATATGCTGTTAATATGTACAAGAGAGAGAGAGAGAGAGAGAGAGAGAGAGAGAGGAAGAGAGATAAAATATTATACGTACTTTCGCCATGACATTGTCTTCATTGATTTTGTTGACACTGTTGTTGACGCATCATTTTGCTTTTGTCTTTACAGTGAATAAATGGTCACTCCACTACCAGTATGCACCAAGGAAGTGATCTGATTTCTCTGGTCAGAAGGATGTCAGGGGCTGAAATTTATCAGAGGCTTTTAGCAAATACGGAAACAAGTGCACTACGATACTGTTGTAAGAAAACTATATATAATAATAATAATAATAATAATAATAATAATAATAATACCAGCAGTGACAGACGTGCCAGCCGAGAAGGCGACCCAGTGATGTGCCAGCCGAGAGACGAAGAAAAGTGTGGACCATGAGATACAAACAAGTACTCCATTGTTATTTTAAGAGCAACCCAACACAGAGAGGTATAGAAAAGAGAATGCTTCAGATTGGAATGACAATAATAATTTCAGCACAACCAGCCAAAGACTGGCAGACCAAGCAAGAATGATTCTGAAAAAAAAAATTATTCTCTGATCTTGAGATAATAGAGATATGTGACAGGAAAATCAAGGAATACAAATCCATCACGAATCAACTAAACAAAATGAACAGCACGCTGGCAACCAAAACCTTGTACACCTACGGACCTTAACAACACAGAGTAACTAACACGAGAGAGACAGTGAGAATTGAATGCACCCCTTCGAAACCAATAACACAACAGCAGGAAAAACCAAGAGACACAAAACACAAAGCGGGTAGTGATTACACGACAGATGACCAAGACGCAGACCATTAACACACTAACCAATGCACAAGCATCTACACCACTAGAGACCAATAGATATAACGTATAGCTGAATATCAAAAACAGGTGCTTAACAAAAGCTTTATTGCCAACAATAAACTCTCGTAGAAACCACCGAGTCTACAACAACTTAAGAAGACTACATCAAAAAAGAGCATAAAAGACAGTAATAATTACTTATGGCAGTACAACAATAGTAGATGTATTCATATGAGACATAAGCAGAAAAAAACACAAAAACTAGAAACAAATATAATTAAAAAAAATATATAATAAAATAATTGTAAAATCAGAAAAATTAGAATAAAACAAAATCTATAAAAAAATAAGAAAACGTAAAACATTGAAAAACAATAGCTGGAAGTAAAAAGTTAAAAAGGAATGCGTCAAATAAAAATGTGAAAAAAAAAAAATTAACAACAGAATAAAAACAAAAAAGTTTGGTTGAAGAAAATAAAACAAGGAAACAGTGACAGGACTGAGAAGAGTCGAGTCGGCTACAAAATAAGGAAAGGAAAGTCAGAGAAACAAAGAACAAACACATGGAAAAAGCAGAAAATATATGGAGAAAGAAAAACAAATAATATCTAACACCTTCAAACGAACAACATGGAAAAGCGAAATTCGACATTGCAAAAATACTGAAACATTGGTTAAGATAAAGGAAACCTCTAAAAGAGAAACTCAAATCAACTTAATAAATTGCTGTACAAATTGAATGCCATATAGGACAAACTATATCAAAAGCGAAAGAAATTGATAAGACCCAACAAAATAGAGTAAATGATAAGAGACATGCAACGGTAATAGAGATTGAGACTGTTAAAACCTCTCTGCGAAATGTAGGCAAAAACTATAGAAAGCACCAAGCGGAGTACAAAATTGGCGCGACTTGACGGATAATGCGGTTGAAAGGTGATCACTGCGAATATGCAAAAAGTTTTAATTATTTGACCATAGTACAACAAACATGGTATATGCTAAACCAGAGTCTTGTTCTTGAGTGATCACGAAATGCGAGTAAAATTCTCTGGCCCTAAATGCCAAATAATAAGCACGCGTTACATTCACCTTGGGGTATCCAGTAAGAAGACCAGACCTAGTGTTATTAACAAAAAAGAACAAAGAAGAAACTTGTACAACTAATCTGATTCACGTGACCAGACATTCCAGCAGATAGCACGAGAGGCTGCAATCATGGGAAAAGGATAAGAAAGACAAAAGAAAAGAAGCTAAAGGGACGAATATGAGTAACTAAATCACTCTGCAGGAACCACATAGAAAAACAAAGGAGTTGACTAGAATGAGGAATGAGACGCAAAAGAAGTCGCAAAAAATTAGACAAGATCACCAATTGAAGTTAGGTAGGATAGCACAGACGTCGTCAAAAAAGCTTGGAAAAATGATTTGGGAAAAAGTCTGAGGAAGGGGATCAGAGGAAGAATTGCAGATCATACAGAATACTGCACGTGTTGCAATCTGCCAGAATACGTCAGAAGAGTCGCTGGGTAGGGAACCTGAGGATACTTGCTTGGTCGACTCAGGAGCCCAGTAAGAAGACATCAGCTAAAACACTGGATGTGAAGAAGTTCGAAAAGCGAGCATAACTAAAAAATACCATGAATAAATAGGATGAATAAAATAATTAATAATATCGAATAAATAAACCTACCGAATAGTGTCATAATAATACTTATGCGAGATATGGATGTGAAGTACCGGCTCTAGAATTCTACAAGAACTTTGGAAAACCATAGAAAGGTAACCTTGAAACAATAAAATACATAGTAACACCTTGCCTTCATAGAGATTTTATTGAAAAAATTATCGATAGAAAAGAGATGGAAAGAACACATCTGATATATATTAGTGAGCCTAGATTATTTTACTGTACAATGTAGCGAGTATGAAGATTCCTTGATTTGAACACACAAGGTCCCAATCAACTGTGGTCAATATCCTTATCTTCACGTGCTAGTAGGCTACTCTAACATGTGATGTAGGTGATATTGAATGTGAGAAAACAAAGAAGAGAGAAAAATAAACCAAGAGCGAGAGAGAATGAAGAGAGACAATTATGAATGAGGTAGTATGTGGATATCAGTCCTTTTTTCTCTAAACAAGAATATATATACAAGAAATACCTCAGCATAATTGTCTATTCTCTTTCGTGTGAATAGCATAATAATGATAATGTGGTACTATGCAATTTTCTGGAAACTAGCAAACAATACTAACTGACAGCTTAAACATAGTTTGCGCACAAAGTCCATGAGTAAATCGCTCTATCTCTAATTCTATCGTTATGACGCTAATAATCCCGACATGAAATTACCATTATACAGTACCAGCGTAAACATTTTTAAATATAAAACTAAAATCAGTTATTATATTTTAAAACAAAGACGAAAGAGTAAAGGTATGTTAACCATCCCCGTTCGCCATTGACCTGGATGTGATAGAAGTCGCAAGTTTATGGCTAATGCTTAAATACTTAGTAAGATATTACAAGACCCTGTGATAAGTCCCACCACGTTACATAAATCAATTGTCAGAGCTATTTATAAAAAACTGAATTTAAAATTGCATAATATAGCTAGGTAATACTAATTATTAAAACAAACAGAATTGTTCAAAATATCCTTCGAAATATAAATGCATTTTTTCTTTCGTTGAAGCGTTATTTGAAGTCTGATAAATAAATGAGAAGAGAAACATAACCCTCACCAGAGCAAGTATTGTAATCTCTAGACATTTATCCTTTATTCCTAAATGCGGTTTTGAGAACCTACATATGCATGCCCCACACGTGACCCTCAAAACAGTTCGCAAGAGTTTAGTATCTTCTAGAAATTTTTAATAAAATGCACATAATAGAATATCGTTTTTAAAGTAAGATATTAAAACGAAAAAAAAATAGTATGAGAGACAGGCAAAAGTCTATAAGCTGTGGCTCTATAACTCTCATTTCCAAAAGGCAATGGAGACCTGAGAGATCTTGCTGTCACTCAGCTCCAGTGAAAGACCATCAGCTAACGCATGATGTGAAACTCAAAAGGAGTAAATTATTAATAATGAATAAATACAGAGAAAAGTTCGAGCACCATTCCAGTAAACAGCATTCATAAGATCTGTATGGAATACCTGGAGACCTGAGGTGAGTTGTTGTCTACTCAGGCCAAGTTGAAAGATCAACATTAAGGCTGCGCGGCGAAAAAACTCATTAATCATAATAATAAATGAATAATAATAATTAATAATAATTAATAATAATAATAAATACTTTTGATATAATGATAGACACATTCCCACCAAAACAAAATTAGATATGCATTCTTATTATTGAATTAAAAAAAAGATAAAGGAAAAGAATTCGCCATCATAACAGATGATAATGCGCCTACAATAGGAACACAAAGATTATTATTATATACTCCTTTTGAGTTTTCACATCAAGCATTAGCTGCATGGTCTTTCACTGCGAGACTGGTGACAAACAAGTCTCCTCAGGTCTCCAGACTCTTCTGCAGTATTCTGGCAGATTGCAAAGTGCAGTGGTTCTGAATGGTATCAATCCTTCCTCTTGGTTCCAGACTTTTCCAAACCTGTCTAATCCTGTTGGGAGCCGTTCCTCAAGTGCACCAACTACAATTTGTATCACCTTCACTTTCATATTCCATAACTTTTTCAGTACTCTGGCAAGTCCAGGTATTTGCTCCATTTTTCATTTTCACTTTACTTCACCCTGTGATCTGCTGCGCACTGCCAAATCCACCAGCTTGACAAGTTCTTTCTTTTTGTAATCAACACTAGCGGTCTGGTATTATTTATCCTTTTGACGTTTTCACAATCAGTGTTAGCTGATGGTCTTTCACTGCGAGTCTGAGCTGACAGCAAGTCTCCTCAGTCTCCAGCGACTCTTCTGAGTATTCTGAAGATTCAGCAGATGCATTGTTGCTGAATGTTTCAATCCTTCTCGTGATATCGCAAAGCTTCCAAACCCTTTTTCTAATCCTTTTTGGGACTGTTCCAAGTGCACCAACTACAATGGTATTAACTTTCACTTTTCATATTCCATAACTTTATTCAGTTCTCTGCAAGTCCAGGATATTGTCAATTTTTTCATTTTCCTTTTATATTATTATTATTATTATTATTATTATTATTATTAATTATTATATGTTGAGTTTTTCATGTCAGTCTTAACGAATGGCTTCTTCATGAAGTTCAAGTAATAACAAAGAGTTTTCTCACTTTCCAGTACTCAAAAGATTTGATTTATCATTTGTCGTTCTGGTATTTCTCTTATAATCCACCAATTTTCATTTCCATCAGCTCCTTATCCAAAGCCGTTGCAACCTTTCAAATGCTCCAACTCATGTTTACACGCCTTTATCGTCCACTGAAACAGCAAAAAATCAACGAATAACAATATCCGTTGTTACAATTGTTAATTATTAACGAAAGTCTGCTCTTCCTTCGGAAATTGGAGTGCATCCGTTTATCTCAAAGTCCCAGAGAATTATATGCGTCTTTACTTCTAATAATTTCCCATTTGTGCATCTAGCCAGTTGTCCATTTCACTTCTCTTACACTAATACCCGTAGATCCCTTCCAAAAAAAGTCGCTACCTAGTTTGTATTCCTTTATCGTAGCCAGTGTGCCATTCGTTTATTACTGATTATTTTTTCTTCAACTTATTACATTTTTCTTTCATCTATTATGTGTTTTATGCCTTGTTTTGTGCACTATAACAGAGATTCAGTTTCTCTCTTGAGTTTCCTTTTCTTCGTAATGCGTCCAATCATTTTGTATGCAAATCTTCAATAATAATTCTATTATTCTTTTCTGTTTTTAAACTAACGAATTGTTTTCTTGCGAATTGAATCTAGTGTAACAAATTATGCTGTGTAGATTAATTCACGGAATCAAAGAGTGATCCAATTTGTTACTCCAACAAAACCTGAATACTCAAGGAGTATATAAATATAAATACACACTAACATACAAGGAAACACACACACATATATATTAATTTACTCTTTGATACCTGTTTTATCGAAGTAATATTCCTTATATAATCAATAGGTTATATCATATTACAGAATACAATATTATTTATATATTAATGATATATTATTAATCCATATCTGATATTAGTTACTATAAGTATACTTATGTTAACTTAATTAATTCATATGTTTTAAATGAATATTGCGCTGTGTACATGTAAACAAAATAATACAAGACAACTATTTTGTGTTGACTTATTAAAACAAAAAGTTCATTTCATAGGAATATGTAAATAATATATTACCCAATTAATCAAATTAGATATAGCCGCACACCGTTTAATTGTATAAAAGAAAATATTTAAATTTAGAATCATAGCGATCAACCTGATACTGAATTATTGGAAAAAGAAGTTTATCTCAGTTTTAACAAAGAAATTACATCAATACGTGAGCTTATAAACTTCACCTAGGCTTGCAGACAAAAACATGTCAGAGCGTTTAAATCTCTTAATTACCTAACTTACTTATATCGTACTAAATTTCATTACTTATTTCACTCCTAATCCTTCTGTAAGTTAATTTTCTAAACATCTCTTGCACAAGTCCTATGGTGGATAATCACTGTTCTTTTCACAAGAGCTGTGGTATTCAGTGATTCGCAAAATCTCCCACATTGGGTAAACTCCAGCGTATCTTCTAGTATTCCAGCCGCATCTCAATAATGCATGTAGTCTGGATGGTCTCGATTCTTCCTCTGATTTCAAATTCATCCCAGACCTTTTCCAACCACTTGGGATTGTTCAAGGACCCCCAATTACAAATCGTATTCCCGCAGACGCTAAAAACAATAGCCGAAATCACTGACGATGCTGCCATTAATGTGCGACGCAATTGAAAGCGCTAC
>CM042138.1:153705538-153710538 GCA_023376005.1 Doryteuthis pealeii | reverse complement strand
TGTTGTATAGGAATAGCTATCTCTATACCATAAAATAATGGTTGCGTCTGTCTGATAAATAACTGTTAGATAAACGAGACGAGTAGTTAGTTAGTATGTATATATATGAGATTTGTGTCTTATTCATTTTATATATTATCAATATCTCTTTGTGTGCGAGTAAATTGACCGCCTTACTCATGACACAAACTTATAGACATCTTTGATTCCTATTTTACTCTGGTGGACAATCCATAACCATTCGATATTTAAAAGTATTATTGTATGTTTTACAAGTGAATATTTTCTGCTTGCCTGGACCAAAACAAAAATGTTATATGGACCCCGGGGGGGGGGTAATATGGCCTCCAGTTGAGAACCACTGGCTAAGCATGGTAAATGACAACTATTACCAAATGCCACCGTCGGCGGAGCTTAGAATACGCTGACTGCAACCCTTGCAGAGGAGTAACCCTCCCTCACCAACACCACCCAATAAATAGTATGACACTTTGTATGACACGAAACTGCATCTGGTGATGAGGCTCCAATTCTGGAGATCTGGGGAGTGTGAAGTACCCTTTCATTGCCATTACTCCCATGTCCACTCCCACTCTGACCCGGAGTGGTAGTACATTATTTTGCAATTTTTTTTTTAAATTTTGCACTTTAATTACAGGTGTGGACTATCTTAAAGTTAGCCAATCCTCAAAATTTGAGTTTCCAATTCCGAGAATTTGTGGAATTATGTTGATTCTAAAAATCGACATAACTCTCCAAATTTGGGTCGGCCGTCGCGAAAAATGGCGACATTTTGTAATCTAATAAAAAAATGTTGTCAAAAAGTCTTAAATTTAACCAATTTTAAGTCATTAATGATTTCTGATTTGCCAAATGTAATTATATAACAATTTATAAATGTTGTTCATTAAAATCATATCAACTGCTCGATAGGTCGGCCATTTTGCTCAACAACTGCTTGGCATCTTATAATCAAATTCGGAAATGCTTGGAATTTTTTCAAACTCTAAAAACCGGAAGGAAAAGGAACAAGAACATTATGCAGTTTGTAATTCATGAATTGTCGTCATTACTCTGACGTCATTTTTGTTTTTGTTTTTGTTTTAGTGAAACACGACCAGGACCAGTGGATATATCACAGAATGATAATTTAATTATGTTTACGACGTTTGAAATGTTTACATAAGGGTTATTGCTAAAGAGTTCAATATGTAAAATGTATAATAATCTTGATTTAATTTTCTCTCACTTTTACTTTCCTTCTTTCCTTCCATCGATTGAAACAGATTAGCGTTATTTTTTTCGTGTTCTCACCCCTTCTCACTCTCTTTCTTTCTTTTTTAATTTTTTTTTCTGTGTAGCATGTCCTTTCTTTCTTCATAATAAAAACGGAATGGTCCACTATTTAACTGAGGTGACGACACTTAAGAAATAATAATTCGGCGCATAAATGACACCAGATTATAAGTATTTAAATTTTTGCATTTCATCTTGGACGATTTGGACGGTCTTATCTTTAACCAAGGGTGTTGCAAGATGATAACGGATGGAAGAACAAGAGTATTATAGTGAAACATTTGTATGTCCGTGAAATGTAATGCAGGATTCTTTTTTATCAACATTTTTTTTTAAGATTTATTATTGATAACTTTCGTTTAGAAGAAACTTTACCTTTTATAAAAAAGAATTGTTAGCTCTATATTAATTCTGGGCAATACTGTATGCAAGGATAACAATGAAAGAAAATGATTTATTGAAAGAAATAACAGAGAAAACGTCTCATGATAATCTGTCCGCTACAACAAAACAGAAAAATAAAATAATTCACAGATATAATCTCCATGTATCTAATAAATTGAAGCAGCCTACTGTCAAGAGAAGTTAATTTAAGAATTTCTTCAGGGGTAAATGGTTTCATAAACAGCTAATATTGCTTCTCAAAATTGTTTTTCAGATACAAATTGCTTGTTGTCCTCATAAACACGCCTCTTGACAATACTTCCAAAGGTTTTCAGTAGAGTTTAGATCCGTGGAATATGGCGATCACACCATAAACCTGTCGTTTTAAAGCTCTAATTTACCTACGTATTCAACAGTTTCTCTAGCAGCGTCAGATGGAGCGTTGTCGTGCATGAAAATCACTTTTCATTTGAATGCCAATGTCTTCTTCTTCTTCTTAAGTCAGGACTAAAGATTTATCTTTAAGAATTCTTTATGTGTATTTATCTAACCCCTCCGCACGCGCGCAGAATACGATACCAAGTCAATTTTTAAGCGGAGTTTAACAGGTTTGAATTTAAAGTGTTCCTTCTCCTAGACTGGCTGTTATACCAATACTAAAGATCCCAGGCTGCCTTACTATTTACCAATAGCTAGAAGGAGAATAGTTAAATTCATAACGTTCCTAAGGGCACTAGTGATATGGCAAATGCAAACAGCCTCGTCCAGTATTTGAACTCGGGTTACTGTGTCCATTTCCTACATTGATAACAATTAGACCACGCACATCTAACAAAAAAAGCTTCAACCTACAACAATAACTGTTACCAAACGAGCGCCTCTATAAAGATTAAGAAGAGGTCATTTTTATGACGTCATTTACCTTTCCAGTGAATAGTTTCTGGAAATTCAATTTTATATCCTGTTTGATGAAACTGACATGCTTCATCATCATCATCATCACGTCACGCTAGTAGCACGGATATCCATGACAATCTCTCGCCAACCATTTCTATCACTCATTGTCCTCGGGAAGTCCTCTTCACAGTATCCAGTATCCACGCAGAGCTAGTCAATGTACGTCTTTTTGGACGACCCATACTGACGTGCCATGTGCTAGCTTCAACTGGAGAATGTCACTTATGAGTTCGTCCTTGCTTCTTGAGGAGTGTCCAGCATGTCTTGTTCGTCTTACTCGGATGGTTTGTCTGATATGGGCAAGTGATTATACAGCTTTTTTCTCGTGGGATGTTGTTTCCACGAATTGTTTGATATTGCACGCAGCATTCTTGTGCAGCTCCTATCTAGCTTCTTCTCTTGGTGATTGGTTAGGGTCCAAGTGGTGCAGCCATACAGTATCACTGATACAACTACGGCTTGGAACACGCTTAAGGGGATACAATTTCAAAGCTGCACATTCATAAACGTTTCTGCGTATGGCATTATGTCGATTTAGACACGCTTGAAGATTTGATGATTTTGGATAACTCTTTACTTCTCTTAAGTGGTGCTGGCGCATCACAATCTTTAATCGAGCTTCGTAGAGTAAAAATCAATATCTGTATCTTCGCTTTGTCAGGTTACGCACTGTATGACAACCTTTCCTTGTAGCCGGCTCAATTTCGCCGGATAGCCGATGTCTCTTCCCCACATTTTGATTGTTTCCTAAAGAAATTTGCCCTAATTATATATGTATAATACACATTAATGAATAACAGGAAACCCGAAGTTTGAACTATGAAATCCTCGAAAAAAACGTTTCGTGATTATACGAACTGACATTTTATAATTCGTAGCAATTAAATTTAACATACATTTAGCATTTGTTAAACTTTTTTTCAACGGTTTGTACTGTAAAAATTTATATAGTTTACAGTTTTTGCATTATTTAGATTTTAGGACTGTTGTCCTCATCTTTATTTTTATATGCACAACGCTTTGGGTGAAGGCGTAATTGGTCACAGTACAGTAACCAGATGGTTCAAGGAATTTCGGTCTGTTAGAAACTCGACAACAAGATAACGTCAAGAAGCCCTAAAGCTGTGCTTCAAGTCGTAGAGGTAAATTGGATGAAGCAGTCCTATGTAGTTGGTTACCTTCATGACCTCGACAAAAGCATCCGGATCTGCCGAATTGTGCCACCCGTTGCTAAAATATGGCAAAACTTTTGACTCGCTTTTGTATTTAACAATCCAACTTACCCTTCGTAAAAAAATTGTTTTTTTTCTGATTTATTACACAATCTGCATAATTCAAACTAATTAGAATCCTCTTATTAATTTCCTGGGGAAGGATTTGGGGGGATACTATGTAATACAATATTTTGAATATTTTAGTATTTTGAACAATTTAGTTTTAATTACATTTTTGTAGCTATGGTATTATTATTATTATTATATTATTATTATTATTATTATTATTATTATTATTGTTTATGCATATACCATTACTATTATTATTATTATTATTTATTATTATTATTATTATTATTATTATTATTATTATTGCCTTCTGCTCGCTAAACAAAGCAAAATGTAACGTGTTGAAGGGTTTGACAGGGCGCGTAATATGTCAAAAGTCTCGCTACTAAAAAACATTCTTTTCTTTTCAGTGTCGCAGGAAAATTAAGACCAAAGGCGACTTTGAATGTGGGCCATTTTTTGGTTTAACTGTTTTTTCGGGTGTTTGGTTTTGGGTCTTTTTTCCGGGGGGCTGTTTTCTTCAAGTTTTTTAAAGGTCTTTATATTTTGTTTTGCTGTGGTTTTTTAATGGCATGTTTGTTTACTTTCTGTTTGTGCTGTCAACAACTGCTGTGCAACGATCAAGTCTTGTTGGTTTATAGTTTGTTTTGTTGTTGTTTTTTTTGGGGGGTGTGTGTGTGTGTGTGTGTGTGTGTGTGTGTGTGTGTGTGTGTGTGTGTGTGTGTTAGTGGGGAGGCGTTGTTGTTTTTATTCCTTCATTTATTTATTGCTCCCAGCATTTCACATAAAAGCCAAACTATTTCATATTGCTTGTTGCTTTTTTCTTTCTTTCTTTCTTTCTTTCTTTCTTTCTTTGTATATTTATTTGTTGCTAACGCTTTGATATCATTTATTTTTCTTTTATTTATTCTTCTGAATTTTGATTCTCTTTATCTATCTTTCTTTTTCTTTTTCTTTTTCTCTCTCTTTCTCTCTTTCTTTCTCTCTCTCTCTCTCTCTCTCTCTCTCTCTCTCTCTCTCTCTTTGTCATTCTTTCTTTCTTTCTTTTCTCTATCTATCTATCTATCTATCTATCTATCA
>CM042138.1:153620538-153703038 GCA_023376005.1 Doryteuthis pealeii | reverse complement strand
CAAAAAATCTTGCTCCTTCAGTAACTCAACAAGTGAGCTAGTCATAACTATATATATATATATATATATATATATATATATATATATATATATATTGTTTGTACGACTACTTTCGGTGTTTTCTATTCCGTCTTTCATGCTCTTGGTTAATTGTGTATGTATGTCTATGTATGTTTCTGCTTATGTGTGTATTTGTTTATATTTATTGTGTGTGTGTGTGTGTGTGTGTGTGTGTGTGTGTGTGTGTGTTTATGCGTGTTTTGGTTATTTAGGGTGGTCTGCTATTTTTTTTAAACTTTTTTTATCTTTTAATTTATTTTGTTTTTATTTTCTTTGTTTGTCCTTTAACTTATTTTTTTTTTTATTTCTTTCGTTTTAGTTCATAACCCTTTGACATTAAACGACTTCTAAAAAGCATTCCAATAAGCATTCTGTTCGCAAAACACATTTAAGACCGTTTAATGGTCGGAAGTATTACCCATTTCAACACCACTACCCAGGAGACCACAGAGAGTCGTGGGTGAAAATGTTGGGGTAGGGTAATTTCTTTCTTCGTCTCAGTGATGCCTTCATATATATATATAATGTTTTATTTTCCTAATATTTTTTCAATGCACATTACGCCTGAAAAAATTATGTTGTAACCAAGTCTACATGATTTACATATGAATAGACAAAGAGGTACATATATGCAAGTATAAATATAAAGGATTCTATTGAATTTGTTTATGCAGGAGTAGACATATGCGTACATATTTGCTTATTTGTCTGCTTGTGGGTGTCTTGGGGAAGGGGGATAATCAGTTTGAACTATTATCACTACCATCATCATCATCTTCAAGACGTGCTGACAGCACGGATTCCTTTGACTGTCATCTAGACGGCATCTAGTGTTCGAAAAGAGTTGATGAATGTAAGTCTTTGCTGTTCGACCAACACTGGGTAGTAGTCCTTTTTTGTCTTTTTTTTTTCATCATACAACGTGTAATAAATACCATGTGCGATACCCTGTCCTCATCAGCCGCATACTAGCTGTGATAACATAGTTTCGGTGGCTAAAAGAGAACATCGCTTGAGTTCGACCTTCTCCTGCAGTGCCCAGCATTTCTTTCTTTTTTGAATGGTTTGAGAAATGGGAGGTAAGTGGCCGTACTGTTACTGTTTTGTTGGCAGTCAGTTCCAGGTTTGTTCAAAATAGCATGCAGTATACGTGTGTAATTCCATCTAGATTTTTCTCCAAGTGTTTCAATCATACAGTAATACTGACACACACACACATATATATATATATATATATATATATATATATATATATACTAAAGCTGAGTAAATTAATGATTGTTTGCTAAAGGCTTTTTTCTATTTAATTTAATGACACAAAATTCATATTAGAATATTTCTTAGTTTTAGAATTGAGTTATGTTTGAAAAAAATCCATTTTAATTGGTTCTAAGTAAAAAAAAAAAAAAAAAAAAAAAGTGAGTAAAGTCTCGGGGTGGCCTAATGTCGGTATCAGCCAGACAGCGAGGGAGTCTATCCCTTTTCAATAGCGCTAGACTAAGGACATTGTTTTGCGTCTGAAGTGGAGCGCCACACCTACCATCAGCTCCCTACTTTACCGCACATATCCCTGTGTTACTCATAAACTGAGTTGGCGAGAGCCGGTATCGAACCAGGTACCTGTCACTTACTGCCTCTCTATGTATATCTTGATTACCTCCTTGTTATAATCTCAGTGAGTGTAAAGAGAGAGATTGAAGAGTGTGTGAAACATATGCTTTCTCATCCCAAACACTATGATGTGGACAGCTTTTCCTCACCATCGGTCAATACAGACCATATATACAATAAGGGGCCGGGTTAGCTCAGTCGGTAGAGCGTTCGGCTAGAAACCACAAGATTCCTAGTTCGATACCGGCCCTCGCCAACTCAGCGTATGAGTAGCACAGGGGATCCGTGCGGTAAAGTAAAGAGCTGATGATAGGCGTGGCGTTCCACCTCAGACGCCAAAACAATCTCCTTGGTCTAGCGCTATTGTTATAGTTACTTTCAGCTATAATTGAATACTAAGGGTTAGTATAATGTGTGCAAACAAATGACTTCTATTACATAGAAATAATTAAGTAAAACCGTATAATTATTTATATTAGATAGGAATAATTGAAACTGTGTGCAAATTATTTGTGTTTGATAGGAATACTTTATATCACTTAACCGTGCACAGAAAAACTATCAAAAACAACGCGATAAACACGATTCTCTAACCTCTAAACATAAACTAACCGTAGACGGGTTGACATACCGTTAAAATTAATCAATCAAATCTATTGTATAAATTTTTATGAACATTTTCTTTATTTCAAGTTGGTTTTCATTTTTTTTTTTTTTTTGTTTAGCGGCATATCAACCATAGTTTATGCCAAATCCATCCTAATAGAAGAACCGTAGTGGTACTATTTAACCATTGTTGACGGGGTGATGAGGGAGTCCATACCTTTCCCAAGGATATTAGTCCAAGATTGGAGGTGCGTGATGTAATGGCTAGAGTAGTAGGAAATGCATTCGTCGACCCGAGTTCAAATCCTGGACGAGGTTGCCTACATTTCACATAGCGCTAATACCCTTGGGAAAAGTATGCATCCACCTGCTCACCCTCCAGCTACGGGTAAATAGCAGGGCATAGTGGGTTCTTTGACCTTGATCAGGTAACCAGTCTAGGAGAAAGAAAACTCTGAATTCAAACGTACGGGAAAGGGGTTGTTAAATATGTGCGGGAGTGAACATAATAGCGCGAGTGAAGTTCACGCTTACTACAATGTCGCAGTCCACTACGTTAGCACTGCAGCAGGTAGGATAACGGAACAAGTTGTATTTCAAAAGAAGGTAAATCTTAGTATGATATTTTCTCTGACATTTTCTTAGTTCAAAACTAAAAAGAACCCAGAAATAAGAGTCACTTGATCTATTTCTTTTTCACAAACCATATCCGTGTCTTTTTTTTTTTTTTTTTTTTCAATTTGTTAGTGGAAACCTATCCTTCATGAAAACAGTGCTGTTTTGTCAAAACTGACAACCAATAAATATTGAAAGAAGCAAGTCTTTCCCTACTGAAAAGATAGGGATAATTTTTCTAAATTGATATATTACGGTCAACTAACACTGAAAGCACTGATTTCCTTTTGTGTTATATATTCATATCTCGGGTATATAATCGTGAGAGCCAGAGTATGAGAAATTAAAATTAAATAAATAAATTTTAAAATAAAAATTGAAAATAAATCACTAAGCAGACCTAAGACTATTCAAGCAGTGACCACTCCAAGTGGAGATTTAGAGGTTTGAATTTAGAGTTTTCCTTCCCTAGACTGGTTTGCCTAAAGAGCCCAGTCTGTCCTACTATTTACCAAAGTTGGAGGAGAATAGTTGGATTCATACCTTTATCAATGGTATTAGCGCTATGTGAACTGTGGTTTCGTCCAGGATTTGAACTCAGGTCGACGAGTCCATTTCCTACGACTCTAACCAATACACCACGCGACTGGGGTCAGGGGCTCTTACTTGTTAACCCGGCCGCCATATTCTTCAGGGCTGATTTTCTCTACTTTCTTGTTGGGTTAATTTCTTCGGGCTGGTCAGTTCTTGTTTTAATAACTAAACAAGACTTTGTTGTTTTTCTTAAGTCTTTTATTTGAAATAATCCAGCCCATCTAAATTCAACGCGCGGTGGAGAACGATTCTTAGAGCGACAACAACGTTCGCTCTCGATCAGCAACTAATCGCATCTAATCTAGAACTTAAACTAACCTCCACGCCTCTAATAGTGCGTTTTTCAAGGGTCAGTAAGCGTCGCGGTAACTTTCCACTGGACCCCGTTATTCTGAATCTAACAAACCATGATTCAAAATATTCTTACTACAGTACGTACATAATTCATTGACTATCCCTGAATGATGTAACATTAGATCAGGGGTTCTCAAACTTTTAAGTTCGTAAAACCCTAAAAGATTTTATTGATCTACCATGGACCCCATCCATATATACTCCAGTCCACCTTTGCAGATGTTTTGTTGTAACCAATTATGTAATTAATGAATCTGCACAAACTTTTATGTAAAAATTGTAAAATAACTGTAAAATAAACTGTAAAATAAGCATAACATGTAAAAAAAAAGAGCTGCAAATATTTAATACTAACTTAATAACTAACCAAGGAAGCACATTTCCTAATCTGATGGATGAAACTGATGACTTTGATAAATTCAAGAATACTGGGCTTAAACTCTTGAAAATATATTAACATGAGCATGTTCTACAGGATTCTTGTGGAATTAATTTCTTCTAATTACTAAGAAGGCTTAATAGTTTCCATAGACCCCTTGTAGGCTCCCAAATACTTACAGACCCCCTGAGTTATTGTACAGACCCCAGGGTGTTTGTATAGACCACTTTGAGAAACTCTGCGCTAGATCAACGAAGTTAAGCAGCAATGATCCAGTTCAATACTTAATTGGATGACCACTTAAGCAACTGCAGGTTTTGTAAGCAACCTGAGTCCTTTATTTATTTTTTATGACCCGAAAAGGTTTGACATGCCTTAAAACAAAACAATCTAAATTGATATCCCACTCCCCAAAATCTCGAACGACTAGTGTTCAAAATTGCTTCCAACAACCCACCCTGTTTTATAGTTGTGGATGCTGTGTGTGTAGCGTAATTATTATGGTCTATCGGGAATTTGGGGATTGAAAATAAAATGGTATTCGGCTTTCTGGAGAAAGAGAGGAAAAAGAAATAAGAACAAACAAAAGTTAAAATTAGAAGCGTAAACACTCAACGGGATGCCAGTAAATTGACCGACGAATGACCCCAGAAATAGATTTTAAAATAAAAACGAAAGTTCCGGGTTTTGACTGGAAATGGATGTGACCCCAGGGATGAGAAACAGAAGAAGAGAAAAATCGGCCCTTTTTCGGCCAGGCTTCGTGGAAGGCAGATGGGGCTTTCCCGGTTCCCCCGTGTGGGTTTATCATAGTAGTACAGAACACGATACTATGTTAGAAGATAGAATAACTTGATCATATCCCCTCTATCTTTCCTCCTATCTGAAAAAGAACCCACGAGCCTGAAAGGAATAAACAACTCTTTGTTACTATAAGTCTTGAGTATATTGTTTGTGAACTAACGACTATAACTACCTTTAACGATGACTACTACTACAACTCGAACTTGGCCCTATGCGACATATATCGTTCTGGTACACTGTGTAGAAGACCTGCCAGGAGTGAAGACCGATAGAGACGGGTGACGAGAAAGAATCCGTGCTGTCAGTGTGACCTGAAGATGATGAATGTTTCTAAGGTTCATCAAATCTTAACCAAAACAAATATTCTTAATTATGTATTCAAACATGAACTCGTTTCTATTTCATGATGGGAACCAAGATTTTGGCGCGACATGATGGTGATGATTTTCGTTGCCTTTTTTTCTTATTCTTTCCTTCTTTTCATTCCATTAATGCAGACGATAAGTGTCTGATGTATAGCGTTAACGCCTCTCCTCTCTCTCTCTCTCTCTCTCTCTCTCTCTCTCTCTCTCTATCTGATATGTAGCGCGCTTTTTTTTTTTTTGTTTGATTTTTCTTTCTTTTTTCTTTCTTGCATAACTGTTTTGGTAAAGACGTGTGTTCATGCCTTTTTCTTCTCGTTGTGGGCTTTTCACACAAACTTCAAACGATGATCCCTCACTGAATAACAGGAAGTGTCCTCCGTCTCCAGGTCTTCCGGGTCTTCTCTTGTACGGTCTCAGTCCTTTCTCTGATTTCCAATTCCTCCAGTCTACTTTCCCAAGACTATTCCAAGCGCATCAAGGTATTGCCTTTACCTCATGTTCTACAGTTTGTTTTGTTTTTGTTTGTTTTTGTTTTGTTTTGGGGTTTTTATACTATTTGGTGGCATAGTCAAAATTTAAATTCTTGCGCAATTCCCAGTGGATCACCTTTCCAGCCCAGTCTTGTCTAGTATTGCACTCCCTTATTACTAGTTTTCTACATTCGTTTATTATATAATTAACGGTTTCGTCTCTGTCTCCACATATCCTACATTACTATTCTTATCTATATTCGCTTTTATATAGCTTATTATTATCCTTATTCTTTTTCTATTCTCATTATTATTATTATTTACTGAAATAATATTATTACTTGTAAAAATAGACTGACTTGGCATTAAATAACCTAATAAGGTTTGACCTTCCATAAAAACAAACAATAAATAAAATAAATCGACTATATAAAAACCATAAAAAAAACAACTACAAAATGGAAGAATGAAACGTACAATGAAAGCGATTCCTAAATCTCTAGATATAAAATAGCCCTAGATGGGTTGACATGCCGTTAAAATCAGTCAATTATTTCCAAGTCAATCTTGAGACAACTGTAACACTTAGTTTGATTTGCTAACATATCAACCTTCGTGGGTTATTTAATTCTAAATCCATCCTTGTAGAAAAACAGCAGAATCTAATCTAAACGTTAACTGGAGATTAGGGGGGGTTATACCATTCTCAAGGTATTTGTCCGGATGTGAACATGATAGTGCGAGTGGAGATCGAACTCGCTTATTACGATGTAGCAGTCCAACACGTTACCACACGCAATATGGACCCCCTATCGTAACTTCAATCTTACATATCAGTGTATATAGAAAAACATGGAGTATTAGATAAGCCTTAGATAGACGGGCCTAGTTTCTTTTTTAAGAAGACGAAACTATCATAGAGGTATTTCAACCGAAGAGATTATATTCTTCAACTTTTATTTCGTCTTCCTGCACACCTTTGGAGAAACAAAATGGCTGCTATTTCCGTTAGTAAACTTTTGAAATTTCCTTGTGTCGCTTTTCTTCATTAGGCTTCAAGCACTCTTGTATTAGTGGAAAAATCAATAACAATTTTCAGTGGTGGGGTATGGTGTGGCGATCTATAAACGTTGCCTAAAAAATATTTTAAATGCATCTTAGTGCGGCTTTGAATTTTTCGTGTGGCTTTCGTTTATGTCAGATGTTTCCCGCCTTTTTGTTTGTTTTTTGCACGCTCGTCGTTGCGTTTCTTCTAATTCATTTTCAATGAAGAAAGCATTGTAATACCTAAGGGCACAATCAGCCACGCAGGGACCAAAAATGGTTGGGGGGTTAGAGAGAACGGAAGAGAAGATAATGAGGTAGAAAATGATAAGAAAAGAAAAAGAACAGAGAAAGACAGGGGGGAAAGAGACAGAGAGACAGAAAGAGAGAAGCAGATAAAGAAGGAAAAAGAAGTTAAAAGTAAATTTTGAAATAGAAAAGAACGAAATAGCCAAAGAAATAAAAACAGAGGAAAATATAACGAGGTGTTTAAAAGATTAGAGTCAAGATTAAAATAGAAAAGGAAAAATGAAGAGAGGAGAAGGAAGAAGTGAATAGAAAGTAAGATGATAATAATAATAATAATAATAATAATAATATAATAATAATAATAATAATAAAATAATAATTAATGACAATGCACAAGGCTCTCCACCCTATAGATGATAGAGATAGATTATATGTGTCAAGAAAGGAAGGGGGAAGAGGTCTTGCCAACATAGAGGAATGCGTAGAAACCACAATCCAACAACTTGAAGATTATACAAGAAAGAGCAAAGACAAACTACTTATGGCGGCCAACAATAGTAGGAGCGACAGATGG
This sequence comes from Doryteuthis pealeii, assembly GCA_023376005.1. NCBI lineage: Eukaryota > Metazoa > Mollusca > Cephalopoda > Myopsida > Loliginidae > Doryteuthis > Doryteuthis pealeii. The sequence continues at coordinate 153,695,313 of CM042138.1, read as the reverse complement.
ACAAACAGAAAACAACAAAGACTAAAAAAACAAAAATGGGAAGAAAACAATTATATGGACGCTTCAAACGACAAATAGAAGAGGTTGCCCATGAAAAGATTTGGACATAGTTAAGAAAAGGAAACCTCAAAAGAGAAACAGATTCACTTATAATTGCTGCACAAAATAATTCCATAAGGACAAACTACATCAAAGCGAAAATCGATAGACCAACTAAATAGTAAATGTAGACTTTGCGGAATAGAGATGAGACTGTAAACCATATACTCTGCGAATGTAGCAAACTAGCACAACGAGAATACAAAACTAGACACGACTGGGTTGGGAAGGTGATCCACTGGAATTGTGCAAAAAATTTAATTTTGACCATGCAAAAAAATGGTATATGCATAAACCAGAATCTGTTCTTGAGAACGAAACGCATAACATTCTCTGGGACTTTGAAATAAAACGGATCACCTTATCCCAGCAAGAAGACCAGACCTAGTGTTGATAAACAAAAAGAAAGAACTTGTCAACTGGTGGATTTTGCAGTTCCAGCATATCACAGGGTGAAGCTAAAGGAAAATGAAAAAATAGATAAATATCTGGACCTTGCTAGAAAAACTAAAAAAGTTATGGAATATGAAAGTGAAAGTGATACCAATTGTAGTTGGTGCACTTGGAACAGTCCCAAAAGGGTTGGAAAAGGATCTGGAAAGTTTGGAAATCAGAGGAAGGATTGAAAACATTCAGAACAGTGCACTGCTGCAATCTGCCAGAATACCCAGAAGAGTCTTGGAGACCTGAGGAGACTTGCTGTCACTCAGACTCCAGTGAAAGACCATCAGCTAACGCTTATATTAAAACTCAAAAGGAGTAAATAATAATAATAATAATAATAATAATAATAATAATAATAATAATAATAATCTATTTACCCAAACTCTTTACCATGAGCATGATGTGACATAATGTCAATTTTTAAGCGAAGTAAAGCTAATTTGAATCCAAAGTTTTCCTTTTCTAAACTGGTTGCTTTATCAAGGCCAAATAACTCAATTTGTCCTACTTTTTACCCATAGATGGTAAGAGAATCGTTAGATGCATATCTTTCCAAAAGGTTTTAGCGATATATGAAATGCAAATAGGTACGTTCATTTGGGAGAAAAATATAAAAAGAGAATTTGAAAGAGAATTGATGAGAGGGAAAATGAAATTGAAGACGATAAATAAGAAAGAAATCGAAATCTTTAGTTTAATTCTGAAAGGATCAGTCGTTGAAGTTGAATGAACCCTCAGGAGAATCAATCAGGCTACTCGGCGTGATCTCATTGCGAGATGAGATTCTGCGAGACAACAGTTATTAGAGGACAAAAATAGAAAGAAAAAGTGTTGTTGTTTTGTCGTTTGTTGTTTTGTTTTTTGTTTGTTTGTTTGTTTGTTTGTTTGGTTGGTTGGTTGGTTGGTTTGGGGGTGTTCTTTTTTTTTTCTCTCTCTCTTTTTTTTGTAATTTTACCAAAAGCAAATACCCAAAGGAAAGACAAGAGAAAAAAATCAAAGATTTGTTTTTCCTTAAAAAAATAGAATAGAATAAAATGAAGTGTATTATATAAAATAAATAAAATAGCTAAACTTTTCAAGTAGAAAAAGAAACAAAATATCAACGATTAAAATAATATACATACATATACACACACACACATATATATATATATATATATATATATATATATATATATATATATATATATATATGTGTGTGTGTGTGTGTGTGTGTGTGTGTATGTGTGTGTGTGTGTGTGTGTGTGTGTGTGTGTGTTGAAAGATAAATGGAAAGAAAATGTTGTATGGCTAAAATTTATTTATTGAAGGGCCGACATCTGTTTCGACCTAGAGTTTATCCTTGTATACATAGTATCCTATTTAGTATTATTCTAAATATAAAATAAAATAATATTAATAGAGAAACATAAAATTTAAGTATACAAAAAATCGATCTTCTTCGGGGCAGGATATTTTGAATTTATTAATACATTTTTATCCATCCATTTTCTTTCCATTTATCTTTCAACCTAATTGCAAAACTGTAAATAAACAATGTAGACTATACCTTTCATTTTTGTACAGATTGTATGCACAGGTGTTATAAATAGTTAACAAAGTTAAGTAAAAACTTTATTTTCTTAACTAATAGCCTTTGTTTAGGTAGAGGCTAAGCAAGGACATTTTGAATCGAATTTACGGTGAGGTTAGAAACAAGAAACAATTTAAGATTGACGTTTAAAAAACATATGTCTTGTAATGAACAACACCATGTTTTTAGTTTGAAAATTTGGTTTTAAAAAGTCGTTCAGTACACGAATATATACGGTATATATATATAAAAAGAAAGAAAATTGGTGGTGGTGTGTAGTGTAATGGTTATTGTCGTTGAAAGTGGACTCGGTAAGCCGAGTTCAAATCCTGGATAAGTTTGCTTGCATTTCACATAATGCTAATACCCTTAAGGAAAGGTATGAATCTAATTATTCTCCCTCCAGCCATGGATACGATATATAGTACATAGTACATAGTATTATGTACGCGGGTGAGTCAAAAAGTAATGCTATTTTGTTTAGGACAGGTATAATTACCAACAGAAACAAACATGTATCATACATCAAAATGAATCTGGTCCTCTCTGGATCACATCCCTACTCCGTCACCGTTTTTTCTCAATAGCAATGTTCCACCTTCCAATGAGAGCATGTATCCCTACCCCGTAAAATTATGTTGACTGTTCTTCATCACTACCGATTTCACTTCCTCGTCACTGAAATAATGTTTTCTCTCAAACCCTCTTTCATGGGACGGAAGAGATGATAATCTGAAGGCGCTAAATCTGCGGAATATGAAGGATATGGTAAAGTTGTCCACCCAAATGAGACAATTTTCTCCCTTGTCCTGAGGTTTGTGAGTGGTCGAGAATTGTCATGCAGGAGGGAGATATTGTCGATTGGAAAGTTAGGTCTTACTCGTCGGATTCTTGCTTTGAACCTTGTTAGGGTCTCAATGTAAGCTTTAGTTCTATAAAAAGAACTTCACAGAAAATAAAGAAAATGGCATTACTTTTTTACTCACCCTCGTATTATATTATACTATAGACTCATACATAGTAGCGAAGTCTGGGCTCTTTAGCTTTGATTAGGCTTCCAGTCTAGGAGAAGAAAGAACTGAATTTACACCTGTTAAACTCCGCTTAAAAACATGGTTCATCACCTTGTCGGATGATGCTAATGATTTTTGCAAATATTTATCCAATGCTTTTATAAAATAGAGCACGTTTAAAACCTAATTTTTAAAAATCCTCACAATATTAGGGTTCCGCTACTCTTAGTTTAACGTGTTTATGACACGATCTTTAGGCAAATACTAACGGCACGGACTCTCTCTCTCTCTCTCTCTCTCTCTCTCTCTCTCTCTCTCTCTCTCTCTCTCTCTCTCTCTCTCTCTCTCTCTCTCTCTCTCTCTCTTTCCAGTCATTCTTATCTATGTAAATCACCCAGACGATAAATAAGAAAGAAATCGAAATCTTTAGTTTAATTCTGAAAGGATCAGTCGTTGAAGTTGAATGAACCCTCAGGAGAATCAATCAGGCTACTCGGCGTGATCTCATTGCGAGATGAGATTCTGCGAGACAACAGTTATTAGAGGACAAAAATAGAAAGAAAAAGTGTTGTTGTTTTGTCGTTGTTGTTGTTTTGTTTTTGCTTGTTTGTTTGTTTGGTGGTTGGTTGGTTGGTTGGTTGGTTTGGGGAAAGGAGGGTTTTTTTTCTTTCTTTTCTTGTAATTTTACCAAAAGCAAATACCCAGTTTCTGCACTAATGAATGTAAGTTTCTGCTACACAACAAACACTGGTGTGTCAGTGTGTAGGAGTCCATTGGATGACGTCACTTACGAGTTTGTCCTTACTTTACTAGCAGTACCCAGCATCTCTTATTCGTCTTACTTGGATGGTTTGTGAGATAGAAGGTAAGTAGCCGTACAGCTACTTTTTATAGAGTCCTGCTGCTATGATTTGCAGTAAGCTGCATTCTTGGTTGGTTGATCGGATAGATTTTAGGGCATGTCAACCCTTGTTGGGATATTTTATGCCGAATACGTTTTGTTTTATTCATTCTTGATGGGTATTCAATTAACTTAATTTTTAAACACATTTTTTCTATCTAACCCATAGATAGGAGCCTAACAGGTACTACCACTCTGTGTCAGAGTGAACCTGGGAGTAATGGCGATGAAGAAGTACTCCCCACTCCTCAGAGCTCCAGAATTGGAACTTCACCATTAGATAGAGTTTAACGTTATACCCAGAACACTAAGACCCTCATCCACTGCCTTCTAGAACATATATGATAAAAAAAGGGTTGATGATTTGCCATAAGGTGAATAGGGTTGGAACAATCATATAGGTGCTAGGGCTTGACGTGCCCAGCCGATTGATCGGAGGGGTCTTTCCGACATCCCCGTCTAGCCTAAGTAAGAGCCAAAGTGGAGTGTTGCATGTCATGAGCTGTTCAGCCACCAGTATTTCGTCTTTAAACATCACGGGTTGCCACCCATGGCTAACAGCTGACCCCATTAGGGCGGTCTTAGCCCTATGCAGAGGTGCAGTCGGTGTATTCTACTGTCCAAACAGGGCGGACAGCATTCTCGTAGAGCTCTCATCTATTCTTTTTTCTCCATCTATTATTTCGATTTTAAATGGTGTAAATATTTTTTTAAATAAAATTCACCAATGAAAAAAAATGTCATTCATAAATTATGCAAATTAGTCCGGTTGCTGGTGGCATTATAAAGATTTATTTTGATATTTGCCCTTTGACACCAGATTTGTTTTGTTTTGTTTCGTTTGTAATTTACTAACATCCGGGTATTGCGATATGCATCATTCTTTCCTCTAGGCACAACTTTTAATGGCTTTCACATCCTGTAAACACTGGATTTTCTTTACAACTTGTCATTTAATAATATCTAACTTTTCTATTTATAATAATGTATTGTTGCTGCATTTGAAAAGTTTAATTTATGGTTATACAATCATTTTTTCCATTGCAATTCCGTGGTCTCTATACAGATTCTTTAATTATTGTCACAGTCACATTTATTTTTTCACTTTACCGTCATCGCTACATTGTCAATAAGACAATTTCTATAGGGATAATTTTAAAAAATATAAAACGAAATAAAGAAACTAAAAAAAAATTAGTTGCTATTAGTAGTTATTGTTTAATAAATTTGATAATACTATGCTGTTTTTTCTAACTCTTGTCATACCCTGAAATTTCAGAGTAATTCTCTCCTTGAGAGTGGAGAATGATTTTCAAAAGTGAACTTGTGGGTGATATTTTAAATATATGTAGAGAACAGAATAGTATGTCAAGGAAGATTTTCAAAACAATTATGGTAATTTAACAATTTTTATTTATATTTAAATCAAATAGAAACGAAGATACAAAAAAGCTGCGTCAATGTAAAAGGCTGCTTGTAATAGAAATATGGGAAAATAAATGTGTTATATAAATAAAACATTCTCAAGGTCTACTTGGTAATTGTCCTATATATATATATATATATATATATATATATATAGATATATATATAGATATATATTGATCAAATAAATGACTGAAACGACTGATGAAGCTGAGCTTAATGTTTATCGAAATATATCTCCTACATACACTTGTCTGAGTTTTGTTCCTTTATTCCACATATCTTTACTACATTCTGTCGGATTTACTCCAATCCTCCCTCCTCCATAGATTAAATATTATAAATGAAATATTTAAATTACAAAAGGCATAGTGTTTTTTTTGTTTTGTTCTTTTTATATTAATAGTTCTATGTTTTATTAGTATTTTTTAGAAAATACTCATAAAACATAGAACTATTAATATAAAAAAAAACACTATGCCTTTTGTAATTTAAATATTCAATTTATAATATTTAATCTATTTGAAATTTAAAAAGAAAATACTCATAAAACATAGTTTTCTTAAATTTTGCATCAATCTTGATATATAATTATTATATAATATTTTAATATATAATTAATATATAATATTTAATCTATTTGAAATTTTTTTTAAAATACTCATAAAACATATTTTTCTTAAATTTTCCTTCAATCCTCCTAATATATAATTAAAGATAATCTTTATTTACTTATTTACTGGTCCATCTAATTAAATTAATACATTTTTATTTATTTTACACCTGAAAAAAAATTCGTCCTATTTAAATTTAGTACTGTTAATAAAACTTTTCATATATATATATATATATATATATATATATATATATGAGGAAAAATGAGTAAAGAAAAGAAATGTAGATAGATAAAATGAATTTAATCGATATCACATTAATCGATATCACTTACACATGTGTTTCGGTCAGTTTATGTGTGTGAAAATATTTCGCACACATAGAAGAATCGACCTTCATCAGAGTGAACATTTATTTTGAATGAAAAATTCGTTCACTCTGATGAAGGTCGATTCTTCTATGTGTGCGAAATATTTTCACACACATAAACTGACCGAAACACGTGTGTAAGTGATATCGATTAATGTAATATCGATTAAATTCATTTTATCCATCTACATTTCTTTTCTTTACTCATTTTTCCTCATATTGTCGGATTCAATTCCTTTTCCATTTTCATATATATATATATATATATATATATATATATATATATATATATATATATATAATCTATGAAAGGTGTCTATATTATATATTGTGTGTCATTGATAGAGTGCCAAGCACCTGGAAGTGAGGCTGTTCTCAGGTGAAAATTGACGTCCTTCTGAGAAATCATTGCGAGTTAAAAGAATATTAAATTCAAACCCTTTTCATTAGGTCTCTTGTGTGGTTGATGGATTCATTGAAGATGTATCGTTATGGCAACTAATTGTGCCACCTCCTAGTGGACATCGGAAAAGTCATCCTGCTGGCACGAGCTGGTAATTCAACAAGCTTATCACAGCGGCCATACCATTAAAAAAACATTTTAAAAATGCAATCTACAAATTACTTTTTTAGGATCATAATTAGCCAGTTAACTAGGGTGATAGATAGATAGATAGATAGATAGATAGATAGGAACAGACTAAGATAGATAGATAGATAGATAGATATGCACAGACTAATAGACGTAAATGTATCTATAGACTTACACACACACACACACACACACACACAGATAGATAGATAGATAGATAGAACAGACTAAGATAGATAGATAGATAGATAGATAGATAGATAGATAGATATGCACAGACTAATAGACGTAAATGTATCAAAAGACTTACACACACACACACACACACCACACACACACAGATAGATAGATAGATAGATAATAGATAGGAACAGACTAAGATAGATAGATAGATAGATAGATAGATAGATAGATAGATAGATTTTGGCAGCAATTTTTTTAATGTATTTTCTTGGCAATATGTAAAAGACAAGAAAGCAAGAAGTGGTGGAACTGGTGACCTAAATCTACGAGTTTTCTTCAATCTAATAATAATAATAATAATAATAATAATAATAATAATAATAATAATGCACACAGATAAATTCGACACACACATAAAGTGGTAAAATGGCCAGCATTTCTGGTCGCTTCAATAGAGAATGTCTGCCACCATTTTCAGATGATCTCCTACACCGGAACCCACTTCCATATCACCGGTTTATAGTCCCGTAAATACCAAGAGATTTATGTCAAAAATGCTATTCGTTCGCCAAGCAGAATATAGTAGTTACAAACTCATTGACATCATCGTTTATGCTCTTAACATCCTCATCTATGTGATTAAGTCTGACTCTATTTGTTCGCGTGTTTGGTAACAATAAAATTGCACATTGTGGTATGCAGTTATCATTCTGATACAACCAAAAAGGGCTTATGATATTAGCCAGGTTTTAGGGTGGATACTTACAAAGCTCACACTAGTCTGACACAAGGTCAACAAAAGTTAGATATCTATTAAAGGTTATTGGTTGCTTGGTTTAATAACATACCAACCCTAGTGGGTTATTTAATGCTAAATTACGTGACATGCAACACTCCACTTCGGCTCTTACTTGAGCTAGACGGGTGATCGAAGAGGTCTCACCTGATCAAACAGCTGGTCATTTAAAACCCCTGCACGTACATAATTGTCCCCATGACAAACCATTTTTCATCGTATATTTGCTAGAAGGCGGTGGCTGAGGGTCAACCACAAGTTTATTAATACATATAAACTTGTTTCTTCTAATCTATTGATGTTAATCACATGAAGTTAATGAAAATTATTTCGACCATTATCCGGGGAGATCCTCTGCGCAGCATCTAGTATCCACTCAGAGATGGTCAATGTAGGTCCTTGCTGGATGGCCCACATTGGCATGTCCATGTGATGGTTTCCACAGGAGAATGTCACTTATGAGTTTGTCCTTCTGGGGATAATGAATGATAGAGAAGGTTGGCAAGAGATTTTTCCAAAAAAATTCTCCCATATTCCCCAGTCAGGATATGGACTGTTTCATTATTCTTCAGAATTCTAATTCCTCGATTCCAACGTCTTAGTAAAAGTTTCCGATTCTCCACTTATTAAGAGAGGGCGTCCCATCGTTGTGTAATAATTAGCAAGCTAGTCTTACAGACCCATAACAACTGAATAACGTGTTCGATCCTCGCTGGATGCACCATACTTGCGACCTAGTGTCACATCCTGTGGAACCGATTGAGTAAATACCTACTCCACCTTTTGAGAGATGCGTCTTCTCTTTTTTTCTCAGTTTTATGGTCAATTTACATGCTACATTCTTTATTCTTCTATTGTTATTTTTGTTTTATTTTGTTGTTTTGTATTGTTTTTTTTGGGGGGGGGTAGGGGATTCGCTGTCAGCAGAGCTGAGATAACTCTGACTGTATCCTTGGTGAGGCTTATTATTATGTACAACTTGTTCAATCACATCTTAAAAACAGACCTGACTAAACACAATGAATGTTATTTTTGAACTCAGCATGAAATGGTGATCATATATCACATGATAAACCTTTGATCTTTGGAAAAAAAATGTCCATGTTCAAAAGCCTGTGGATTCTACTTGTCACAGATAAATAGTTATAATACTGTTCTATATATTTCAAGTAAGTGCTTTAAGTATCTTAAAAATTTGATGATTAGAAAAAATGAGTATGATTTTTGGATTCAGTGTAAAAAAAACTGCCTAAAAATCAGCTATTATATATTCGACCTTGAAAACATCACAGACCAGTGTTATCATTGGATTGGTTGGGACAATCCCGAAAAGTTTTCGCAAAAACAATAAGAATTAGAAATCAGAATGTTGCAAAATCTGTCTCTAATCTCTGCTTCTATTGTCTTTGTTTTTTATGGTTACGATTTTTGTGGCCATCCTTTGTGTTAAGCGGAGCGCAATCCGTAGTGAAGAATCCTTTGGTTGTTCCTTGGTGTTCCTCAGTTTTTACAGGTCTTTCGTCAATGATTGCAAATGGACGTCTCTCAGTATCAGCCGATTAAGTAGTTAACAAACCACGTATTCGGGCTGTTGATTGGCTGAGGTTTAAACCACGTGACCTCGGTTAGTCTATAAATTTATGTGGTAGATTGCAGCACGGCTTATATCCTACAAATAATCAACATTTATCTTCCATCGGGCGTCTGTTCTTCCGATTGGGTTGCCACTTCTTCTTATTCGGGTCGGGTTCGTGCGTCTTTCCGTCACATAAACGAATTAACAAAATCACTTTCCTTTGTTCCCAATATTTATTCTACGTCTCTTCACGTGGGAAACAGACCACAGAAGAATATAAATGTTAGGAACGGTTTTTTTGGGATATAAGGTGTGTGCTAGTTCCCCGCCTATACTTATAGACTGTCCAAGGTCACGTGGTTGACTCTTCTAACCAATCACTGACAGTACTACCGACCTGATAAGATAGTTAAACCCTCCATATTGGTCATAATTCAAATTGCACCGTTAGAGGACGCACATAGGATTGCCGGGATCTTTACTTACGAAGGACTTATACGATTGCCAGTAACTGAGGACACTTTAGTAACCAAAAGGATTCACATTGTGGACGGACTCTTTATCAAGGATTCCACCAGATAAGCGCTTCTGCTATAAGGCCAAGCAATGGCCCTTAAAAACGGCCATTTATTAGGAATTGTGCAGATTTTTTGATTGCAAAAATAGTCATCATCATTACGTCGTGCTGACAGCACGGATACACATGACTCTCTCTCTCTCTCTCTCTCTCTCTCTCTCTCTCTCTCTCTCTCTCTCTCTCTCTCTCTCTCTCTCTCTCTTGCCAACCATCCCTATCGGTGATCACCCCTGGCAGGTTCTCAGCGCTGCATCCAGAATCTACACAGAGCTGGTTGATGCAGATTTTTGATGGTTAGCCTACACTGGTGTGTCCATGTGTAGTTGTTCACTGGAGAACGTCACTTTCCTTTGTTCCCAATATTTTTCTTACGTTTCTTTACTTGGAAAAAGAGACCATAGAAGAATGTAAATATATCGATGTTTATTCACATCATTTGTAGAACGTTGTCAGGCGTGTTTTTCGGAGTTACTTTAATCGTCTATGTTTTCTAACAATACAACAGATGTGTGTAGGTTTGTTTTTGGGTTTTTTGGGTTTTTTAATGTCTTCCTAAATTGCTCCCAACGGCAGTGCATGCTTATATTTAACATGCACTTTCTTCTATGTTTTCTCTTTGTCATGTCCCTCCTCCTACTCCCTTTACCAGTTTCTCTCTCTCTCTCTCTCTCTCTCTCTCTCTCTCTCTCTCTCTCTCTCTCTCTCTCTCTCTCTCTCTCTCTTCATTACCCCCATTACCTCGCATGCACTCACGCATCGCCCGCATTCAAAACCCCAGAGTGTTTTCACAAGGGCAAATATTGCTCTGAATACGTTTTTATGGTGCTTCGGGCTGTACCAAGAACAAGTATGGGGCATTCCAGGAATTTCTTGTAGAACACTCACAAGATGGCATGTAGACTGCGTTTTCATGGTGCCAAACTTCGCATTGGCACCAGACCAATGCCAAGAGTCTCTAAAAGTTCACAGCGTCTCGTAGAAATGCTCTTTTGTGAATTCACTATTGTGCCGATAATTATTAAAAAAGTAAACTTTTGTATTACCGACATTTGGAGTCTTTGCTGACCGCTGGGATTTGATGTGTTTTTATTTTAACCATCTTTGAAGTTCCGTTTCTTTTTTGTTTCCCTTTGATGATTTTCCGACTTCTGCGATGTTATAAAAATAGAGTGAACGTATAGAACAGAGAATATTACTCTTATTTAAAAGAAGAAAATTTAGAACATCCCTCAACGTTGAATGGATTATTTCTAGTCCAATAACATTCCTTATCAGCCAGGAGTTGTAGTCATATTGTTTCGGGGTCTTCTCTGGTAATACCAACAAATCTCCCCTGTCGCATAACGTGATATGGAAATGAAAAAAAATGGAATTTCTCAAAAGTGAAAACGAGAAAAAACAATTTACCTCAAGTGGAAACAGAATCAATGGAAATTTTAAACGGAAAATTGGGGTCCCTACAAGATTTCACTTAACGTGCAATGCTTACAAATCTGAACTGAAATTTGACCCTTGTAGTTGTCTACTGACTGTATCCTCCTGAGCAAATAATAGAAGGAAACATAAAAGAATACAATCACTTTTTTCTCAATTGGTTTTTAACACGTGAGTTTCCACAGATTGAAATATTGACATATTGTAAAAACACGAAAAAATAGTATTATTTGTATTATTCGGACTAATGTCCTCATCTTTACTGTTATCTGTACAATGTTTCGGTCGATGTGCCCGTCGGCCTACTTCAGCTATTTCTAGTTGGATTCGGGAACCTTCTCGGACTCGGGAACCTTCTTTTCAAACTCGGGAACCTTCTATGTGTCCAATTGGACACATAGCGTAGTGGATAAAGGAGTTAGGTTAAGACAGTTTAAATGAGAGATATCTCTACACTGCAGATTCAATCCTGGTCAGGGGCAACAGTAACATAGAATAATAATTAACACAGCTTAACACCTGTGCCCCAGCTATTGTTAACGGAATGAGAACAGGATACCGCCGTGGACTGAATAAAGGGTTAGGTTCAAAGTTCCGTGATGGCTCCCGATTACGACAAGGTTCCCGATTACGACAAGAAGATTCCCGAGTTCGAAAAGAAAGTTTGCGAGTCCGAGAAAGTTCCCAAGTCCGACCAGAAATGCCTGAAAAAAAGCCGTAGGGCACATCGGCCAAAACGTTGTACAGATAATAATGAAGAAGAGGACAATAGTCCGAATAATACAAATAATACTAATTTTAAGACAATTTTTTTCTTTTCATCATTTTCCTCCTTAGTTCACCTAAACTTACGAAAACTAATATTTTGTCAATGCATCTATTTTTGCGTTACGATGTCAGAAGATGTGGGGTGGGAGTAGAGGGGCCCATACCACAAACACGACACTGTTGACGATGACAAGAATACTGAGAAATATGTTGGAGGTAGGACGAGCAAACTTGAGAAAACGGGTAAATATGAAAACTTGCCTTAGTAGTAGAGACTGATATTGTGGAATGTGTGTATAGGGGTGGGGATGTAATCACTCGAAAATTGGCAATGGTCCTGAGGATCATTGAAAAATACTGAGAGTTTTTTTTGGTTTTTTTAATAATGAGAGAAAATTGACACGATACACATCATTACATTGTTCGAGTCGACGGGAATACTGACGAGATTCTGGGAAAATTGAATTTTGCTGCCACATGATCTCCAACAATGAATACTACATACCTATAGTGTGAATAATAATAATAATAATAATAATAATAATAATAATAATAATAATAATAATAAATATCGTATATCGGCATTGTTGTCTCGGAAGACTATATAATTCTTGTGCCCCTGAAGTTACAGTGCCTCCTGTGACTGTGAAGTCCAATGTTTGAAAAACATTCTCAACCACAGATATTGCATTGAAGGCTGTCCCTGAAATGTTGAATGCCGGTGCTTTGTTGTCATCGCTTTCTTCTGGACCTCTTGGCTTCATGGTGTTGCGCCAGGGTGACTTCAGACATGAACAGTCTGTTACGGAGAGCCTGCCACCACAGAGGTAGTCCTGAGCCAAATTTTCCCAGTTAGAAGGGTTAATGCCAAAGCACCTGAGATCATTCTTGCAGACATCCTTAAAACGCAGCTGGGGGCGACTAATCTGTCTCTTAACAGACGAAAGCTCTGCATAGACGATGTCATTCACGATTAAACCAACATCCAATAATAATAATAATAATAATAATAATAATAATAATAATAATAATAATAATCTGGGAAATTTAAGATAGATATAGATCACCCAATCCCGGCTAAGAGACCAGACCCAGTGCTAATTAACAAGATGGAGAAAACTTGTCATCATGTGTTGGACTTTGCCGCCTCGGCGGATCACCGAGTGAAAGTGAAAGAAAGCGAAAATATTAACAAATACTTGGACCTTGCCAGAGAACTGAGAAAACTGTGGAACATGAAGGTAAAATTCGTACCAGTTGTAATCAGTACTCTTGGAACGATCCTCAACGGTTTGGAAAAGATTCTGAATGAACTGGAAATTAGAGGAAGAATCGAGACCATCCAAACTACAGCATTGTTTTTGTTTTGTTTTTTTTGGGTTTTTTTTATGATGATGATGACGATGATGATGATGATTGAGATAACGGGTAGGTGTTATATAGCGTCTAATAATTTGTGAAGGATTATAATTAGTATATCATAGTTATTTCTGTTTGAGAATTTGAATGATTAAAAAATGACATTGAGCAGACTCCTCAAAATTATCAATCAGTTGACAATTGCATTCTCTCTCTCTCTCTCTCTTCTCTCTATATATATATATATATATATATTATATATATATATATATATATATATATATGCATGTATTTATATATATACATATATGCATATATTATATATATAAATACATATTATGCATATGTATATATATATATATATATATATATATATGCATATATTTATATATATATATAAATACACACACACACACATATATATATATATATAAATACACACACACACACACAATATATATAAATACACACATACACGCACATCTATATATATATATATATATATATATATATATATATATATATATATGTTGAAAGGATAAAGGAAAGAAAAATACAACAGTGTAACATCATATATTTTACTCGTGTATACAGTTCAATTCCTTGATTGTAATTATTCATTTCTTACTGGGAAACATGATACTTTCGCATCCCATTAAGCAGTAGGTTTTGTTTGGTTTATTTACTGACATATCAAACTTTTATGGGGTATTTAATGCTGAAATTTATTTCATTTGTAAATGTTTGATTATAATCATAACTATGAGTATGAAAAGGTGGAATGAAAATGTTACTTAATCATAACTATTTATATGAAAATGTAATGAATATAAATATATTATGAAAATGTAAAATAATAAAAATATAATGAAAATGTTACTTAATCATAACTATTTATATTTTCAACATTCCACTGTAATAAATAATAAATTAGCAGTGGTCAAGAAATGGATGATCTGTTTACAACTAAGTAATAATACCACAATTTACTTCACACCCAGAAACACAAATGGCTAAAAACAGTTGGTTTGGTTTGGTTTATGAGAAAAGATTAATGCTGGGGAGGGGTATTGGCATTAATTCCATATGGGGGTAAATTTCTAATCCAATATACTGGCAAAATGACCATTCTTAATATATTGGGAAATAATTCTAATTCCAATATAGAAGTAAAACACCCAAATTTTCATGTCCATTGGGAAATGGTTAAAGTGGGGTAATTACAGCAATTCTCAAGTTCGATTCTGATTGAAAAGATAAAACAGAAGACATAAAATTGTTTAAGAATATTAATCGCTAACAAAATGGAAAGGAAAGGTAGAAGAAGAAGTTATAGAAGAAGGGTAAAAATGGGGGGAGGTGGGTTGCAAATTCGTTGTGATTTGGGAACTATGGGTTAAATAGAAGAATGTATTTATAAAAAAATTGTATTATCCATTAAGAATTGATTTATTTCAAAATTTAATCGGCATTAAATGACCCACTGAAGTTGATATGCCGTAAAACAAAACTAAACCAAACCAAATCAATCGACAGAGCGGATGGGGATTTGTAAAATTGTGTATTTCTGCTTGATAGTTTGTGTTGAATTATATATTATAGAAACAACTGAAATCCATCAATCAAATGAAAGTGAGATATTCAGTTAGACAACAAAAATACATTTAATTACAATTAATAGACAGCGTGCTGATAGAAAATTAGCAGAAAAGTTTTCAGTCTACACAATGAAATGAAAATACAAACATTAACTGTGTGTTTAAGATACGCAAGCGTGAGACTAATTAATTTGAAGATATGTCAGTAATAAGATACTGGTTTTGTGTCGAATGTTTAATGTGTGAATACACAGCGATGGGGGAGGGGGGGTCTATGCTTTATCATGGACATTCGAAGAGTAAACAAAGGTTATCTTTTACACGTCCTTATAAAGGCAGGTTGGGGCGCGTGGCATAATGTTACAGACGTAGAAAATGGACTCGTCGACCCTAGTTCAAATCCTGGTCAAGGCTGTTTGCGTTTCACATAGTGCTAATACCATTCGGAAAGGTATGCATCCAACTATGGGTAAATAGTTGGTCGGATTGAGCTCTTTAACCTTGTCTAAGTAACCAGTCTAGGAGAAGGAAAATCTGAATTCAGACTTGTTAAATTCCGCCTAAGAAATTGACCTTGTGTCACATCCTGATCGTGCGGAGGGTTGATATATATATATATATATATATAGCAGCGCTCCAACATTGAATTAAACAATTTTTTCACGTAAAATCTGTGACAGCGGCTACAAATTTTATGCTTCTTTTTTATTCTATTTCATATTAGCTTAATAGGGCGGCTTTTAAGCTAATTAACTAATAATTTTTGGCATAATTCAGGTGATGTTTTGTAATAGATACAATGTCTAAATTAACCAAATTTTATTATAGAAGAGAAATATTTTATGTTGATTTACGTCTAATTGATAGAGAAAAAAACATGATAATAGAGGTTCCGATAGCCAAGTGATTTTCACTATGGTGGGGTTTCATCTTATCATAGAAAGCGGGTTTTTCAATATAGGAGAAGGGTAAGCATCATTATGATGTCTTGATATCATTAAAATTTGTGAATAGTCATCATTTCTGGTCATTTCTGGTCATTTACCTTTGGCTTAAATTTCATTTAAATCGAAGGGAAACATTCAGTAAGGGGTATGTGTCATCGGGGACTTCCTTTGATTAAAATGAAATATACTTATCCATGTACCCTGGGTAATGTATAGAATATAGATGATTATGGGATCTATCTACAAAACCCTAGGAGGAAACATTAAAAATTTATTAAAAACAAAGAAAATATCTGACCATGAGGGGACAAATTAATAGAAACTTTTGGCGCTAATTCAGAGTGGGGGAGAGAACAAGAACAATAAGGGTCAAAGAGTTCCCCTACCATTTCTTCGACAGTGACAACCCCCCCCCCCCCATTGAGGTGGACAGAAACTTTGAAACTTCAGTGCTTAGTTGGACCACATACTGTGAGGACAAACTCACTCGTACTCAAAACTCAAGAAAAATTATAGCAGCAGAACAAGTGGTCGGCACTCGCTTTTTTAACCGTTAAAACTAAATTAGATTTGGCAGGGAGCTAAACCAAAAATTCAACTAAAATTCAACTAAACACGAAAATTCAATTAAATTCAAATAAACATGAAAATTCAATCAAAATTCAATTGGACACGAAAATTCAATCAAAATTCAACTGAACACGAAAATTCAATTTGTGTGGGTAGGTTAGAGTAACCTCCCTTTATTAATAGTAACTTAGAGTGGTATGCAAATATTAGTGGCAAGGCCGTCGGTAAGTCTCTAATTAATGACCGGTGGGCGCTGCCATTTGCATTCTGGACTTCGTACATCGTATGAGACGATCGATTCGTGTTACTCTTCTTACACAATTAAAATTCAACTGAACACGAAAATTCAATTAAAATTCAACTAAATCCGAAATTTCTAACGAACTTGTTGACCGGAAATGTCAGATCAGTGACCCGTAAATCCCTACAAATTTACTATCCCCCCTCTCTCTCTCTCTCTCTCTCTCTCTCTCTCTCTCTCTCTCTCTCTCTCTCTCTCTCTCTATCTATCTATCTATCTATCTTCTATCTATCTATCTATCTCTATCTTAATCTTCTATCTTCTCTTTTCTTTTGTTCCTCTTTATATAAAATTAGTTATCTAAAATTGTTGTTGTTCTATCCTATCTTTTTGAATCAATATCCGAACTTGAAAAGTCAACGTATTCTAAACTCCACCAAGTCGAAGGTTCATTCCTTTTTTATCAAATAAAACAAAACACTAATTATATTCCTTAGGATTTTTAACAGAAATTTTATATTGACATATCATTTATTAATTTTTGAAACTTGCTATTCTCAAATTACATCGTGGATTTGATCAGATACGAAAGATAATTTACATTTGTCTTTAGGGGAACAAGAATGTCCTTTTAGAATCGAAGGAGGGGAGAAGAATGCGTTGTCCCAAGTCCAGTGTGACGTGTACATGACGTCATCGCTTTGCCCTCCCCCCTGCAATGAATTCGGATGACGTCAAGTGTCCGACATGCCAGCAATTGCTACCTACTCACCAATTTTTGTATCTGTCTCCCGGAGTGGGTGAGAGGGGTGGGGGGTGGTTGAAGAGACGTCTAGACAGAAAAGTGATAAGTTACAGGGAATAATGTAAGGTGTCACCGGTAGAGAAAACTACTGCGCATATTCTGTTCATATATGTATGTACATTGATGTCGGTGAACAGTCTCCAACATGCGAACAGCTGATTGGAAGAACGCCCTAATCAGAGTTACGAGCGTTTCAATATTTTATCATCTGTTTTCGAAACCGGGTTTTTTTTTTTCTTTTTCTTTTTCTTTACTTTTTTCTTTTTTTTAAAGAACTTTCATTAATGGCATAAATGTTTAAAAACAATTAATATTTATACTTAAGCAGAAATACAAATTAACCACAATTTCGCACGTGCTCCAATTGACGTACGACAAATTCAATTTAAGATAAAGCTAATCTCCTGAACTTTTATGGATCCTAAGGATCCCACAAACACACACACACACACACACACACACACATATATATATATATATATATACGTGTGTGTATGTGTGTGTGTGTGTGTGTGTGTTGTGTGTATCAAGAACTGTAGGACCAAAAAGGAGTAAAGAATAAAATTTCTTTTGTATACAAAATTTATTTTTTACTCTTTTTGGGACCTACGTTCTTGATCCCACCAACATATAAAGTTTTTATATATATATATATATATATATAATATATATATATATATATATAGTGCTCAATATCAATGTGACACGAAGAGGGTTTCTGCTGGCGTTTACTCTTTATTATCAAGAAAAAAAATGTAGTTTTTCTTTTTGTAAGTAAAAAAAAATAATTTTGTTTAAAATGAAAAATATTAAAACCAAAATATTGTATAAAGGTGTATTCTTGTGACTTACTATGCAAATTCAATCAAAGGTCATTGCAGCTGCTAAACTGATAAATTCATTAAAACAATAAAAAGTACCAGGCTTTTTCTACAATTTTCTTCAATAAAACATGGACTTGGAGGTTGTTAGAGATGATGACAGGAGGTACAACCCGAAGAACTACGAGGCTTCAAATTACTCAGGAAAGAAATCTTTGCCACTAGAAGAAATAGAAAACCCCCGACCAAAAAGTGACGTAGTCCAGGTCACCTTTGCTACTGAAAAACTCAATTCTAATAGCATAAAGCAAAAAACACAAGTTTTCATCATGTCTTTTCTCTCCGACTTAGCGTACAAAACATTCGTTTTCGTAATATGTGATTTCCGTTACATATGATTATATAATCATATAACAATTAACCCTTATTATTGTTAACGGCGTGTTGTCTCCTTCTTAAAGTAGCTAACAACTACGGCAGCTCATTTCCATTAACCTCCTGATCCGTCACAGAGACGCTGCGCCCAAGATGAGTTGATCACCGTTCGGTGGATCTAAAGAAAACACAGCGTGGGTGTAGAAAACATCGACGGGCCATAAGTCTGAAAACACATGGGGTAAACCCAGTGATAGGACTACATCGGTGATAGAGCATATATAAGTAAGTAAATGGGTCAACGGCGCTTGGTGACTTGGTCTGGGGATCGCATATTTAGAAATCATAGAAAGGTTTATTGTTTATTGTCAATTATGTTTACATCTTAAATTTTAAGCATTTATCTATTTTCCAAGATAATCTCCATTTGGGTCGATACAGTTTTTGGTTTTTTTTTTTTTTTTTTTGTATTTCCATGTCATAACAGCTCGCCGCCATGTCGTTGACGAAGTGTTTAACCTTGTCGTCGTCGTTAAAAACACCCAACACCACTTGCGGAGGTTTTTGACATTCATGCACGACTCGCCATACACTTCTGTTTATTGGCGATGAGTTTCAATCGGTTTAATGCTTTTTGCGTTCTAAAACCGAATAACTGCACGAACTTCACACTTGACTGTAGTGTCAATTGGGAGCTCCATCAGAAACGGCTGCCAACCCAAGACTAAGCATGGCTGCAAGATGCGCGCAGATGCAGGCGCAGGTTCATGCACAACAAACACAAAAGTGTTTTCAATAGCCGCAAGAACAGTTTCCCTGCGTCTCCAACGCTTTGGAGAAATTACTTTTAGGATTACTCTCATATATGTAAGTATGTGTGTATGTGCGTTTGTGTGTGTGTGTATGTGCGTGTGTGTGTGGTGTGTGTGTGTAATGACAAAACCGAGATGAAGGCAATTCTTCTAAAGTCAATTCCAAAATCAAAACTTTATATTTTTGTTGTAATATTGTAAGTAATTATACAGAATTGAAATTTGAAATTTAAAAATACTTAACAATTCATTAGCCTTTCTAAAATAATTACTCCCATTTAATTAAATATTATTAATTAGGTTTATAATTATATCTTCAAACTGAAGATATAAACTCATTATATATGATTAATGTTGCTAACAAGGATGAACAATAAAAAAAAAAAAACACGCAAATGTTAAATCAGTAAATCTCTTAAATGACACTCACTTAATTACTAAAATTTTTTAAAATTACTCCGTTAAATTTTGCCACGAATTATCAACTTTATAAAAAAGGTAGCCTAAAGTCGGTATCAGCCATACAGCGAGTGAGTCTATCCACTTTTCACTAGCGCTAGACCAAAGAGATTATTTTTTGCATCTGAGGTGGAGCGCCACACCTACCATCAGCTCTTTACTTTACCGTACAGATCTTTACCGTGGAATGTTGCATGTTATGGACTGCTCATCCATCAGGATTCCGTCCTTAAGCAACATGGGTCATCACCCACGGTCAACAGGTGGTCCCATGGGAGGGTCTTATCCCTCTGCAGAGATGCAGTCGGTGTATTCTAAAGCTCAAGCCAACAGGGCTACCGAGTGTTTGTAGAATCGTATTTATTGTACGTTCATATTTACATCTTTTGTGAATTTGTTTCTTAAGTGTTTACATATTACTAGACAAAACGTCACCCATTTTACCACCCATTGAGCTCTGGGCAGATAACTGGAATTAGGGAAAAGTGAGTTTGCAAAGCGAATTAAATTTTAAGAAATAAATACGACCAGAGAATTTTTAAAACAAACATTAAAACCATTTTGTAAGATTTCTAAGAAAGGCAACATTTAAATGTTAATGGATCCGATTCTAGGAATTTTATTAACAGATAAGGTGTTGAGAAGCTATGGACTAGCAGCTTCTGAAACTTAACATACAAATGTATTTCACACTCTCTAATTACTCTCTTTACAATCACAGAGAAACTAATATATATAACGATGAGGTAATCAAAATATACATAGAGAGGGGAAAGTGACAGTAAGAGACAGGTCAGTTTTTTACTTAATTGCAAATTACGACTAATTAGAACCAATCAAAATTGATTTTTTCAAACATAACTCAATCCTGAACAAAGGAATATTTTGATATGAATTTTGTGTTATTAAACTAAATAAGAAAAAAGCCTTCAACAAACAATCATTGATTCACTTAGATTTAATAACAGATTAATGCATGCTAACAAGGACTAACAACTCAGACAAAATCACAAATTCTAAATCTATAAATCTCTTATATGACATCCATTTAATTACTTAAATCAACAAGAACTAGGAAATATATACACCCTCCACTCCAGGTGCAAGTATTTAAGTTTTAATGTAATAAGATATTCTATTATATTAGAAAGGCTAATGAAGATAAATAAGAATGCAGATAAAAAGATTTGAAACGGGGGAGGGGGGTATAATCGAAAAGAGAACAATTGAAACTTACTTTTTCATCACTCCCGTATTTCATTGCTAAATTTTCCTAATTCAACTATTTAGTTAAAATAGGAAGTAAAGAGAATGAAATTACCGTTATTTCTTCTTGTTAATGGATTTTTTAAAAGATTTATATATTTTTGCTCATATTCATTAAGATAAAATCAAACAATTAGAAATCAATAATACTAAGCACATATTTATTAGAATTAAATGTTTAATATCAATATGAAAATCAGCCTTCCCGTTCACACTGTAAACTGTTATTTTGTTATATATATAAATTGCCTGTCATTAGTATGTAGATCCGTCCCTCAAGGCGGGGGTTCAGTGGCTTTGGCCCTGGACCGTACAAGTTAACATCGTTCATCCCAGGGGGTCGTCCCTCCAGGCAACACCTGCCCCTCGATTTAAAGGGACAGGGCTGGATTTATTGCCGGATGCCTGAGGCACCTCCCTTGAGGGGGAATGCCGACGGGATCAACGCATTTTTTTTGCACGCACCACCCATGAATCTTGGCTTGTGGGTGGTCCCACATTAATAGGGTTTGTGCCTAACCCATACACGTGGGGTATGTGGTAAATACCCTAGTATGTAGATATGGTCCAGTGGCTTTGGCCCTGGATCTTACAAGCTAATAGCGTTGATCCCAGGGAACTATCCCCCCAGGCAATATCTGCCCCCTTGAATTAAAGGGGCGGGGCAGGGCTGGGTTTATTGTCCAGTGCCTGAGGCGCCCTACTTGAGGGGCATGCCGAGGGATCAATGCATTTTTCGCACCCGTCACCTATAAGTTACAGCTTGTGGGTGGCCCACATTAATAGGACCTTGTGGCTAACCCCTACACGTGGGGTACATGGTAAATACATAGTATGTAAATATGGTCAACAGTTCTAATAATGTAAAACATTTATTTAAATAAAAATAAAATCATGGTGAATCTTACGAAAATAACAAAGGGAATTGTGACTTGAGTAGTGATATAGTTTCGGTTTCAGACAGACAAACACACAATCTCCATTATAATAAGATATTTCTCTATGGGATTTTTTTTTTGTAGGACATCATCAACTTCTTAGAATTATATAAGAATATAATTGCTAAATCTGTTTCCTACTATGGGGATTTATCTTTTACTAAATGACCTGTTAACCCGTTAGGTTATTGTCTTAACAGCTGTTCAGGAGATATCGATGCTTCTGTTCAGGAAGAAGTGAAGAATTCTAATTAATATTTATTTCCGTTATATGAAGAATTTAGATGATTAAAAGATGACACTCAGCGTGAAAACAGATTACACAATATTATTAGTCTGTTGCAAATTAGGCAGTAAATTTGTTTATTCTTAAAGTCAGAACATTTTAATGAATTAGTCTGAAATGTATTTAGTTCATAACAGGAATACACTTAAAATGCTCCAACTAAAAGAATAAACTAATTTACTGCCTAATTTGCAACAGACTAATTTTAAATTCAAAGTTCTCATTAAAACTTACATTCATCAGCTCTGTATGGACACTAGGTGTCGTCTAGAGGACCTACAAAGTGCGATGGCCGATAGGGACAGGTGGCGAGTGAAAGAGCTAAAGGAAGGCATACAGATGGCACGCCTTGATAATGATGCTCTAATAAAAAAAAAGACCAACCTCGCCATGATGTGCCGGTTTATCACTTGGACTATAAACATTTGAAGAAAAACCTAAATTGGAACTGTCAAGGATGCTGCGTGCTGTCTTGAACAAATCCTGGAAGCAGCTCCCCACAAAAGAGCAGCTGTATGACCACTTGCTCCCTATCACCCAAACCATCGGGTAAGCTAGCAAAATAATACATCGATCAGCTCTGCGCGGATACTGGATGCTATGCAAACGACCTGCCTAGGGTGATAGCCGATAGAGATGGGTGGCAAGGAAGAGCCATAGAGATCCATGACATGATGATGATCCCCCCCACACACAAACACACATATAACTTAAAATAAATGAATGTTTAATTCATGTCAGCCTCATTATTAGAAGTTTCATGTATTTTTACAAAAAATCTAATGATCAGATGAGAGACATGCATATATATATACTAGCCCGGGTAGAGGAGAAAAAAATCATGGTTTAATAATCGTTTGCAGATCTATTACTACTGAATAGTGAGATCGATCCTCGCAGGAAGACCCATAAAAATCACCACGTAAAAAAGTTCTTATTTTAATCCGGCCTGGTGGAAGGTCAGGGAATTTTTTTCGACAGAGTAGAGGGAATGACATCACATAATAAGAAATTTTAATTCAATGATTAACTATATTTTTAAATAAGATATAAATGACGCGATTTGCTAAATTTCAAACTGCTAAATTTCAAAGCAAATAAATAAATAAAGTAATCAAATCAATGTAAAATGATAAATAATCTTAAAAAAGAATAACATTATCAATTCAAAGCGTAGCCTATCGAATATCAAATTATTATAGTATACTATACTATAAATTAGATAACGATTTGTAAAAATGATATATTATTCTAAGTATAGTATATTATTTTTAAATCGAAAATTGCACTGACTTGAAAACATTTGGAAAAGAAAAGAAAACTAAATGCAAAAAAAAAAATGAAACCTACTTTTTTAAAAAGAATTTTTGAATGTGTTTAAAAGTTAAATATCAAATTACAATTCTGATTTTGTATACATACAGAATACGTGCAATAGATAATATCATTAGAATCTTATTTTACGAATAAATAACATTAGATTACGGAAACTCCTAAGGAGCCTAATTCTAACCTACTTACTCGAGTGTCTCAAAGTTTTCAGGTATTTCCGTGAAATGTAATAGGTAATCTAATAGTATTATCTCTTGCGCACTATTCTGCATTAGTATCATGATTTTATTTGTATTTCTAATATTAAAATGAATACATTAACGCGATTAAAAAAAGTATGTACTGTCGATTTTCTGTTGTCGTCAATGTAAAGGCTTTACATTGATGAATGACGGAAAATCGACAGTATATACTACATAACTATGTAAATTTTAATTTTTGAATAAAAAAAAACATTGTGCTCAGGCATGAAACCTCTGTGGAAAATTAATGTCTCCTATTTAAAATATTAAATGCAAAAAAATCTAAAAACCACACATCTTTTTAATTTTGTATTTGTTTAAAAGTTAAATATCAACTCACCGTAATTTCGATGTCAAAATGTAAGTGATTAATTCTTAAACTGTCCATAAAAATTGTATAATTAAAAAAAGAAAAGAGATTAAATAAACGATTGTTTATCCTGTACAATGAAATATTTACTACAACTTTGAATCAGTAAAAATGTAGATTTAATATGAAAAAAATGAAAAGAAAAAATTGATTGAGCTTCCATTTGTTTACTTTTTAGCAAGAACGCTGAAAATGGCCGATATAATTTTTAACGTTATTTTATAATACTATTTAATTTTTAAATGTATTCGATAATATAAATCACATCTTCATTATTTTTGCTCAAAAACCAAACCATGGTGATATTTAATGTGTATAATATTTACTTTGTCGTCAATTGTTTTATTTTTGAAGTTTCCTCCGGGCAGATAGATTCACACAACTACACTTTAAATATGTATAAATGGTGGGAGAAATAAAATTAAAAATAGAACTCTCACTACCAACTCCTGCTAACACCGACAATTGACCACCCTCCCCTATTCACCAGTATGAAAATGTTCTCCATTGAAGCAAGAACTCCATCCAACGTCCTGAAGAATGTCTAACAGACCAAAACATTATAACGCCGACATCACTACCTACAATAAACATCCATTTTGTACAACATGCCGTGTTTGTCTACCTTTCTCCACACATATATATGTGTGTGTGTGTGTGTGTGTGTGTGATTCTTTGTATCCATAAAAGTACAGAAGATTATATTCCAAGCAAAGTGAACGCAAATTATCTCAGTCAAATTTTAAACTCAGTTTGACGATTCCATTCTTTGTTTGTTAACTGTTCCTCATGGCGTACAAGCTAATGTGCTGTGACATCATACTAAGCGAGTTTGAAATCCAGTCGCAATATTCCTTTGACTTTTGAATTAATACTCTTGGAAAAGGTAGGGCATCCCATCATGGTGTAATAGTTAGCAAGGTAGTCTCAGATATCAATTACTAATAACTAGCAAGTTCAATCCTCACAGGAGGCCAGTATCACAGATCTATTACTACATTCTCACTGGATGGACCATGGTGTAATGGTTAGCAAACCAGTATCACAGTTTGTAACAGATGATCTATTACTACTGAATAGTGAGTTTGATTCTCACTGGATGCCCCATATTATAACTGTGTGTTACATTCTACCCATGGTGGATGGATTGGGTAAATACTTATCATCAGCTATGGATTAAATAGTACCACTACTCTGATTCTACATGAATGGCTTTGACATTAGATAACCCATAAAGGTTGATATGCTATTAAAGAAAGAAACCTAAATGATGTACCCAGTTCATAGACATCGGTTGAAGATGTAGCATAGTCACCGACGACTGCTATGTTAATGATCGTTTGATAGGTGAGTGAAAAACAAAAATGCACCTCACTTCAAATGTAGGACACTGTTGTTCTATACTTTCCATTCAGTTTCTGAGACCCTCAAAGTATGCAGAAACGAAAAACCTTTTACACATTGTACAGGGTAGATTCTTTGTCTAATAGGAACCAGCTCTTCTCACATCTTTGAATGGTTCCAATTGCTCTCTGTTCATACTGCCACTTGTCACCTCATGACCCCAACCAGCAAAAGAGAGAGAATCAAAAAAACGTTCATTTTATTGGGGTTCACAGAACAGCAAACTCCAACCTGCAGCATTTTCTAGCTAGCCCCGGCAAACATTTAGTATGGTGATTTCGGAAACTTTTGGTTAGTCAAGTCAAGGGTGCTAGATCAAGCATATCGTTACACCTAGCCTACTGTGTTACCATTCTTAATTTTGCTTCTTACAGTGGTCTAAATTCTTCTTCAGATTTTGAAGTTTCTTTTCTATGGGGCATCCAGCAAGAAAAAAAAATTGCTATTCAGTAGTAATGGATTGGTGAGACTAGCTTGCTAAACATTACAACACGATGGGATGCTTTTTTTTATCCAACCCATTTGCCACGGGTAGGATGTGACACATAGTCGCAAGTTTGAGGCTGTGGAAGTATGTAGAAATGGATAACAGACACATTCTGGTAAGAACCAAAACCACTCTGTGCCCACCTATTGTTGGTCTCATGTCCCCAGCTATAAGAGAGGGAGAGCAAATGTTTTAAAAAATGGCTTCTTTTATTGGAGTTCACAGAACACCAAACCTCCATTTCTGCCTTGCGTTGGTAGCATCATCCATCCAGCCAGACTCCACTACCACTGATCAAGTCTGATGACCTTGGCAAGTCATGGTTAACTGCTCTTTTCAGTTCCGGTGTGCCAGATAAAACATCTTGTTGCACCTTACCCATAGGACAAGATTTTGAAACTTTATCAACTTGTCTATCTTTTGGCTTGTTTTTTAAAATTACCCATTCACACCCTGTGACCATTTGCTTACAATGTTACAAATGTGGTGGACCCTCTTTAGAATGCATCAGCATA
This sequence comes from Doryteuthis pealeii, assembly GCA_023376005.1. Classification (NCBI taxonomy): domain Eukaryota; kingdom Metazoa; phylum Mollusca; class Cephalopoda; order Myopsida; family Loliginidae; genus Doryteuthis; species Doryteuthis pealeii. Next base: position 153,668,121 of record CM042138.1, on the reverse strand, counting down.
ATTTGGTTTGGTTTATTTCTTAATGGCATATCAATCTTTGTGGGTTATTTAATGTCAAAGCCATCCTTGTAGAAGAACAGTTGTTATACTATTTAACCTACAGATGAGTAGGATAAGATGGTTCATACCTTTCTCTGGGATAGGGCATGCCTTCATGGTGCAATGATTATCAAGTTACTATCACAGATCTATTACAACTGAATAAAGAGTTTGATCCTCTCTGGATGCCCTATGTTTGCAACAAAATATATATATATATACTTGGTATCAAATATTCCTATCAAATACTAATTATTTTTAAACAAATGTAATTGATCCATGTATGGAACCATAACTCCAAGTTAGAGTGGATCTGGGAGTAATGGGAATGAAGGAGTACTCCACACATCTCCAGAACAGAAACATTCTTTTTTTTAGGGGGGATCTTACCCCTCTACAATAGATATAGTCAGCTGGTGATAAGGTGTGAATAACTAGACTTTTAGTTGTGTGTGCATAGCCATAGTTTCAGCCATATTAATGGGTTACTCATTGCTATGAGAAATAACTTTTTTTATAATTTGAAGAACATTATCTGAAAAATTTGATAAACAGCAACAAAAAAAGATTAGTTAAAAAAAAAGATTAGTTTTAAAAAATCCTTCTTTTTTTAATGCAAAGAATAAAGAGAAGTGAAAAAAGGTGGAGAAAAAAGGTTAAAAAATTAAGTAAGAATATTTTTTTTAAAGTGCAGAAATATTGAAAGGGAAAAATGTATAAAACATTTAGGGGAAAAAATGAAAAGCCCTCAAAAGTTTTTGAAGAGAAAAGAAAATAAGGAAATATATAAAATCAGGTACAAATGAGAAAAAAGATTAGAATTTTTTTTATTCATTTCTTTTTTTTCTTTTTTTATTGTATTATTTTATTTTCCATTTATTTATTCCAATTCCACAGAGTTAAATCCCTGTTTAACCTTCTTACAAAAAGAATCAATAATCACAGATTATACAAAATGACCATTTTTCAATTCATTTTTATGAATGATTAAAAGTAATTTTTTCAAGAAAAAGATGAATGGAAGAATCACCTCTCAAGAAAGAAAAAGAAAAGGAAGAAAAAAAAAACAGCATAAAATTGGAAATTAAATTTTAATCAAAATATTGATTTCCTATACACCACCAACCACCATATTGTTTTTTTTTAATCATCAATCATTGTCTTCTTCAATCAGTACATCATCTAAACTTTGGAGTAGAAAAATATTGAGATGGGTGTTCCCACAGCGTAATGGCTAACATGCTAGACTGCAACATTGTAGTATATTAGGTTGAATTAGTCACACTATTACTCTTGATTGGTTGGTTGGTTTTTATGGCATGTCAACTTTTATTTTCCAATGTTTAAAACATTGGGGGGGGGCTTGTCTTAACCCTCCACAGCATATTCTAAGCCTCACTAACAGGAGTCTAACGATTAAGGTCACATTAAGGTAAGATTTTTTTGTCTCAGTCTGACAATATTTTTAGAGTTGATTTCTCCGTTTAATGGCATATCAATTTTGGTGGATTATTCAATTGGGTTATTTTATGCTGAAGATGTTTTTGCTTAATTCATTCTTAATGGGGGGTAATTAATCTTTTTTTAAACTTAATCTTTTTTAAACACATTTTCTTTAACTCATTTTTTCTATTTAACTTATAGATGGGACCCTAACAGGTACTACTACTCTGGGTCAGAGTAGACCTGGGAGTAATGGTGATGAAGGGGTACTCCACATTCCCCAGAGCTCCAGAATTGAAACTTCACCATCAGATAGAGTTTAATGCCATACCCAGGACATTAATACCCTCAGCCACCACCTTCTAGCACATATACGATAAAAAGGGTTTGGGAGTTGCCCTAAGAGGCAATGTTCACCCTTAGACTAATACCCTTATAAAAGGTATGAAAATCCTTATCTTCCTAACTTATCTATTTGTTTATTATGACTCCATAGCAATCTTTTATCATCTCACATCCAACTTTAAATTAAAAAAAAATCCTTGCTCAGAAAAATATCTATCTAAAGATCAAATTTTAATAAGTAATTCATCTGATAGTTCCCCAAAAATGCCCTCTTAATTTCTTCTTACCATTTTTTCTGAAATTATCCAAATTAATCTTAAAATGTTATGGGTAAATAGTACTACTACTGTTATTCTACAAGGATGGCTTTTGCATTAAATAATCCACCAAGCTTGATATGCCATTAAACAGAGAAATCAAACCTAAAAATATTGTCAGATTGGGACCAAAAAAATATTAGATGTGACCTTAATAGTTAGATTGTTCTGTTAGTGTGGCTTAGAATATACTGTGACAAGCCCCCCTCCACACACACACACACACACACACACACTAATGGTCTAAACTTTGGAAATTAAAGTATTGAACATTTGTCAGATTTTGAAACAATAAAATCTTAGAGACTCGTGACTTAAGTTACCAAATGTAAAAGTCAGATATCTATTTATTTATATTCATGTATTTAGCAAACCCCTCCACCATAGAAAGGATGTGACACCAGGTCAATTTTTAAGCACAGTAAAACTGTTTTGAATTCAGAGTTTTCCTTTCTTTCCAATGCCTCTTGCTACCTGCTCCAGGCTAGGCAGCAGAGATTCAGCTTGAGTAGGTGTATTTGCAAAATAGTCACCATATTAGCAAAATTAGGAATGGTAACACTATGTACATCACTTTGGTCATTGTACATTACAGAGTATTTTATAAACACACACTAAAAGAATAAAATAGAAATAAAAGATTTTTATTGATGTTTCAAAATTTAATCTTTCACAAAATATTCTGTTCATTCCCATAATCCAATATATTGATTATTAATCAAATATTGATTAATAACACAAAATGGTCAGAGGAATTAACCAAAAATTCATATGTGGAATGAAGATATCATTAATATGAAACTATGTCAGGTCTTAATTTACATTTGCTCATTTTTACTGTTTTCTTTCATATGAACATTTTTTTCTTTTTAAATACATTAAGAAAAACTAAAAAGATCATAGACATATATATATATATATATATATATATATATATATTATATACACACACACACACACACACACACAGAACTTAGCTTTCAGAAATCTTCTGACGAAGGGATCTTTATCCAAAATATTAAAATAAATCAAAGATAGATGAACAGTATCATAGTAAACTCACTTTCTTTTTACACTTGCAGTGATAGCCTTCAAAACCAACCACTAAACCAATATAAACACAATATTTCAAGCAAATTATAATTATATTTACATATATATGTGTGTGTGTGTGTGTGTGTGTGTATATTTATAAGTAAATACAGGTCAATATCTTGGATAGAGCATGTATATTTAAGTTAGGATAGCATGCACGTACAGTTAATGGCACTTGGTTACTGACAGTTTCTCGACTATACAATTTTAAAACTAAGTGTTTCAATTGAAAATCGTGGGTGAGAAACTATCAGTAACCAAATGCTGTTGAGTTCATGCCTATGCTACCCTAACTTTATATAAATAAAATCGAATAAGTTAAAAAAAAAAAATTTTTTTAAATAAAAATTTTAAAAGAGAGAGAAAGCAGAATCATCCAAGAAAATAAATTCAAGAGGAAAACTAAATCTCAGCAGAATCTTAAAAATAAAGATAGTGAAATTTTGCAGACACTGGATGCCGTTCAGAGGACTTACCAAAAGTGAGGGATTATAGCAACAGATGGCAAGCGAAGGTCAAGAGAATCTGTACAATCACCACACCTTGATGATAAGATGGTATGACCACACCTTAAAAAGGGTGCCATCTCATTAAATGGCTAGACCATTTCATATACCTTGGTAGCAATATCTCATCTACCAAAAGTAATGTTAATATACACATAGGTAAAGCATGGACTGATATTGAGGGGTTATGCAAATCTGATTTCTCTGATGAAATAAAATGCATTTTTCAAAGCTGTAGCTGAATCAGTACTACTATAAAGCTAACAGGGGAAATACACAAGGATTCTTTTTAACAAATTCTGGAAGCAATACCCTACAAAACAGTAGCTGTATGGCCACTTACCACCCATCTCACAAACCATTCAAGTAAGGCAAGCAAGACATGCTAGGCAGTAGGGATGGATGGCAACAGAGTGTCAAGGGAATCCATATTGTTGGCACATCATGATGATAATGATGAAGTAAGACAAGAATTTAAACAAATGGTTCGGGCTGTATGCAACATAAGTACATAATAATGGTTAGAGTGGCAGTAATAACTTGCTGGACACAGATGTTTGAATTACTAAAGAAATAAATGAGGTCTGGGATGGAATTCTTGGTTTTTAATCGTTTTTTTTATTTCACAAAAATGTAGAAATGATCACAGTTTGCTGGGTGGGGCCAAAAAAGAATTGGCCAACGTTGGGAAGCCATCTTCAAATGCAGCATTCAACACATCAGTAACACATTGGATCAAAATGAAGGAAAGCTCATTCTGGAAAAAAAAGAAAGGAAAAAAAAATTGAAATTTGGAAATTTAAGTAAGTTTTAGGCTTAAAAGGTTTCAGGTTAGATACTGGCCTTTGCCAACTCAGCGTATGAGTAACACAGGGATCTGTGCGGTAAAGTGAGGAGTTGATGGTAGGTGTGGCGCTCCATCTCAGACACCAAAATAATCTCCTTGGTCTAGCACTAGTGAAAAGGGATAGACTCCCTTGCTGTCAGGCTGATACTGACTTTAGGCCACCCCGACGACTTTACTTCTTTTTTTTTTTACATTTACTTAGTTATATCTTGCAGCAAAATGGCTTCCCCTGATTGTTTATTTTTAGAAAGTCTACTCGATGAGAGCCTCACATATCCCCCCATCCACTCCCACCATGAATATTTTGTTTGCCTCAAAACTGACCCTAGACAGAGTTGTATGCATACAATATTTGAGTATGTGGCTGACATTTAAAAAGAATTAGAAAACCCTTCTTTTTTAAAAAAATGATTGTGAAGCTTCTGGGATTGATGGGCATACAAAATGACATCATTATTTGAATAAGATCTTTTAAATTCTTCAATGTCTTCTTTACTCAACAGACAAACTATTCAAAATGATTTCTCAGGTTAAATTATTGCTATCCTCAGACAGATAAAGTACATCTGAAGTAGACAGGAGGATACAACAGATGAAACATTGTTCTATTATAAAATCACAATAAAAATGAAGACAGTAAAAATTAAAATTAAAATTTAAAAAAATGTTTTAAATAAAAATATTACATAAACTTTCCAACCATATAAATATTAAAGATTAGACCAAAATTAAGCAAGAAATTACAAGTTGAACGGATTAAAGTTCGCTGTTGGTCAAAAATAGAAAATCATCTAGGAATGCTATTAGAATAGGCCTATAGGTTGAGATAAACTTTACCCATACAGATCTGTTTTGTAATATAGACCCCACCCCCACTGAGAATCCAACATACCATAAGTAAATTTCTTATTAGAAGAGAATATTTCTTTATCAATTAGATCATGAGGGGTGGGGGTGATTCCCACCATTTATAATGCTAATCTGCAATAAAGTTGATTGGCTGCAATTTTTTTCCCTTCATGAAAATTAATACATATGATGTAAGTGGGATATGTGAATTAATATAAAATGTAGGGGGACAATTCTTCCATTTTAAATTTTCCTAATTATAACCGTTGTAAAAGGTTTAAAAATAAAGAGCAAACCTTTCAAAAAGCGATCAGTAATCCATCATTAATCACTTCACTGCCTTCATTAAACAATTTTGAAATATTTTCTGCTTTTATAATAAACAAAGATGTTTTCAGATTCCAATCTTTTCAAAGACAAAAAAATGTTTGGTTTTCCTTTCGATAAATAATGTTCCCTTAATATCACTAACACTTTTCACCCATTATTTTTGGCATCTTGAATTACTAATGATAAACTTCTGTCATCCAAATATTGTATTAACTCAACAAATATAATAACTTTTTTTTTCTACAAAATCCATGTAATCACTTTAATCTGTTTGTGACAGTATAATTTTGTGTAGTTGTTGTATCAGTAATTTTGATCTACAGACCTCTGATAAATTCTGTTAGTAGTCTATCATCTTAAGCACACCCTCTATGCTAATACAAGTTGTCAAATCTACCTCTTTTCCCCATCATGTTCTGTTGTGCAAGTTAATTTTCTATCATTTCAGTCACCCTTTCCACCAAAATAGGCCTTTGAAACAAACCAATGTATATTTCACGAGAGTTCTAATTAAGAATGTATATAAATACAAATAATTAAATGTATATAAAATTGGATTGTATTATTGGGACTATTGCCCTTATCTTTATTGTTATCAGTACAACGTTTTGGCCGATGTGCCCTCACAGCCTTCTTCAGGTATTTCTTGTCAAACTCAGGGACCTTATCATTAAATAACCCCTAAGGAGTTGATATGCAGTTAAAAAAATAAACCAATCCATAATATTCATTTTTTATTTTGACTTATCTTCACATTGAAGAATCCTTGACTAGGATTAAAGCTGCAGCCCAGACATAACTGTCACTTAGGACACAGAACCCAGGTATGGTCAGCGGAATGAGAACCCATGGATTGAATAAAGGGTTTGGTTCAAAGTTCTGTGAAGGTTTCCAAGCTCAACAAGAAGGTTCCCGAGTTTGAAAAGAAATACCTGAAGAAGGCTGGAGGTCACATTGGCCGAAACATTGTATAGATAATAATAAAGATGAGGACAATAGTCTAGATAATACAAATTATCAAGCCTCATCTCAAAAATTCAGAGGAACAGAAAATAAAATTGGATTATTTCTACTTTTCAGATTTTGGCCTTAAAGTGAAAGCAACTAAAATATTAAAGTGTATTCTATCTTTCTCAGAGGAGAAATATTGTTATGGCCAATGGACAAATTACAAAGTTTTAGGAAAATATTAGTCACAAAAATTATTCTCCTGAGTGCGAAAAAAAAGTAGTTTGTAGGCCAAATGTTTGAGACTCTTAGCTTAGATGTTCACACAAAAGTATTTTCAATTAACAAACACAACCTTCTTTTCAAAATTTAAAACATTTTTAAATGTCTAAAAACCAACAGTAAAAGAATACATGATCAATAAATCTTTAATAATACTAGGACAAAATAAAAAAAACCCCCGGGCGATGTATAAATAGATTGACTGAGGGGTGGGAGTTAGAAATTCAATGTCAGCGAGTTTTGTACCTAAGTAAGTAAAATCATCAAATTCATTAATGGATTAAAAAATAAAACAATTTGAAATGTAAACTTTAAATATGTATTAAAATAAAACAAACTATATATAGATATATAATACCAGTCATGTATTTATTAAAACTTGTTTTTAAAAAACAATGAGGACTGTCTAATGTTGCATGTTCAAATTTTGAGTGTATTTATTCTATGTTATATGATTTTGGGTCATGTGATGCAAGCAGTGACGTAATTTTTGTTACAGACAAAACTGGAAGGAATCTCCATTATTAATAGATATGCAAATGTCCATATGTCACATTTTTTAAAACTTTACTCCTAGAGGCCATAGCTAAATATGTCATACCATTTTGGAATCAGGCAGACTCCATGAGCAAATTAAAAACCTTTCAGAACAAATCCAGAACCCCAATCCTGAAATTTTGAATTCCCAAGTTTTAATTATCGCAGTTGTTTTTCAGTGATTCTTTAATGATTTTTTGTAAGAAATTTTTTTGTATGATAATTGTTTTATTTGATATAAGATGTGCTCTAATTACCCACCTAGATTTATAGACTAGCCCAAGGTCACGTGATTGACTCTTGTAACCAATCACTAGCAATACTACTGGCCTGATAGAATACTTAACCCCCCCCTCACATTGGCCATAAATTAAAACTGCACTCTTTGAGGATGGATACACATAGGATTGCCGGGTCTTTACCAATACTCTCAAAGGACTTATACGATTACCAGTAACTGAGAACACTTTAGTAACCAAAGGATTCACATTATCAAGCAGACTCTTTATCAAGAGACTCTTTATCAAGGATCCAATTCCACACGATAAGTGCATCTGCTATAAGGCCAATTCGAAATGGCCCTTAAAAACGTAACAATAATTGTTTGTAGCTAGGAAATAAATTTGGTAATTTGAAGAACTCACCTTAACATTGGCTGGGGAATTTCATGAAGTCTTTTTCATTTCTCTTTGGTATTATGATCTTCGAATACCAGCTCGATGGGCGGCCAAAACTTTTTCTTTAATTCCTCCAACCTAAGAGAAAAAAAAAAGAAAAAACATTTTTTACAAGAATTCTTACAAAATTTAAAAAAAAGAATTTTTTAAATTAAAAAAAAAAAAAATTTTCAAAAGAAAAAATAAATTTCAAAAATAAATGAATTTCAAAAAAAGAATTTCAAAATATTATTTGCAAGTTTATATTTTTAATTTATCTTTTTTCTAAATTCATCTAAAAAAAATAAAAAAAATTACAAAAATATAAATTTATAAAATAAAGATTGTTTTTTAGTATTATAAGCTAATAGAGAACAAAATTAATAATAAAATAATTCTTACTGGTAATACAAGTCCCCTGAGTGTAATTTCGCCTGTCATAGCAGTATCTGACCGGACACAACGATCCACTAAAGAGGGATACAAGAACAGTGACTACTGTAACTCCAGCTGAAGGTCCATCTTTCCCTACGGCTCCAGATGGAAAATGAATATGTACATCAGTTTTGTCTCGATCCGATGAATAAGTATCAAGGCCAAGCTGCATGAAAAAATGAATAAATAAATAAAAGACTTTATATAAAAGAATGTTTTAAATGATTTTTAAGGAAAAAATAAAGCTATGAAAAGCAAAACATTAAAAAACAGCAAATTTATTAACAATGAAAATTCAACCTTTGTCTTTGATTGAATTTGAAAGCTGGCTATTGTTTTAGCCAAGTAACAATTAAATCAAATGGGCTGATGTTATTTTCCCACATCCCACCTTGCAGGTTAGGCACAAGGTCCATTTTTGTGGGGAGGGGCCACCCCTGACCTGAAATTCATGAGATGGCAGGCACAAAAAATGCATGGATCCTTTCGGCATTCCCCTAAAGGAGTGCCTCAGGTACTGGGCAATAAACCCAGCCCTAACCCTTTACATTAAGGGGGCAGGTGTTGTTGGGGGGGTTAGCCCCCTGGGATTACGCTATTAGTTTGTTTCCAGTCTAATGGCTGAAGCCAATGGACACAGGATTCTGAAGAACCAGAAACAATTTTATAATCAAATGGTCTGAATAATATAACCATTTAACAATTGAAAATCAAATTTAATGTTTCAACTCTAAACAAATGTACACAGTAAACGACAGTGAAACCATTTACTTTTTGTAAATGATGTAACAAAAAAAAATTTTTTAAATAAAAAAAATAAGAAAAAAAAAAAAAACCATATAAGAAGAGATGGATTCATGCCTTTACGAAAGGCATTGAAATGAAAGTGGCATGCAGTGAAACTTATGCATGAGACATTTTAAGTGGAAAGAGGCTGCACAGACCCAGTCCACTATCCTTGGCAGTACCGCAGTTAGGTTCAGTGGCAGGGGATAGTCCAGATGACTAGCACTGCCGTTGCCTGCTGAAGGGTGCTGTCTCAGGTAGTATTGAGTCACTTCACAAGAGACAAGCCTCCCCGGAATCCCCAGCGCTAGGTTGTGTTAGGGACTTATGTGAGTAGTAAGTACTCCAATCCTACTACTATTGATCGATGTGGATGGCTAGTTGGATCCCCTTTGACAGCTAGTTGTTTTAAGTGATGCTGGGTTTCTACACACCCACCTCACCAAACAAACAAGGGTATGCCTGATGGGGGTGCCAGTTTTGTTGCCAGCATACCAACCAAAAGCATTAACATAAAGTGAAATGTAAACAGCTTTAGCCAGGGTTTGAACTTGGAATTGCCAGCTTCATTTCCAATGACAATAACCATTACACTAAGCCCAACTGATTATGGTTACAATAAGTAAAACAATATTACTAAATGCCTAAATAATAACTACTCTCTTTGCATGCGCTGCGAACCCAATTGAGAGCTAACGTTGCCGATTTCCTTCATTACATCACCAAGTTGTCCAGTGAGGGTTAGTTTTCCTTCCCCTTCCATACGAAGGGCCTCAACAAACATAATCTCTCCTCCCATTGCTGTCCACGCCAGGCCAACTGCAACACCGGGTGAGCAAGTCGTTCAGACATTTCACTGTAGAATTTGGGAGGCTGAAATTTTAAAGATATTTCAATTTTTTTTTTTTTTTAAATATACAATCAGAAACAACATATCTTTTTTCATAAAAATATATTATTATGAAATCAATTTCATAAATTACACATATTTAAAGGGTAATGTTAAAATCAAATGGGACCAATTGAAAGAGAGAAAGAAGGAGATATATATTATAGTGTTTATATACACACATTCTCTTAAGTGATATTCAAAAGAAAAAAATATTGATATATTAGAAAGATCTCTTTTTAGTCATACAATGTTATATATATATATATATATATATATATATATATATACTGTGTGTGTGTGTGAAGAAAAGTGGAAATGAATCAGACAGTCATGTGATTAGGAAAAATTAAAAAAACACAAATTCATAAATAAACTAAGTTTATTTCGCTGTCTACACTGCAGTGCTTATGATCTGTTTCAATAGATCTTCATTAGGGCTTTCATTAATTTAAGGAAAAATAATGTATCACAATAAAATAAGAAATCTGCGAGATTCATTTGTTTTGTCGGTCAGTCTATTTAAAAATTGTTGAATGAAATGCATAGTGTTTTGGAATGTTTAACACCGTAGACGGACGCCGAGACGGTTACCCATGGATATTTAAAAAAATGTAAACAAGCTTTGAACAGACGATATATTCATGTGTGTGTGTGTGTGTGTGTATGTATAAGCATGAGTATGTATTATATTAAATTAACGAAACCCTGATGAAGATCCTATTGAAACAGATCGAAACACTGCAGCATAGGCGAAATAAATATTACTTTATTTATGAATTTGTGTTTTTCAATTTTTCATAATATCATAATATATATATATAACTAAAAGTATACAATTGACTGATATGTTGTGATAATTCTATTTGGATCCTCATATACTTTTGTTACATCCACAATGTATTCACATGTTGATGCACACTTATAGATTTATACAAAGGATTTTTATAAATCTCTACATATGATAATTAATAAATTAATTATATACAGAGCAATTTTTTACACTTTCAATAAGAAGAAAAACTTAAACTATCATTTGGCTATTATGATTTTATTTCGACCAGAATTCAAATAAGCCCAGTTTCATTAGACAACCAACTACATAATAAACAAGAAAACAAAAACAATTTATTTCTTGGTTATAATGTAAATGAAACTGGGCTCATTTATTGAAGTTCTGGCTGAAATAAATTTATAATAGCCAAATGATGACTTGTTAGGTTTTTCTTTCTTATTAAAAGTGTGTATACTATATATATATATATATATATACATACACATATATATATTGACTATAACTTTTCTTATTTTTTTAAAACACAAATAATACATGGCATTACATGAAACACTTACAAGCCAAAATATCGTATATAATATATATGTTCCCCTTTCAGAGTTTTTAACTTCCATCACAACAAGCATGTGTGAACACGCTTTGTTCCTGGAGATAAGCTATCTTCTCTTCTACAATAATAATAATAAGGCAACATTTCTGGTTTTATTTAGTGAATAGATTTGTATAATCCTTACCCCCAAGAATATCTTCTAATGCTCTTCATCAATGACAATTAGGCATATCAGGTGGATGTGCTAATGCAGAAAATCCCCAGCAACATCACTAATCTTGTCATCTGTGCTATGAGCAGAAGCTTCTTTGCTTCTTCATCTTCAGGATTTACACTTTCAGAGATTCTTATTCTGCTGACCAGAACTTAATGCCTCAGCAACCCGCACGGCCACAGCACGACAAACAGCTGCAATTGTTCGCTCTAAGTTACGGACACCGGCTTCCTTCTGTATATTGAGAAACTAGAAGAATTAAAAATTAAAAAATACCATTTAGAAATTAATATAACAATTACTATAAAATAATATGCGTTTCATGAGAGTCCAAGTTTTATATGGCGTTCTGTTTCCAGGATCTGTTTAAGACAGAACGCAGCATTCTTGTAGAATTCCAATCAATCTTTTCTCCAGGCATTTCATGAGAGTCCAAGTGCCTGCAACACCATACATTAGTATTAATATAGCTAGAGGCTGGAAGAAATTCCAGTTTTATTTGATCAGAGATCAGATTTCCATATGATCATTAATCTATCAATAGCAGTCAATACTTTACCTGCAAGTATGTTAACATCACTTTCAGTAGATGAGATATTGCTAGTGAGGTATATGAAGAGGTCAACAAATTTCAGTGGCTTTCCATTTAATGAGTTAGTTGGCGTCTTGGTTAAAACACATGAAATCTTTTATTGTAGAGCCCAATTGCTCCTTGCTGCCTGCTACAGGCTATGCAGCAGAGATCTCAGCCTTGGGCAGATGCATTTTCAAGAAGTGCTAGATCATCTGCATAGTCTACATCAGTTATGGTTTCTGATGGATATTGTCTCCTTTTTGGATTTTTTTAGTGTGATGATTGTGGTTTTGTTCTATGAGTATATCAACCCTCTTTTAAGGATTTTTTGGTTTACATTATCTGCTGTTTAATTAAGTAGGTCTCATCCAATTAATACTGAACAGGTTCATCTCTGCTTAATTCAGTGATCTAGTGAGAACCAATGATTTCAATAGTGATTTGACTGTCATTTTCTTTAGTATGAAACCATATTTGTTTTTAGATCAATTGAAACTGCAGTATACAATCTAGCGCAGATTATTAATGCAATGCTTTACATATTTGGATGTTGAACAACATTTTCAGTAGTTAAGATATTGCTACCAAGGCTACAACACATAGAAATCTGAAAAAAATTGTAGTTTTAGAGTAAGAGTTTGGTGGGGGCATCGAGGTAGAATTAGAATAAGTAAAACAATTTAGAGTTAATCTAAAGAAGGGATTAATAACTCCAATTGAAACGGGAGGAAACTAAAAATTCCATTATAGGGTGAAATGGGCTTTTCTTATTGGCTCACACGGAGAGAGGTTTTTCAATTTAAACAGTCGAATTTTGCCAATGTCGAGATAGTAGCAGGATGCTTTCAGGATGGTGACTTGACAATTTGGTTTGGTTTACGGCATATCAATCTCAGCTGCGGTCATTAAAGTTTTGAAAGAACTTTAATTCTTAATGATACTCAATTTTTTTATAAATTCATGTTTTTCTATTTTACTCCATAAATGGGATCCGAACAGGTACGACTCTGGGTGAGAGTGGACCTGGGAATAATGGTGATTCCCCAGACCTCCAGAACTAGAACCTCACCATCAGTAAAGGTTTGGTTTGTTTTACGGCATATCAACCTCAGTGGGTCATTTACTGCTGAATAAAGTTTTTGAAATAAATCAATTCTTAATGGATAATACAATTTTTTTATAAATACATTTTTCTATTTAACCCTTAGATGGCACCCTAACAGGTACTACCACTCCGGGTCAGAGTGGACCAGGGAGCAAATGGTGAAGAAGGGGTGCTCCACACTCCCCAAACTGCCAAACACTGGAACCTCACCATCAGATAGATTTTAACATCATTCCCAGGACATGTAGACCCGCAGCCACCGCCTTCTAGCACCCATACTGATAAAAAGGGTTGGAGCTTGCATGTAAGGGCAATAGGGTTGGGAAAATCATATACGGTTTGCTAGGGCTTGACATGACCAGCCGATTCATTGGGGGGGGAGAGGGCTTTGCTCTCCAAACACCCATCTAGCTTAAGCAAGGGCCTAAGTGGAGTATTGACAATTCTGGAATCAGGTCAGGGGTTGCTATTGGAGTCAATATGATGTACAAGAACCCGTCATTGGTGATAATAATGCATTACTGGATGACTACCCTGGCATGCATTTAAAGAACTATCAAAAAAAAGAATTAAAATCTAAAATTTTTAAAAAGACAAGATTATCTTACTCATCAATTTGACTGTATCTGTTGGGATCTGCAGTTGCTCCCTGGTAAGGCCATGTTGTTTGAGTTGTTTTGGAATAAGATGACGTTCTGCAATGTGCAGTTTCTCTTCTTGTGTGTATCCCTGGATACGGATTATTTCCATCCGGTCCAAAAGAGCTGGTGGAATGGTCGACATGTTATTTGCTGTACAGATGAACAACACTTGTGAGAGGTCAAATGGCACATTCAAATAACTAAAAAAAGAGTTAAGGATTAAACATTAGGTAAACAAAATGTTTTATCACAAATTTCTCTTTATATACACCCCCCCTCTGTTCCTCTATGTCTCACTCATCCTCTCTTTATCTACCAACCAATCCTCTCTTCTACACACTCACACACGTTGAGATTTTTGAATTAGAAATCACAAATCCTTTCAGTTCTAAAAAGGATACTGGTCAGTGAAAGTGTCATTTTGTTCTGGATCCAATACTTCCAGGAGAGCAGCTGCCGGATCCCCGTGAATACTCTTATTCTACAAAAGATTCAAGCAGAGAAAAAAAAAAGATTATATGAATTGTTTTAAGTTGAGAGTTAATAATGAAACCAGCTAAGAAATACTCGCAAGTTTAGTTGCAATATCAACATTTTAAGAGCCAATGTATTAATCTGGTTTAAAATCATCTTTAACATTATTTGATCTATTTGACCCATAGACCAAACCTTAACAGGTACTACCACTCCAGATCCGAGTGGATCTGGAAATAATAACAAACGGTAACTCCACATTTCCCAGAGCTTCAGGACTGGATGCATATCCAGATGATAACAGTAAAATGTACAATAAGATCTATTATACTAAAACTGAGTGAATCAATGATTGTTTGCTAAAGGCTTTTTACGTTTAATAACACAAAATACATCCCAAAATGTTTCTTAGTTTTGGGATTAGGTTATGTTTGAAAAAAAATTCCATTTTGTATTATTTGGACTATTGTCCTCATCTTTATTGTTATCTGTACAACATTTTGGCCAATGTGCCCTCTGGCTTTCTTCAGGTGTTTCTTGTCGGACTCAGGAACCTTCTTGTCAAAATCGTTAGCCATCACAGAACTTTGAACCCAACCCTTTATTCTCTCCACAAGGGTATCTTGTTCTCATTTCATTAACCATAGCTGTGTTAATTATATTCTATGTTACTGTCACTCTTGACAAGGATTGAACCTGCAGCCCAGAGATAACTGTCACTTAGAATTGTCAATGCCCATATCCGTTGTGCTATGTGTTCAATTAAATTGAATAAAGGGTTTGGTTCGAAACGAGATGAAGGCTTCCAAGTTTGACAAGAAAATACCAGAAGAAGGCCGGAGTGCACATCAGCTGAAATGTTGTGTAGATAACAATAAAGATGAGAACAATAGTGTGAATAATACAAATAATCAAGCCTCATCTCAAAAATTCAGAGAAATTAGCAAATTGATGTTTGTTAACCAATGTGCTACAGTAAAGATTCTTTTTTTTTGGGGGGGGTCAATTACAAAATAAAAATGGCTTCACTTTTATTGCAATTTTACAGGGTTTTAAAAACCAAGAGTTGGATTTACTCACCATTTTATCAATTTCATCAAGTAAGAAAACTGGGTTGTTTGTCCCTACCAATTTCAAACCTTGTATAATACGTCCAGGCATACTACCAATATATGTACGCCTATGACCTCGAATGTCTGATTGATCACTCACACCACCTAATGCAATTCTACAAGGAAAGAAATGGATAAAAATTCAAAATCAAAAACATCAGAACATATTTTCAGATATACTAAATTTCATTTTTTAAAGTCTTAGAATTCTAGGAAGTAAATAGCAACAAACAGTAATAAAATCCTTATTTTTGTCAGCTATGAAGCTTCAAAATATTTAACATTGAAGTTTAACAGGTTTTAATTCAGAGTTTTTCTTTTCCTAAACCAGTTGCCATACCAAGGTTAAAGAGCCAATCTGCTCTACTATTTACACATAGCTTGAGGGAGAATACTTGGATACATACCTTTCCCAAGATAATTAGCACTATCTGAAATGGAAACAGCCTCGTCCAGGGTTTGAACTAGATTCATCAATAATAATCATTTGCTTGCACAGTTATATGGTTTCAAATAATTAATAATAATCCTTAGCAAACAATTATAGCTTCAAGTAACTAATACAAATAATTAACATTTATTTATCAAGTATTCCTAACTAATACAGATCATTTTTTAAACATATCTATTTGACCCAAAAATGGGACTAACAATTACTACCACTCCAGGTCAGAGTGAACCTGAGAGTTATGGCAATGAAGGTGTATACCCCATTTCCAAAATCTACAGAACTGGAGCCTCACCATTAGATATAGTTTAGTGTCACCCATTTTTCAGTGGGATAGGGAGGGGATTTTACCCTGCTGGGGATGTAGTCAGCATATTCCAACCCTTGCCAACAGGGTGATCAAAAACTAAAATAAAATTAAAATTCTTTGGAATAACAAAAATAATTAAACTCAAAATGCCATAATTTACCATGAATTGGTTTGTTTAATGGCATATCAATCTTTGTGGCTTATTTAATGCCAAAGCCATCCTTGTAGATGAATAGTAGAGGTAATATTTAACCCAGGAATGATAGGGTCCATACCTTTTCTAAGAGTAATAGTCCAAAAGTGAATGTATTAGCATGACTGGAGTTCAAACTTGCTTACTATAATCTCACAGTCCAGCACATTAACCACTACACTATGAGGATTCTCCTAATTTACAATTATCATTAATAGCAAAATATGCACCCTTGGTAATGAGTATTCAAGTTTAATATAATGAAATATATTAAATTAGAAAGATTAACAAAATTAAATAAGAACACATATATAAGGATTACACTTATTTAATTATATCTTAATTGGTTTTTATATAAAATCATTCATAGGATTAATTTTAATACGTTGGAGAATAAAACAATAATATTAGAGATCAATAACACAAGTAATTATTTATTAAACACAGTTTTTTAAAACCAGTATGCAAATGAACTACACCATATATTATGTAAACCTTATTTCATAGTGTATATGACACATTGTAGGGTTTTAAATGCACTAATAACATGGACAGTTTTGAGGCAAATCTAACTCAGATTTACATAGAGACATCGTTAATAATTTAAATTTATTCTATGTATTAATTAATGATTTTGACTTGAATTAAATACTCATTGATAAACTTACGCAATACCTGGGGGTATTGTGACATAAGTAGTAATGTAATTTTGGTTACAAACAGACACTGAATCTCCATTTTAATAGATTTGGTTTTAACATTATTCCTTTATAAGAAGTACAATAAGAATTCACAATGAATTTATTTCCTTTTTTCTGAGATCCAACATAAGTTTAAAATAGAAGAGCCAAGCAAAAAAGTAAAGCTAAATACACAAAAATAATAATCAAGGATTCAAAATTAACCTGTGAAATTCTCTGCCTAAAATGTGAGCAATTGATCTCCCAATATTTTTTTCCGACCCCTGGAGGCCCTACAAAACACATGATTGGTCCCTTAAGACTGTTTTTTAGTTGCCGCACTGCAAGATATTCAAGAACTCTATTCTTGACTTTTTCAAGTCCATAATGGTCAACATCAAGGGCTTCCCTAAAAGAAAAAGAGAAATAAAATGAAATAATTAACAATAAAATTTAGTTTAAAATTACTGCTTAATTCATACTGAAGAAAATAATCTAACATAATATGTTGTGCACATGGAATAACAGTTACTTTAAATTAAATACACATGAAAGAAAGCAGTGTAATCCTATTTACCTTGCTTGGACAATGTCCAGAGTGTCCTTGTTACTTTTGGACCAAGGCAACTCAACCATTAGTTCAAGGTAATTCCTGCAAAATAAATGAAGAGTCCATTAATTCAAACAAACTTTCAAAATCTAAAAATGCCAAAATTCTATAAAATAAGAACGAGATGCTCTTTCTAGAAAACTAGAAGTGGCTACCCGGTATCACTGGGTAGAGGTGGGGGTTTAAAACCTTAATCTCACAGATTTGATATTATTGAATCAAGAGTTGGATCCTCACAGAATGCCCCATTAAAATCCCTATGTAAAAAAGACCTTGTGTTGATCCAGGCACTCTAAGAAAAATTAATGTCTCCTATTTAAATGCAAAGAGCTGCCATGCTGTTATCATTTAAATTTTATTTTTTATCATCTTCACAAATATAAATCAAATCTTCATTACTTTTTGCTCAAAATGCAAGCTCTGGTGATAGTGAATGTGTATATATATTTACTCTGTCATTAATTGTTTAATTTTCATAGTTTCTTCTGGACATACACACACTCATACATACATACATACAAGTGCCCTTTATATATGTATAGATGATCTTCCAAAGATTATAACGCTTTTGTTATAATTTTGTTCTTGAATTAAAGAACCAGAAGTACCAGTTCTGCAATTGTTATTTGTTAATAAAAAAGTGGTAAGACTCTTTCTCAAGTTAACATCTATGGCCATCATCTTTATATCCTGAGCCATTTAAAAGGTATTAGCATTCCCAGTTGATTTTTTTATTTGAGGTTATTGTTATTTAATCACATTAGTTATATAGAGCTCTGTAAATGGAGTTCAAAACTGGTTGAATTATGCAAATATCCCAGTGATTCAAAAGTTATGAGAATTTAAAGACCCAAAATTGGGGGTACAAAAGTGGACATGATTTTGATAAGAAAAAAAATGTCAAATCACGGACCATTTCAAAATAAGAAATTTAGTAATTTCTTCACCATTTCTTTATTTTTGGAAAAGTTTGATAAAACTTTGCATTCTTATGTAAAATTGTATGTTCTTTCTGATTCTGCACTTAAATTTTATGTATTTCCATGCTAAAGCCCATTATTTGGCAAATAAGAAGTAGGGATATCAAGATTTTTTGTTTTTTAAGTTTACCACAAGATTATTCAACATTTTAATACAGCATATATACACATATATAGTATTCATTTATATAAATAACATCATCTTGGACTTAAAATACCTTTTTAAATACATGCTATTTTGTATTACATACAAGAAATAGAATAACTATATAATTTATCTAACAAAGCCTGCATGTAAATGTACAGCTCTGTTTAAAAATAATACTGTTTTAACTCTGTAAAAATTAATTCAATGGTTAAAAACACATAAAAGTTACATATTTAGAAAGATTATTTTATTTTTTCAACCATATAAATATTTTAAAAATTGGACCAGAAATAAGCGATGAATTACTATTTAAAATTTATGGTCTGGATAAACGACGCCAACAGAATTGTTTACGTTCGGAAAAAAAAGTAAATTTGAGTTTTTTCTTCAAAATTCAAAGTTTCAAAGCAAATCCCTGACATATACAATCATTTTCTTTCACACATTATATATGAAAATAATCCTAAGGCTGTCTACTATTAGGCATATAGTGCTTTTTTTTTTTGCTTATATTTTTTGAAGAAATCGCCTTCAACTTTGTTCTATTGTATTTTTGCTTCCAAAGGTCGGAAAAGAAAAAAACAAATTTCCACTTATAGTTAAATGTGTCTCCTAATTAAGTGTAATATTTCAAGAATATTCATAAAGATTAACCACTTTGAATTTTACAAAAAATTAACAGTGAAAAATTATCTATGAAAAAAATTTGGATAACGCATTTTTGGACGTTCCAAGACAAAATACCATTTTAACTCGCTGTAAAGAGTAATTAAAGGGATAAAAACACATACAAATTACATATTTAGAAAGATTATTTCATTTTCTTTCCAACCATATGAATGTTTTTAAAATTGGATCCGAAATACACTAGTAATTACTTTTTTAATCCGATAAAGCCAGATATTTATAAAAAAGTGAAAAATCAACCTACCCTAATGAGCATCATCTATAGCTGCTAACTTCATAGGTATATTTTCATTCTTCAACCCACATACAAATTTTTCACTTAAAGCCCTTTTAAAAAAGGATTCAAATTTTCATGTAGATAATAATTCCTTATGACAAACAAAGAAATTAGAAATGGACTCACCTTTTTGTTAAGTATTTACTTTGAAATGTTCTAACAACAAATGTTTAATTTTCTCAGAAGATTTTTCATCAGCTTCTGCAATGCACACAAATCCTCCAGAATTCTACATGTTTTCTCCCCCTATTTTTTTAGCATTCCAGGTTTGTTAATATGAGCAAGTTCACCTACTGAGTACAGTGATAATTCTAGAGAGACAGAGTCCTACCAACTTTTATTTATCAAAAAATGTGGTAGGACTCTTTCTTGGAAGCTACCATCTATAGTTGCTAAATCCATAGCTTGAGCTTTAAAGGCATCTTTGAGGGATACATCCTCAGACAGCAATTTCCTTTGTATATTTTCATTATTCAACCCACATGCAAATTTGTCCCTTAAAGCTTTTTTTAGAAAGGCTTCAAATTCACATATAAATGACAAATTCTCGAGACAAAGAAAGTAATTATAAACAGACTCCCCTCTTGTTTACCGTTGTATAAAAGGTAACTCTCTGTCACCACAAAGAGTTTTGGTTTGAAATATTTCTAATGATTTCAAACTCATAAAACACACAGTATTTATAAACAAAGAAAAAAGCCTGAGAAGATCAACTTACCTGATCATTGCATGTTCTGGCATATTTGGAAGCATTTTCTTGAAACGACGCAACTCTTTCATAGCAGCTTTTATATGCACATTCAGGCATTTTGGCAAGTCTAAAAATTTTTAAAAAAAGAAAAAACTTTTTAAAGTGATAAACATTGAAGTTTAGATTTTAGAAAATGGACTAAACAATCTATATGTATTTACCCAACCCTTCCATATGAGCAGGATGCAACACAAGATCAATTTTAGGTGGAGTTTAACAGGTTTGATTTCAGAGTTTTCTTTCTCCTAGACTTGTTACTATACTAAAGGTTAAAGAGCGCAGTCTAATTTAATCATAATCTTCCGTCTTTCCCACAAAATAAGTTATGAATAGAAGAATGGCAATGGGAATATTTTTCACCAATAATAATTAGGAGAGCTACCCAGCATTGCCTGGGATTTAAAAAGTTAAAAATAAATCTTTTATATCTATATATAAATTGATCAAATTTCTTTTTCTTTATATTTGTTTTATGATCCTTTATTTTTTTATATCTTTGTTTTTAAATTGTTTATTCTTATTTTTGTTTTCTTTCATTTGTTTTTTATTTGCTTTTTATGTTTCATCCTTTATCAATTTGTTTCTTTTTAATCATTTTTTAAATCATTCTTTTAATATATGCAGTGATGCTGATAGCTTTTTGATTAATGCATCCTGGGACACACATATTAGCTTTGAATGAGTCCCCAGGAAAATTTATAGGTCTCAACTAAAGCCGTCTAACTCCTACCTTGTAACCTATCCTGTGTAATTCATTTCTATGAAACTATTGAAATGTATTTACAGTTAGCTTGAAATGGTGAGGGAAGAAAAAAGAAAACATTGGATGCATGGATATGATTTTTTATTTATTTTTTTTTTTTTTTTTAAGATTTTTGTGCATCGGGGACGCAGGACGCGTACCTATCAGCATCTCTGTATACTCTTATCATATATACATACACACACACACACACATAACATACATACACTAAAAAAATAAGGTGTCATCTACAATTAAGTTTGGTCAGAAAGTATAAAATTCTTTGTGGCATTAATCATACTGAAATGAAATTCAATATAGACATGTCATGTGACAAATAATGACATTTATTGAATAAACTTAATTTTAAAAAAAAAACAAAAAAACAACTTACTTGATTTTGTGTTCTAGATCAGCAGAATCATCATTCTCTAATTCTTCTTCTTCGTCCAACTCATCTCCAAGACGTCTCAATAGTCGTCTCGAATTGGAAGGTCGAGAAAGTTCTTTACGTGTCACAATTTCAACATTTTCCTTCTTCGCTTTCTGCAGCAGTCGCAAACCTGAAATTTAATTCAATTGTTAAATGAAATAAAAAGACAAAACATTTCAGCCTATATATATTTGCCAACCCCTCCACACGAGTAGGATGCAACACAAGATCAATTTCTTAAGCAGAGTTTAACAGGTGTAAATTCAAAGACATCAATGTTTTATTCATTCTTGTTAGGTATTCAAATTTTTTTACATTTTTTGATCTATTTTAACCCATAGATAGGACCTAACAGGTACTACCACTCTAATGTGGACCTGGGAGTAATGGAATGGCAATAAAAGGGTATTCCACACTGCCAGAGCTCCAGAATTGAACCTCGCCACTAAATGCATTTTAACATCATACCCAGGACACAAAGACCTTCAGGCACAACCTCTTAGTACATAAACGTTGGGGTTTTGCCATAAGAGCAATACGGTTGAGACAACCTTATAGGTGCCGCAACTTGATGTCATCAGCTGACTGATTGGAGGGTGGCTTCTCTGACCACCTGTTTAGCCTAAGTAAGAGCTAAAATGGAGTGTTGCATGGGATTCCATCCTTAAGTATTATAGGTTGCCACCATGATTAACAAGTTGTCCTACCCTCTGCAGAGGTGAAGTTGGCATATTCTACAGCCCCAGCTGACAGGGAGGGCCTTTTCAAGGGCATTAGCACAAAACGAAATGAAAACAGTTTCATCTAGGATTTGAACAAATCGCTCTGTCCATTTTTTTATGACGATAACCATTACGTCACATGATTGTTAAGTACATTACCAGTATGCAACACAACAAAATATTTTCAATCAAACACAAAATTATCTAAACAAGATATTTTAAGAAAAACTGGATTATACAAACAATCATTAAACTATATCTCACATAAAAAAACTGTTTTTGTTTTATTTCTCTGAATTTTTTAGATGAGGTTTGATAATTTGTACTATTTGTATTATTCACAATATTGTCCCCATCTTTATTGTTATATACTTAACATTTTGGCCTATGTGCACTTCAGCCTCTTCAGGTGTTTCTTATCGAACCTGGGAACTTTCTTGTTATAATTAAGAGCCTTCATGTCAAACTCAAGAACTACAAACTGAACCGCTTATTGCTTTTTTCAAAAATTTCATATTTTAAACATTCTTTAAAACGATGCAGTTCATTTTTATTCATAGAAAATCACCTTTTTTTTTTTTGACAAAAGGCTTTGATTTGTTTTTTATCTTTATAAATTTGGATTGATTTTAATGACATGTCAAGTGTACAGGGTTAGGGAATTGTGTTCATTGTACCTTTATATTTTTGATGTTTTTTAAGAGTTGTGACATACAGTTATATGATATCAAGTATTCCTATCTAAAAATAATTTGAAAACAGATCTATTTGACTCTTAGATGAAACCTTTTGAGGTACTACCACACTGAGAGTGGACCTAGAGTAAAGGTAATATGAAGGAGTCTTCACATTCCCCAAGAGCTCCAAAACTGGAGCCTCACCACCAGATACAGTTTAGTACCACACCCAGGACACACTTTATTTTTTTTTAGGGAGGAGGGTATTACCAATCTACAGAAGATATAGTCACCTTATTCTATGACCCGCCGACAGGGCAGGATCTTTAAACTAATTTATTTAAATGGGTCATTTCCCTTTCATCAAAAATTTGAATTATCTCCCTTAGACGAATAATCTTAGTGGGTAAAAATCTAAGGGCAATAACTCTAAAGAAAACGTTTGTGACGATGCCCAATGTAGTGTAATGGTTAGCAAGCTAGTCTCGTAGATGCATTACTACTGGGTAGCGAGTTCAATCTTCGCCCATACCTGTGACCATGTGTCAAATACTACCTGTGGTGAACGTGTTGGGTAAACAATTGTTTTAATATAATTATCATAATGAATTATTATAAAATTATGGTTATTAAATTATACAAATTTAAATTGATTTCTACATAAAATTATACATAGAATTCCTTTTAAAAAGTTTGAGAAAAAACTATAATAATAGAAATCAATAACGCCAAGTAATTATTTCTTTAAATCAGTATACAAATTATCACAGCTTTTATCATGTAAACCTTTATTTCTTAGGGATATATAACACACATTGCAAGATTTTTAACACAATAACATGTGCTGTTCTGAAGCAATAACATGGCTAGACTTTAATAGAGGCACTGTTAATAATAAGATGGTCATTGAGATTTAATAATAATTTATTTTAATAATCATTGAGAATATAAAAAAAACAATAAAAGAATTGTAACGTCAATGGTTTTGGTTGCAGACACACAATCTCCATTATATATCTTTTTGAGATATTAAGTGGAGATTCCATGAGTATAACTAGTTGTATATAACTATTCCTCATTTGGTGTATACTGTGAAAAGAGGCTTACATCAGAATTAGCTTTAATCAACAAATACTTATATTGTGTCAAAATTATCATGGACTAGTGGAGCTACCCACGATTTAAAAAGTTAAAAATAAATCTCTCATTTATATTTATATATAGATGAATAAAAATTATTTTTCTATATATTTGTTTATTATCTTTTATTCTTTATATATTTTTTTAAATTGTTTATTTTTATTATTATTCTTGTTTGCACATTTTTTATTTGTTATTTACTTGCTCTTAGTTATCTTTCATACTTTATTAATTCTTTTTTTTTTTCATTCATTTTTCATTGATTTTTTGATACCTCATTGATTTATACCCTTATTATATTTTTTATTTAGCTTTTCTTATGAAAAATGTGAGGTAAAACGTTTTTTAACCCCCTCTCCAATACAAATAGTGAGTGGATTTTATTGTATTTTGATCTTTGCTGGTCTCCACCAATTTTCTTTTAAAAGGACATTCATTTGGTCATTTTACAAACAAATATACAGAATGTTTCTTCTACATATTATATAGATTCTATCTATCTATATTAGATAGATTCATTTATTCATTATAGTGTACAATACATTTAAGGTGCAATTGTTCCCATTGGTTTCCAAGCAGCATGTTAGCCACTTTTCTTCAAGACAACACGCCTGTTAAGATTTTTCTTAAAAAGCACATTGTCTTGATGAAAAGTGGCTAACATACTGCTTGGAAACCAATGGTAACAATTGCACACTAAATGTATTGTACACTATAATAGATAAATACAGCTCTTATACACATAATTGGCACTTTATTTTAATTCTCCAATATTAAAAAGACTACCTATTATATAAATTCTTACCTCAACTTGTCTCATTAGTAAAGGTAAAGCTCGTTTGAATCTGTCAGAAAGGTCGACTGCATCAAGAACTTGCATCTTTTCTGAGTAAGAGGCTTTTACAATTGCTGCGCAAATGTCCGGAAGGTGCTGACTCGGAAGCTGATCCAACATTTTCTACAAAAACATTTTACATTGCAATAATAAAAAAAATAATAAATGTACTCTAGTAAAATGTTACAACATAATCATCAAGTCATACAAACAACATGTATCTCCATGACTCTTCCTCACCACAGCATCCAGTATCCATGCAGAACTGATCAATGTAGTTTTGCTGACCGACCCACACTAGCATGTCCATGTGTAGGTGTCCATAGAAGAACATCACATGAGCTTATTCTTGCTTCTCCAAGAATTTCCAGCTTGTCTTGTTCATTTTACTTGGATGGTTTGTGTGATAGGAGGCAAGTGGCTGTGAAAGTCTAAGAGGTGCAGCCATACAGTAACACAGACACAACTATGACTTGAAAGAATTCTCTCTTTATCTTATCAGAGAGACTCATAATTGTCAGTTTCATGCATTCTTTTGGAGAAAGAAAAAAATATCAGATGAGAGAATGAAATTGACAGTTATGGGGCAACCAAGTTGATTTATTTTAGGTTTTATCCAGTTCTACCAGCGAGTATTGAGTATTTCTTGATTTCTTTTTATGAAATTTTTTTTTTTCAACTTGTTTATTTTTAGATATATATATACACACACCCACACAAACCTACCTTTAGTTTGGCTACAACTGGAATTGAAACATCAAGCAAATCCACCAACTTTACAGCTTGTTCCGAAAATTCTCAGCCAATTCATTCAACTCTTTGTTCTGCATCAAATTATCATCTGTAGAAAATAAAGTTGGGAAAGATTTACAATAAAATAAATATTTTTATCTGTAATATAACAATTTTTATAACAAGATTTTTGGGGGAGGTTTTTGTCATAAGAATTTGTAAATGTTTCTTTTTCCTCCTATCTCACTAAGGTTTCTATATACAACTAATGTGGGCACCTCTTATGTGTAATGGTTAGCAAGCTAGATTAGCAAACCATTGTTAGTGAGTTTTATTCTTACGGGGTGCTCCATACTTCTGGCCTTGTGCCACATCTAAACTACACTTAGTAAATAACTATATACAACCAATGTCAATGCTTAACATATCTCATCATCTATTTTAAGAGACAAAATAGTTTTTGCAACATTGTTAGTAATAAATGGTTGAACCTTTAGAGATGAAAATAAAACAATCTGTATAAATTGATGGTCTAGTTTCTTTGTTTAATGGCATATCAACCATTGTGGGTTATTTAATGCCAAAGCCATCCTTGTAGAAGTGTTACTATTTATCCCATAGCTAGTGGGAAGAAAGGGTTTATATCTTCCCCAAAGGTATTAGTCAAAAAGTAACATAATAGCATGACTGAAGTTCAAACTCACTACAATATCACAGTCCAACTACACACACACACACGGTATAAATAGATATTTGACATAAAAAAATACATTACACAGAATAGGTACATGCAAAACTACAAAGACACTAAACAACCACATTCTTAACAGATGACCAATTTTAATGGTATTTAAACCTGTCTAACAGGGCTTGACATTAAGGTCATCCCATCATCCTGGGGACAATAAAAATTACATCCGGGATGATCAATATGTCATCCTGGGCAGTTTGCCACAGTAAAAAATTTTCCTAAAAGTTAGTACTACATTTCAATATTTATCTTGTTTCTGTAGAGATGGAAAAACAGAAATTGATCAAATATAGTCAAAAAGCTTATTAATTAAAAACAAGGATATTTTTCATTCTATTTCTATTTTGTTGTGATTTTAGTTGTTTTGCATAATAAATTCCATTCCAAATGCTAAAATTGAACAAAATAAAAAGTGCAATAGAATGGAAATAAATTAAAATACGAATACTTGTTAAAAAAAATTCAATTTCTTGAACCACCGACTTGAAATCAGGGGCCATAGTAATATATTTTCATTTGGTCCCCTATTCTAGGAATAATCAAGTAAAGGATAATGTACAAGCCATGGTCGTGAAAATGTAATTCCGTGAATTTGAAATCAAAATTATTTTTCTACCGGCACTCTATAGTTAATGTAGTAGTATAGGTACCCCCAATGGATTTTGCACGATAAATGAATACCTGACTGGAAAAGTTAAAAAAAACGTCCATAAAAGTTATCTATTCATAAAAAGCTTTGTATCATTTGAAAGAAATAAGATTAAAGAATACTCCAATGTTTTTTAATATTTCTTTTTCGTATCATAAAATTACGAAAATCGTGATTACAATTTTTGTTTATGTTTATTTTTCAGCGTGAAAAAAAAGGGGCGTAATAATTAGCATTGAAATTTGATGATCGTTTTTTGTCAAAAAAAAAAAAAATGAAAACTTTTTTTTTTTTTAAATCTATCTAAAATCAGTTACATGTCCAATTTTAATGAAATTTTCAATACTTATTTATTTATGAATAAATTTTCTTTTGAAATAAGTTTTGTGTGAGAAATATTATTAGAACTATTTTTAATTTTTCGGGTAGACCCCCCCCCCCACCACCAAATGATTTTTGTAAAGAAAAAAAATAGGTTTTTGTTTTTAACAAATAATTCACTGTCATATAAAGATAGATCTTTAAACAATTTAGATAAGTAGCCAAATATCCAGAATTATCACTGCTTCAGCTTTTCTTAATGTTTTATTACATGTTATTACTGATGACTGATAAATGACAAGTATAGATGATGCTAATGAATTAAACAAAAATATTTTGATTTCGGGACCGTCCAAACCCCATTTGGGACGGTTGATAATTTTTGTTCGGACGGTCATGAAAAAAGTTAGTGTCGGGGCCTGCTGTCTAGGGTTATCTTATGCATAGAGATTCATGTTCATTGTACATTCAGATTTACATATTTTGTGTAGCTGTTTCTTAAAAAGGTTATTTTGCACACATTCCTATCAAATACAAATCATTTTCAAACAGATCTATTTGACTCATTGATATGGGACTAACAGGTACTACTACTCTGGGTAAGAGTGAATCTAGGAGTAGTGGCAACAAAAGGGTTACACCATGATCCCCAGAATTGGAGCCAAACCAGCAGATTTCAAGTAATTATTTCTATTCAATAATAGTCATTTTTTGCACACAGTTATATTGTTTCAAGTAACTAATAATAATTAATTAGTAAACAATTATAGCTTTAAGTAACTATTCTTAACACAAATAATTTGCATAGTCATATGGTATCAAATATTCCTATCTAATACAAATAATTTGCAGAGATCTATTTGATAGGACCCTAACAGGTGCTACCACTCTGGGTCAAAGTTGATTTGAGAATAATGGTATAGTGGTGTTTCCACAGAGCACCAGAACTAAAGTCTCACCACAAAAAGGTACTTCAGTATCATACTCAGAACATTGTCTCACCAGAGTGTCTTTCCATTACAGGAATTTAAAGAATAGCCAAAAGAGACCCAAAGTAGCACCAAGGTTGATTGATCTCACCTAGATCTTTGCCTGGCAACTGGTCGAGCTGAGTCACAGTTGCCACAGGGTAGGGTGTTTCCTGTAATAATTCCTCCACCTTTAATCGGCACAGTCCTGTCACCAGCAAAGTGTAGGCAGGTTTGGGCCAGTTAGTGCCAGTGACTTGTACAACAACTGCTGCTGTTCCAATAGAATGCATTGCAGTGAGATCTTCATCCTGGAAAAATAAAAAAGAAGAGATTTATGTAATAAAAGATTAGTGTTTATTTTTTGCCATATTTCATATTGCAAATATACTATACTAATTCACAATTCATCAAAAGTAAAAAAAAAAATTTTTAAATGTTAAAAAGATTTGATATTATTAATCTTGTCTTGTACCAATCTTAAGTATGATGGATATGTATATCTTAAATATAAAATTTGTAGTAAAAATCATAGATGAATTTTAATGACATGTCAACTTGTCTGGGGTTATTTTCATACCTAAAGGTTAGGGAATTGCATTCAGTGTGCTTTCATATTTACTTTTTTGCATAGTAGTTTCTTAAGAGTTCTTATTGGTCAATTGCTTTAATCATAAGCTATTCTCAAAGTTCAGCCTCGGTAGCATCATAACTTTTCGTTATCAAAATTAGTCTCCATCCCAATCGGTGAAACAGACTTCTATTAATTTTTCATGTATTTTTTTAAAAGTATTACAAAAGCAAATGAACTGACAAATATGTGGAAATTATTACAAAATGAAGAGTAGATATTGAAGTTTATTTTGCCTCATTTAATACACCTTTACATGGCCACCATTAGTTGCATGAAGTCCATTAAGATGGAATTCAATTTCTTGTCATGTTCGCTGTAGCATAACCACAGTGAAATTAGTGATCTTTTGTTTTACATCTATGATGTCCCGCATCTTTGTTCAATACATGATATCTTTAGCATAACCCCACTGAAAGAAGTCCAGGGGAGTGATATCTGGAAAACAAGGTAAAGAGACTTTATGGATACCCTGTATATCCAGTAGTTTGTTTAGAATCACCATAAAAATGCATTCATAATCTACACAAAATTTACCTTAAAAAATTGAGATTCACAAACAATAAACTGCTTTCATTGGGACAATTTCCAATGCAATATTTCTTTCACAAAGTAAAAAATTCAATCTTATAAGGTCGAATCTTTTACTTTGTAAAGGTATGCTTAATTGTGAGTGGGGGATTCATCAAGGTGCAGTTAATGGCAATGAAGAATAACTCCACATTCCCCAGAACTCTAGCCTCACCATCATATTTAGTTCAGAGTCATACCCAGGACACATTTAAAAAAATTTTCAAAGTTTGTTTAAATTGCATAAATGATTGAGTTTTATTCTTATTAATGCCCTTTAATAATAGTTGGGTGGTTAGATTTAACAGCATGTAACCTTTGTTGGGTTAATTCATGCCAAATACTTTTTTTATTCACTCTTAATGAGTATAGAAAATTCTTTTTTTTTAAGCACATTTTTTCTATTTAACCCATAGATCAGACCATAACAAGTACTACCACTCAGAGTCAGGGTGGACCTGGGGAGTAATGGCAATGAAGGGATATTCCACACCCCTCAGAGCTCCAGAACTGGAACTCTACCATTAGATTCAGTTTAACATCATACCCAGGGCATGAAGACCCTCAGTCACTGCCTTCTAGCACATATATGATAAAAAGGGTTGCAGGGTTTGCCATAAGAGCAATAGGGTTAGGATAATCATATAGGTTTGATCAATCAAATGTAATAGGGGTCATCAATGTATTTGGTGCTAGGGATATTTACTAAGCTTATATCTTAATATGGCACAAGACCAAATAAAGGAGGATATGAAAGAAGGAGTCTTACCTTGAAAAATCAGCAAATTAAATCCGGATTGTTTTACTGGATTCAAATACCAACTACTGATACTGGTGAGAAATCTACAAATATCTCAGGCACAAGACAGACCCTACTTGTAGACATTATTAATATTGTAGCATTGTAAACAAATGATAGCAGAGTGTGAATAGGTAAATAATAAAAAAAAACAGCAGCCAAAGAAAGAAGATTTTAACATCTCTTCCAGTAAGCTGTCTAATTCCTGAGATTTTTGCTCATATTCATTAAGATAAAACCAAACAATTATAAATCAATAATAATAAGTAAATATTTATCAAAATCAAATTTTTGATATCAATATGCAAATTAGCCTTCCTGTTCACACTGTAAACCGCTATTTTGTTGTATATATAAATACAATTGCATGTTATTAGTATATAGATATGTTTTAACATATCTAACTCCAGTTTCGACCGGGAGGTCCGGCGGCTGAAGCCGCCGGACCTTACAAACTAACATTGTTGATCCCTGGGGCCATCTCCACAGGCAACACCTGCCCGCTGGATTTATTGCTCAGTGCCTGAGGCGCCCCCTTGTGGGGGGAATGCCAACGGGATCAACGCAATTTTTACACTCACCACCCATAAGCTTCAGTTCGTGGGTGGTCCACATTAATAGGGCCTTGTGCCTAACCCGTAAATGTGGGGTATGTGTTAAATATCTAGTATGTAGATATGGTCAACAGTATTAATAATGTAAAACAATCTTATTAATAATTGAGGTTTAAATAAAAATAAAATCATGGAGAATGTGATGTAAATAACTAAGGGAATTGGGACGAGTAGTAATATAGTTTCAGTTACAGACAGAAAAAACACACAATCTCCATTTAAAGAGATGTGCATATACATAGAAACAATCCGTGAATTACTATGCCAAATGATTCAAGTTGTCCTTATAATTAAAAAAGAAAAACACAGTTCAGTAGTCTGATTTCTTCAGACTACTATGTCACCAAGTTATATTGTGGCTCTATTAAATCAATAACCAATGCTAGGATAACAAGACCTGCCCAAAATAAAGTTCCCACATATTTTTCATTGACTTACACTCTAATGTTCATGTGCAGGAGTCCATAGGAGAACATCACTTATGAGTTTGTTCTTACTAAACCAACAGTTACCAGTTCATTGGTTTATGAGATGACCATAAGCTGCGGTTTTGTAGATTGCTGCTTCCAGGATTTGTTCAAAACAGCATGCAGCATTTTTGTGTAGCTTTTTCTACAGGTGTTTCGTTAAGAGTCTAAGTGGTGCAACCCTATAGTAGCATTGACACAGCTATATCTAGGAAGAATTCCCATTTAATTTTATCAGAGAGAACATTCCCATATAATTGATAACCTGTCAATAGTAGTCTATGCCTTTTCTATTCATATATTGACAATGCTTTCAGTAGAGGAGATATTGTTACCAAGGTATATGAATTGGTCTAATTTCAGGAGCTTGCCATTTAATGAGATAGTACTACCTTGATTATAACATATTTTCTTCTTTATCATAAAGGTATGTCGACAACACAAATTCCCTTGAATCTCACTCACCATCTGTCCCTATCAGCTATTGTTCTTGGTAAGTCTTCTAGATGCCATCTAGCATCTGCCCAAATTTCAATGACATCACTTTCAGTAGATGAAATATTGTTACCAAGGTATATGAACTGGTCTATGAATTCCATTAAATGAGTGTTACATAATTCATAGGCAGCTTATGAATTATGTACGTACATGTAGTAAGTTATTTTGAATAATAGTTTGTTTGATTTAAAATTGGTGGGAGTTAACGGTTATGGAAATTCCTCCCTTAAGTTATGATTGATTTATGATGACCCCAACTTGACCCCTCTAGAAGGCACCATCACAGGCATGAGAAGTTTTAGTTTAGATGTGACAAGAAAGTCAGAGTGAGCAGATGCATAGGTCTGCTTGCTCTGAGAGTCGTTCTCCACTGCACAGTCAAATCTTTATGGGCTGGGTTGTTTTGAATAAAAGATATAGAAGAAAACAACAAGTCTTGTTAAGTTATTATACAAGAAATGACCAGCCTGAACAAGAAAGAAGAAACAACCCAAGAAATAAGCCCTGAAGAACATGGCAGCTGACGAGTTAGAAGCAGTAGATGCAGAGAGTAACAAGTAAGAACCCCTCATCCCATCTCTACTCTGTCTCTCTCTTGCCGATTATATACCCAATATTGAGTGAGTATATAACATTAAGAGATGGCACCATCCTGTTTTATCCAAGTTCATGTAGAGACCAATGCCTCTTTCTGCCTGCTCCAGATTATGCAGTAGATATTCAGCTTTAGAGTCACCAGACCAGGATAAAACCTGGGAGAGGTCAGACTAAGTAGTAGTCAACTTGAAAAATGTAATTGAATATATCTAGGTAGATTCTTACCTTCCGGTCTAATAGAAAACACTAACACATACTAGCCACATAGAAAATGTCACTAATAAATTTGATGAAAGTATTTTCTTACAGCATCTTCAGTTTGTTCCTTAGGCACCACTCCAATGATTGTGCTTCGTAAAGTGTTCCGACCCAGGAGACGACCTTTCACCATGTTCATGCTAAGAAAAAATAGATAATAAAGTTTAATACACACATTATATTATATATATATATATACACACACACACACACACACACTCTCCGACATGATTAGGATGTGACATAAGGTCAATTTTTTAAGTGTAGTTTAACAATTTTCAATTCAGAGTTTTTCATCTCCTAGATTGGTTACTTAACTAAGGTTAAAGAGCCCTGTCTGCCCTATTATTTACACATAGCGGTTTGCACTATGCTCATTCACTTGTTGGTTGAATTTTCTGTCAGGAAGACTTATCTTTGGATAACAGCAAAGGCTAATCACAGACATCTGACATATACTACCAGGAAGATTAGGATTACCAAGTGGATTCTTTGAACAACAGAAGAGCAATGGACCCTAACATGGGCTTCACAAATTTGAGTGTATTTATTCTATGTTATGATGATTTTGGTAATGACGTAAGCAGTGATGTAATTTTTGTTACAGACAAAAACCAGAAGTGAATCTCCATTATTAATAGATAGGATATAACAAAAATAATTATTGAAAACTAATAAAGTTTTTTATTCTTAATAATATCATCAAATATAACTTATTCAAATATAAAACAGAGGAGTTCCATGGTAACTAATGTGCTAGAATACAACATTGTGGTAAACGCTTTCAAACTTCAATCATGCAATTATGTTCACTTTTGGACTAATAAACTTAGGAGGAAAGGTATGAAGCCATTATCCTCCCATTCATGGGTTAAATAGTACCAACGTCCAGTTTTGGCATTATTAACCACCGAAGGTTGGTATGCCGTTAACAAAGAAGCCACACCAATAAATTACCGTCTATATATATATAATATATATACATATATATTGACGAATCTTGAAAAGAAATGTTAGCTGAGAGAAAATTTAGCAGAGCACCTCATTTCACTATGTGGTGACATCCTATAGCCATTTCGCTCACTAGATTTGTCATCTTATGATTACTTCCTCTGGAGATACCTAAAGGTTTAAGTCTTTAAATGTCACAGAGGTAAAAATTTGTGTTTTCCATATGGTTTTTTTATGCGTTTTGAATGAATATGAACTTCAAAACAGTCAGAAATTATGTTGCATAGCCCTCTGATTAAGTTCTTCTATTGGTTCATATCAGTGTTTTTTCCTGGATCAGGCAGGGTGTCTGCTTTCTTAGACTGGGGTGTCTCTCTCTAAATTCTATCTTGCTCTGTTATTTTCAGGAACAACATACAGATATTTTCATGTGTACACACTTTTATTTACCCAATACATTCTTAATCCACACATACATTGAGGACAGAAAAACATGCCTGCCTAAAGAGCCACTGGACTTAACTCTTCTAAATTCTAATTCTACTTTTTCAGAATTTTGGGTTGAGAGTAGGGATGCTTTTTAGGGAGCATCTGAAGTTGATAATTTCCATGTCAGGTATTAATTAGATACAGCTTGAGTACTCTAATTTCCTAGAAGTGTATGATGAGATCTATTGCTAGTTTCATCTAACAAATTATGATTTATATATATATCCTGAACAGTGTAGGTGCAAGGACACAGCCCTGCTTCACTCCACTGCTGACTGGAAATGCCTCAGATCTTGTACCATTAAAACAGAGACTATGCTGTACATGTTTTCATGGAAAGAGATGATGATCCCAAGAAGTCTGGGCAGCAGGCTATCTTCTGTAGCAGTTTAAAGAGTCCACTTTGGCTGACCAGGTCAAATGCCTTCATTAAATCTATGAATGTGGTGTAGAGTGGCATCTGCTTCTCCTGGCACTTTCCTGCAGCTAGTGTAGTAAGAAAATCTTGTCCACAATTGACCCGTTTGCTTGGAGGCCACACTGTGACGCCGGATAGACACAAGATGCAAAGGTCTGTAGTACGCCTTTAAGGACTACAGCAAGGGAGTCTACATACACACCAGAACTAACAGCAAGTTGATCAACATCACTCGCCTTTGAGCTAAGACTAAAGTCACAAAGTTCTCATTCGGGAAATGCTATTTTCATACTCATGTCACAAGAGGAAACTGGACAATTTTTACCTCAGATGCCTACGCTAGCAGGAAAGTATCCAATACAGACATGCTGGAATGAGCAAATATGAACAGTATGTTCACCATTATCTGCAAGAGATGCCTGGGCTGGTTTGTCACGTCAGGAGGATGGACAAAAAGCAGCATTCCCAAAGACCTACTGTATGGGAAATTAGTAGAAGGCACTCAGCCAGTAGGAAGACCACGCCTGCGCTTTAAAGATGTCTGCAAGAAGGAGATGAAGACATGCCACATCAACACCAACACATGGAGGCTAGTGCAGAAAACCAAGCGGTCCGACACCTTGTCAAACAAGGGACGAAAAGGAGTGAAAAAGAGAGGAAAAAGCCGCCACAGAAAAGAGAGCCAGAAGGAAGGAGAGACAACAGCAACCCCAGCAAGCATCACTGTTTGTTTGCAGTTACTGCACCAGAGATTGCCATTCAAAAATTGGCCTGTTCAGCTACTCATGCAGATAAAGATTTTTAAAAATTGTGGACACTATGCCATCATCTTTAGCAGATGGAAGGATGCCAATAACAATATATATATATATATATATATATATATATATATATATAATATATATATGGTGAATTTACTTGATGAACCATTAATAAATTTCATAAACATGCTCTGTGCTTAGAAACTGAAATAGAGCTGGAATGAAACCTAAAATGTTTGACTGATTGATTTTAATGGCATGCAAATATAAAAAGTGCATAAAATCGTGCTGGATGCTACTATGGCAGAGCAGGTTTAAAAACTAGAATAGACAAATGAGAGTCCCCATTCCAGATGATCCTAAGTTCAAGGCTGTTGTCAGTCAAAATATATGACAGTGAATTTTCACGGTTTTATTGTTATTTTTAAACTGCTCTACACTACTTGCTGAAAATGATAGGTTACACCTCTTCATTACGTAACAATTACTCATTTTTTAGTACCCCCGCCACACACACACACAACTCTAACCCTCCCCTTACTTCACTATCATTGGCCAGTTATGTAACAGCCAGCAATGCAGACACAAACACAGACTTTTTGGCAAGAGACAGCAGAACTCGTCCAGATTTGGAAAAATAATAATATCTCCAAAACGGCTCATTTGTGACAATTGGTCAATATAAGAAAAAAGTCTTAGAATATCAAAATCGACTTAAAGAACATAGAATAATTGTTATGGATGAGAAAAGTGTAATAGTAAAATAATACCAAATATTCTTCTAGGGGACATATGTACCGCAAGTAGTTTATTATTTAACAAGTCCCTATCTCCAAGCAATGAGGTAAGAGATAAACAAAGGTTATGCTTTATCAAATTAGCAAATAAGGTCACAAGATCTCAAGGCCTATCTTACAGTTTATCAATTTATTGTTAAAATAATTTAAAAAGTGAGATGGGACATTATCTCAAAACTTTGCTGAGAAAAAATGCCTTTTTAGATGGAAATAAGGTGAACGAAAAGAAAAAAAAAAAAAAAAAAAAAAGAAATGACCTTTGTGATCTTTCAGAAAATTTCACTGAAATAAAGGAGGCTACTCCCATTTACATTTCACAAGAATTTTACTGAGCCATAAGATCTGCTGGTGTGAACACTCATCATCATCAAATCGAGCTGATAGCAAGAATTCCCATGACACTATCACACCCATTCTTATCGCTCATTACTCCTGGTAAGTCCTCCGTGCGGTATCCAGTGTCAGCACAGAGCTTATCAATGTAAGTTTTTTTGCTGGTTGGCCAATATTGGTTGGTCAATGTGTAAGTCTCCACAGGAGAACATCATTTATGAGTTCATCCTTACTTGGACGGTTTGTATGATAGGAGGTAAGTGGCTGTACAGCTGCTGTTTTGTGGGGTGCTGCTTCCAAGATTTGTTAAAGAGAGCATGCAATATGCTTGAGTAACTCCAATCTATCTTTTTCTCCAAGTCTTTTATTAAAGTCCAAGTGGTGCATTCATACAATAGCACTAACATGGCAATAGCTCAAAAGAATTCTCATTTTATCGAGAGATCACATTTCCATATGTTTCTGTCTATAACAGTGCCTTTGCTATGCATATATTGACATTGCTTTGTGTAGATAAGATATTGCTACCTACGTATGAGAATTGGTCTACTAGTTTGAGAGGCTTGCCATCCAATGTGGGAGATGTATCCATTTAGTTTAATACAGATGAACTCTGATAAAACAGAGTGTACATAGACGCCAAAGCCTCTTTCTGTCTTCTCTGCAACAGGCTTAGGCAGGTGTATTTGCAAGAAGCGCTAGATCCTCTGAGTAGTCCACATCTGTAATAGTTTCTGCAGGAGATCATCTGCTTCTTGCCTTTTTAATGCAAGACCTCTTTCATTAGATCTAATGATGTTCATTTTACATAGCCAAGGCATATTATAAATAGAGATGATACTGATGTATCTCCTTATAGAACTCCAGTGACAATGTCAAAGAAATCTGTGTTACCATTTCTTTCAAGTCTTTGCAAAGTATCATTATGGTGGTAACAGTATCTTTGGGATACCATATGCTAGAAGAAGCATTGCTAAGTTTAGCTTCATCTGGCACAAGGCCTCACAAAAGGGGCTCCTAAGTGAGAATCAAACTCACAACATTAATGGTCAGCAAAATTAGCTTAACTACTTTACTTTCCCACCTGAAAAAAAAAACAAAAAAAATATCAATCATTTGGATCATATCCATGCCGGAACTTTCCTTTCCTAATCCAATTGAGTATAATCTCAATCTTACAAGTTAAAGCGACAATTCTTCCAATCCATAGTTGTATCAGTGCTACTGTATGGCTACACCACTTGGACCCTAATGAGACACCTAGGAATAAGCTAGATGGGAGTTGCACAAGAATGCTGCATGCAATCTTAAACAAATTGTGGAAACAACACCCACAAGAAAGCAGCTATATGGCCACTTGCCCCCTATCACACAAACCATTGGAGTGAGATGAACAAGACATGCTGGACATTGCTGGAAAAGTGAGGACAAACTCATAAATGACACTCTCCTGTGGAAACCAACACATGGCACATCAGTGTGGGCCATTCAGCAAAGACCTACATTCGCTGATGCTGTGCAAAGGACTTCATGAGAGCAAAGAATGATAGGGATTGTTGGGGAGGTTGTCATCGATATCCATGCTACTAGTGCAACATGTCACCTTGCATGATGTAATGGTTAGAAAGTTGGACTAACAAACCATTACTAGTGATTTCAAGTCTCACCAAGTACTTAATACAAATGACTGTGTCACAACTAACAAAACTTAATAAATTAATTAAAAAAGTGACTTATTGTCAGTATCAGCCGGACAATGAGAGTCTATCCCCTTTTCACTAGCGTTAGACCAGGAAAGATTGATAGGGTGTCACACCTACTATCAGCTACCCACTTTACCACACAGATCCAAATTGTGCTGCTCATACACTGAGCTGATGAGGGCAGTATCGAACCAGGAGCATTGTAGTTCCAAGGTGGATGCTCTACAGACTAGACTGGCCAAGCAATTTTTATCGAAGACATTTCTAATAATTAATTTTTCTTCTTCTTTTAATAAAAGCTGACGTAAGTCCTGCATTTATTTCAAACTCTTTTTTTTTCTTTTTTAAAAATAATATTGATTAACGAAATGCTCTTCTTATCTGTAAACGGCAAACAAAACACACACACACATCCTGTGCCGGCGAGATGGAAAAAAATGAATGGATTCCAGGGGTCTTCCCACTCCCGGGCTTGCTCGCCTAAGAGAGGTAGGGCTGGGTTTCTTTTTCGATGCGTAAGGTGCCCTCAATGGGGAATGCCGACGGAATCGCCGCTACGTAAGGCTTGCTTCCTGCTAGAGCCCCACATTAAAAAATTCTTGTGTCTAGTACAGATTTAAAAAATGTTTAAATATTACCCAAATAGCTTTTACTTCAGACTAATAATAAAAAATAATCGTGTGAATGCCGAAGACGATTACATAGGATTTTATTATTAAATAAAACATTTTACGGTGAGTAGGTTGGAGGGGGAAACCTAAATGTTCAGCTTCAAATGACAATAAGATTATTCCAGGTAATTAATGTTGTTACAGGTTTGTAATTCATTTTTTGTCAATAATCGAGCAAGTGCGCGGACTTATTTTTTTAAATTAACTTAACTGAATTTTTTTAAAAGCTCAATAATAAAAGACTGGTTAACTTTTCATCGAAAATGTTTTAAGAAGAAACAAAAAATGTATACTAAACTTTTCCTTTAGCGATAGTGAAGGAGACATCGTCACAAAACAATATTAATCGAAAAAATATAAATAGATTAGAAGTGAAGATCAGAGTTAGAAACAAAGCCGCGTACCCGAATTGTTAAAAAATCTATCTTTGATCAATTTCAGATTGGTTTTATTTCTCAATGGAGTTTATCATTTTTTCACAATAGTACGAAATTACCAAAACAACAAAAATTTAGAAGGAAAAAAAATCGAATCAGGAAAATAACAAAGAAAAACAACAAAAACAAATGGGAAATTGCCACTGCGCCCGCATGTTGTTCAAAACAAAAAAACATCTCACCAGTCATATATTCATACTATAAAGACTGAAATCCCGAATCTTACTTACTTTTGCAAGCTTCGCACCCAAAATACGCATCGAAGATCCTGGTAAAAGGACATTATCAGCGATTAAAAGTGGCAAACGTCGAGGAATGCTGATAGCCGACGCCATCTTGTTCGCTTCTATGACACGTGACCAGGTTGCAGCCGAAGTTTTATACTTCACTTAAACGAAGATACTTCGCTTAAAACGTAATATATGATATCTAATTTAAGATTCATATATCATTTCAATAATTTTGATGTCAATGAAAGATATTTTTAGTCTCGTTTATTATATCTATTAATACTATTAAAAAAATTCTCCTTTTTTTTTTTCGTTGGTTAAAAATTTAAATGTTTATATGGATATTATTACAGTAGGCTA
This sequence comes from Doryteuthis pealeii, assembly GCA_023376005.1. Lineage (NCBI taxonomy): Eukaryota > Metazoa > Mollusca > Cephalopoda > Myopsida > Loliginidae > Doryteuthis > Doryteuthis pealeii. Next base: position 153,627,713 of record CM042138.1, on the reverse strand, counting down.
TTTTGTAGGGTGAACACCGGCTAAAATAAGTTAGTGGTTTCGAACTATTGTTTTTATTTTATTTTAAGTTTGAGAGCGTAGAATTATCATTAACTTATTAATTCGTGTCGATTCAATTTATGTTGTTGTTTTTTTTTTAGGAGGAGGGGTGTTTGTTTGTTTTTCAGTTAAATATGCACGTAAAAAAATGTCAACAAATAATTTTGTTTGAGTCTTTTGACAAAGTAAATCTTATGCAAAAGACAAAAAATAGCTTTGATTTTGCAAAACTTGATTTGATAAAAAATAAATTACGAAACATTAAAATAAAGGATTAAAAGTAAACAAATTTCGTTTCGATTAGATGATTTTGTCGAAACATTCCTATTTTACAATTACCCCCACCGCTTTATTTTTTTAAAAAAAAAATCATGGCAGCAACTTTAAGGTCAATTATCGTCGACAATTCAAAAACATGAAACAATTTTTCAAAAGCGAATATTTTCACAAATTGAGCGACAAGGTAATGTATTGTTATCTATTCGAAATAAATCTATATTATAGAAATATGTCCAGCTTCTATTATATAACACATTTTTCTTTATCCTTGGTGAATAAACAGAACACGATAATAAACTAAACGACAATTTATTTGTTGAAATTTTCCCCCATTTAGAATTAAAGTTTAGAAAATTGCTTTTCACTAATATTACATTTGAAAAGGCGTTATTATCTACTTTGATTTTATACTTGTTTATTACTTTTATTCTCTTCTCGTATGTTAATTTTCAATTAAGAAAAAGTACGCTTCACTTTGTAAATCTTTGGACTTCAACTTTTCTATTAAAATTGAGATCACTAATCTAAATCTCAAAACCAATTTGTATCAAATTTTGAATTTATCAGATGAAAATATTGTCAGTTATTTATTGAATTCGTATGTTCTTTCATTTGAGTCAACGTTGCGTCTAAATGAGTCGTGCATTGTTCACCTTTAGGTTAAGGTTAAATAAATACTAATAATGTGCTTAATTCCTCATCACTTTTAGGTGAATATTGAATCCAGGTAAAAAAAATTTAAGTCACTGAAAAAAAACGAATCTTAAATCAAAAGTGTTACTAGCTACTGGCAAATTGAGCCTAAAATGTGTTTTTGACAAAATGACATTAGCCCCCACACACAGAAAATAATTTACCAAAATCAGGAATTATCGGATTTTAATGAAAATTTCAGTGTTTATTTATCACTGAATGATCTGATCTTTATAATGCATTATTTATTTTATTTCAAAATTCTCATTTTTTTCAGGTCACTTAATTTGACCCCTCCTTATGTTGGGAGCGTAACATTTTTGCGAGTTGGTCATTTTCGATACTAATTAGAGTATAAATAGAGATAAAGACCGAAGTTATGAATAGAAAAAAAAATTTACGGTGGCTTTTCTATGAGAAATAAGTACCGAAAATTGAAAAAATAAATATAAAAAATAATAATAATTAATTTTTTGGAGATTTCTTTTTACTCATTTCGATAATTATTTAATTGGCTATTATTTATAAAGAAAAAATTATACATTGATATTTTTTATGCTTAAAAGGGGGGAGGTACATTTTCAATAGAGTTTTTCTTCAAAACTTATTACTTTATGTGTCTAAAATAAGATTTGCATTGAATAGTATTTATTTCTAGAATCTAAAATATAACATTTTAACTTAACATCAGCTTTTCGCATTTAAATGAATTTTATATATTAATTTTTCATAGCAAAGATACTAAATTAAAGTTTTGAAATAAAATAACTGATGCATTATAAAATTCATTAATTGATAAATCATACTGAAAATTTCATTAAATCGGATAATTACCTGATTTTTGGTCAATTTTTTTGCAATCGCGAATGTACATAAAATTGTAAACAAGTGCGTTAAAAAAAAATAGAAAAATAGACAAAATGGCGGATCGCGTCGAAATTGACCAAAACAAATCGTTTTTAAATCTATCAAAAATAAACTGCATATGTAATGATATTTTTCTTTTTTTTTAATGATGGTTATTATGTTACTACTTATCGATTTTGACCAAGTTTGACCTTAAATAATGGATTTAATTATTTTTTAATTCGCTTTTAAATTGTAGCAGATGACAAAATTGCCAGTGCCTAGTGTTTACTCCATAAATCACTAATGTCTCACTTGAATTAAAACATATTTCTCTACAAAATTTAACCCTAAACCGGCACCATAAATTAATTGTAGGTAATATACAATAAAACCCGGCCTGACATATAGATGCGCCACTAAATAAAAAAATCCATATGAATTTTTATAAATAAAGTACTAATCTTCAAATAGCAGTGTCAAAATTTGAGCCCAATCAGATTATTAGTTTACAAATTACAGTTATTTAAGTGAAGCTACTGTTGCAATTTCAAAACAATGGAAATCTGAATTTCGTGTGTTGATAAAGCATTGCTTTCTGATAGGAAAAATACTGGTCCAGCAAGCAATGGCTTGATAAAGTTTTATTCGGACTCTGCTCAGTGGTGGCATGCACAGGTCGCCCAAATTCGGCAGTTATCCTGGAAAACACCAAAAACTCAACAAACTTGTTTTGGCAATCATAAATTGAATTACGTGAGATAGAAGAGGAGTTGAAAATATCAGCTGTGTTCAAAGTGGGTGCCGTTTTTGCTCACAGTTGATCAAAACAATGCGTTGACGATTCACAGAACTGTTTCAACGCAACAAAAAGGAGTTTTTGCACATGAATATGTGACAATAGATGAAACATGGATCCACACTTCAAGTCAAATCGGAAGTCAGCTGAGTGGACAACAGCAGGTGAAATCTGTCCAAAGCTACCAAAGATGCAGGCATGGTTTTGCTTCTGTATTTTGGGATGCGCAAAGGTATCGATTACCTTGAGAAAGGAAGATCTATCAATAGCGAATATCATATAGCATTATTGGTGCGTTTGAAGCACAAAATCACAGAAACAGTCACAAATAAAGATGTTAAAAAGGTTCTGTTCTTTCACCAGACAATGCACTGTGTCACAAGTCAATCGCAACGATGACAAAACTACATGAATTGCACTTCAAATTGTTTCCACACCACCTATCTCCAGATCTGGTCCCAGTGGCTACTGGCGGTTTGCAGACTCAAAGAATGCTCCAGGAAAAGAGATTTGGTTCAATGAAGAAGTGATATTGGAAACTGAGGTGTATCTTGAGTCCAAAGACAATCATTCTACAAAAAGGCATCAATTATTAGAGAAGCTTGGAATCAGTGTATCACTCTAGGAGGAGATATGTGATGAATATAGTTATTTTGCCTAAAAGTTGTGTTTTATTAGTTTAAGCCGGACTTATTGAGTGATGTATTAGGGCAAAATTTAACATGTTTTTAACTCCCCATGATGAATTTAAATTCAACACAATTTTGAAAAAATAATATTTAGGGCAAGTTAAGTAATTGAAAAAATTAGAAATTTTTAAAATAATAACTAATGCATTATAAAAATTCATTCATTGATAAATCAACACTGCAAATTTCATTAAAATCGAAATTCCCTGATTTTGGTAATTTTTTTTTTCAATCAGGGATATTGATTTGATTTTGTAAAATACGTCTATAAACATCAACATTTTTGGTACCTAAAGTAATGAAATGATTGAAATTCCAAAAGGATTTTTGAATTTTACTAAAAATCAAATACTTTTTTATGATTTTTTTTTTTTTTTTTCTAGATTTGAAATATTTATGATCTTCAATCGTGGATTTTTTCCTGATTTTACATTGAGCCCTCCAGTATTTAAATTATTTAATTAAAGATGTTTCTCTTTTTACATGATTTATTTCATCGAGTTAGAAATTTAAAGAATTATTTTTTATTATTTGTAAGTTTAGTCTCTGTTTAAGGAAAAAAAAAAAAATAAGTGCACATTTACAGTTTTAAATTTTTTTTAATTTTAAAGTAAGAGGAAGGCGATTCATACCAAATTTTGGCAGATCTAATTAATTGTGACTTTGTTTCCAAGGCCAAAATTTGTGACTTTTTTTTTTTCCCTGCAATGGAAATATTTCAGCTGTTCATTGTTATGCTTTTGTCTTGTCTGAATGATGATTTGATTTTAAAACTTGTAGATTATTCTGTGTTAATGGTTTTTGTTTTTAATTCTAGGTGCCTGTTTATCTACCAATCTTGTTGCATGTCAGATGAGAAAAAAGGACCAAATTCGGATTACATTGTGATCTATGTTTAATAATCGTAACCCAAATGGTAATTATGACCTTTATTATAAATTATAGAACACAAAAACTTACTTGTTTGTCCTAATGTTAATGGTTTTAAAAATGAGCAATGAGCCCTGTCGTACTGAGCCTTAGAATATACTGACTGCACCTCTGCAGAGGGGTCAGATCCCCCCCCAATGGTGCACTGTTTGGCCATGGCCGAGACGACCCATGATGCTTAAGATGGAATCCTTGGGGCACTGAGCAGTCCATGACATGCGAACACTTCCACTTTAGCCGCTTACTTAGGTTAGATAGGCAGGTCGGAGAGGCCCCTCAATCAAATTGGCTGGTTTATGTCAAGCCCTCTAGCACTATATTATGTCCAAAGTTTTCAATCCTTGATGGCGGTAATATGCATTTCACTTAGCAACTAATTACCCTTGGGAAGATAATTATGATCACTCTCCTCCAGTTTGGATAAGATTCGTAGGGCAGGACTGGCCTCTCTACCTTGTTTAGGGCAACCGGTCTAGGAGAAGAAACTCTGATTCAAACCTGTTGACACTCTGCTTAGAAATTGACCCTTGTGTTAATCCTGCTTCTGTTGTGAAGGGGTGGGAAATATTTATTATTGTTCTCAACCCAGCCCTGTTGGCAGCCCTAACCCTTTTTATCATATGGAGTGCTAAGAGGCTGGTGCTGAGGGTCTTTATGTCCTGGGTTTGACATTTACACTCTAACTTGATGGTGAAGTCCATTTGATTGTCTGAGGAATGTGGACACCCCCCTTCTCATCATTTTGCTCCATTGTCCACACTGACCTGGACGTGGTATTACCTATTAGGATCCGATCTATGGGCTTTTAAATAGAAAAAATTGTATTATAACAAGAAATTGAGTATCCATCAAGATTAATTTATTTCAAAACGTTCTGTTGGCATTTAAAGGACCCACCAAGTTGAAGCTAAAACAAACAAACCAAAACTTAAAATAGCATGCTCAGAGACTCTTAAAACGTATCATTTGTACTTTGGCGTTGAAAATGTTTATAAAATTGCTTAAATCGCCATTTTAAAGTTGATCAACACAAACTGATGGGAACAGTAACTTAGTTATGACAACATAGATGCACTATGACTCCCTTGAAGGGAGAAAAGGGGAAAATGGCGTTTCTACTCGTTTTAACAGTTCAGTGAGCCAGGGTGAACCATTGGCTATTTTTAAGATTTTTTAAATGTAACAGGCATATGTGCAATTTTTAATCTTGATTTGGGCGTTAATACACGTTTTTTTACAATTATGTTTCTATCTTTTTTTTTTCAAAGGTTACCAGTGTTTTAAAGTTGCCATAGTTTTATCAAATAATTAATGTTAAAATTTGTGCATGCAAATTTATAATCCAAATTGTTGTGCAATATTTTTAAAATGGCTTAGCTTAGGTATTTACAACCCCCGCACAAATCAGGATCGGAATCAGGTCATTTCTAAAAGCAGAGTCTAACAGTTTGAATCAAGGGTTTTCCATCTCCAAGACAGGTGCCTAACAAGGTTGAAGAGCCTAGCTCTGCCCTACTATTTACCCATAGGCTGGAAGAGTATAGTTGGATTCATACCTCCAAGCGGTTATATCGACGCTATGGAAATGCAAACTGCTTGTCCAGGATTTATTGAACTCCGGTGTACGAGTCCATTGTCAAATTCAACCTTAATCAGTTTTTAAATTCACAATTCTCGGATTTTTTACAGGCCCAAGCTTAAACAATATTTTATTTATTGAAAGAAAAGAAAATTATCTCTTATAAATTATGGAATTTTAAGTTGTTTTTATCCATTGCATTATTTTTCTTTACGGCGAGTTAAAACAGTTATTTTTCTTCCAACCGCAAGTAACACGAAATAGATTTTTCTTTCTCAAATAAAATTACAGGTAATTTATTTTTGTAAAATTTAGTGGCTATCTTTATCATTTCATTGAAATTTGACATTTAATTAGCCCACAGCTTAAATACAAGTAGTGAACTTAATTTTTTCTTTTATGACATTAGAACACAGGAAAATATGATAGAAAACGTAGGGATTTATTCAAAAGTTTAGATAAAACAATTTAAAAGCATTATATCACTAATTACTAGATATCTAAGAATTATTTTCTAATATATATGTGTTATTTAGAATGTTGTATAAACTGTCAGGGTTTATCTTAAGTTTTCAGTTTTGGGAAGAAAGAAAAAAACAACTTAAATTACGAGGAGGAAATGTAAACAAACTCAGGCAATCATTGCGAACCATGGTTTGTGTAAACAACATATGTAAATAGGTAATCTATTTCTATTCATTATTCAACATAGCATTTAGAAATGGTATTTTTTTTAAAGTTCAAAGTTGATGTTTATATATTAATTAATATATATAATATGTATGCATGCATGTAAAGATGAAAATGTCTTGAAACAATTCTTGTGTAAACTTAAAAAAAAAATATCCTCTATATCGGTACCTCTATTCTTTAATAATTGGTTACAGCATAGAGATACATTACAATGAGTGCAGAATCAGAAAAGAACATTATAATTTTACATAAATGCAAGATTTTTCTCAAAATTGCTCTAAATTTAAAAAAATGGTGCAGAAAGTACTGAATATCTTGTATCTAATTGAATTGATCGGGATTTGATTATATTGTTTTTACCCCAAATTTTGGGGCTTTTAAATTCTTCCATAACTTTGACCACTGGGGATATTTGCCATAATTCAAACAGTCTGAACTCCATTTACAAAGGTCTATTTTAACTAACAGTGAAATAAATAACAATAACTCAATAAAACAAAATAACTGGGAATGCTAATCTACTAAGGTCAGTGTTAGAAATTAACACACAAACTGCACATGGTTGGTTTTCCTATTCTTTGTAGATAATAGTAAAAAAATCATCTTTGCTTCAAATGAAGTCGTATAT
>CM042138.1:153612185-153620438 GCA_023376005.1 Doryteuthis pealeii | reverse complement strand
TAATAGGTTTTAGTTGTTAGGGGATATCTAATTAGGAGAGTGTGACTCTTCTCTCTCTCTCTCTCTCTCTCTCTCTCTCTCTTCTCTTCTTCTCTCTCTCTCTCTCTCCCTCTCTCCTCCTCTCCGGTGGAGTAGATATCTAAATTTTTAGAGTGACTCTTCTCTCTCCTCTCTCTCTCTCTCTCTCTCTCTCTCTCTCTTCTTCTCTCTACATAGGTAGATAGGAGATATCTAAATTTTAGAGTGACTGTCTCTCTCTCTCTCTCTCTCTCTCTCTCTCTCTCTCTCTCTCTCTCTCTACATAGGTAGATAGGTAGATATCTAAATTTTAGAGTGACTGTTATCTCTCTCTCTCTCTCTCTCTCTCTCTCTCTCTCTCTCTCTCTCTCTCTCTCTCTACATAGGTAGATAGGTAGATATCTAAATTTTAGAGTGAATCTCTCTCTCTCTCTCTCTCTCTCTCTCTCTCTCTCTCTCTCTCTCTCTCTCTCTCTCTAGGTAGATAGGTAGATATCTAAATTTTAGAGTGACTGTATCTCTCTCTCTCTCTCTCTCTCTCTCTCTCTCTCTTCTCTCTCTCTCTCTCTCTCTCTCAATAGGTAGATATCTACCTATCTACCTATTTACTTAACTGTTGTATCGTTGATGTGGTAAAAGATACACAGAGAAATAGAGTGCTTGCTATATATTTTATTCAGCACTTGTATCCGGTGCTAACAGATACTTATAACATAAAACAAGAAGTAATACTTCTAGTAGAACAATTCACAAGACAAGCGTACAAGAATGAGGAGGGTCAAATGTCTTTAGTCAAACGCAGTGATTTCGTCCGAATATATTTTTCCCGATTTTTTCACTGCTACGTCGACTCTTATAAGGCTATGGGTCAGTCCATCTTGTAGGGATGTTAGCTCCTCTACAGCAATAAGGCTATGAGCCAGTCCATTTTGTAGGGGTGTTAACACTTCTACAACATTTACCTTTATCATTTCTATATATCCATCTATTTACCGCAATTTGTTCATATCTATCTATTTATCTATCTATCTACCTATCTATCAATTTATCTATCACAATCTGTCCATATCTATCTATCTTAATCTTTTAATATCTATATATGTCCACCCAAATCTTTACTTATCTATCTATCTATATATTTATATAAAAAATATTGTTCTGGTTCCAACGGGAGAAAATTTAATATTTTATAAAAAAGAAGGTCCGCAAAATGTATTATGTTTTCAGAAAAAATGTTTTATTCTTTTTATCTTGCATACGCGACAGAAACACGTGTCGCGTATGTAAGATAAAAAGATTAAAACTTTTTTCCTGTAAACATAATACATTTTGCAGACCTTTTTTTATAAAATAATATATTTATATATGCATCTCTCTCTCTCTCTCTCTCTCTTCTTCTCTCTCTCTCTCTCTCTCTCTCTCTCTCTCTCTCTCTCTCTATCTATCTATCTATCTATCTATCTATCTTATATATATATATCCATAGATAATAGGGGGCTATAGGTATAAGTAAACAGTGCTCAATACCATAGATCATTCATATCTAAGTTAATGTAGCGTGGACATGGGGTCAATGGTGGCCTGGTTACTGGCTGTTTCTCGCCTATAAACGATCAGTTGACTCCATGTCTACTCTATGTTAATATATATATATATATATATATATATAATATATATATATATATATATATATATAATCTTCATGTCGATTTTACTAATTTGAAGTCATTTTCATCAAGTAGATAAAAATTCTACGTGGTTGCCAATTATTTAAATTAAAATAACATTATTTTATCTGTATTATTCGAATATATGCGTTACTCTCTGTTCTATATTTCACTTTGCAGAGATTTGAGGCGTTTAAGTCAAAAGTGAATTATAGTAGAAAGCAATAAATATTTGGTACAGTTTTAGTTGCTATGGTTTCTTTTCAACTTGACTAATTGCCGTTTGAAACGAGAAACCCTTCAAACGAAAAGAAAAAGCTTTAACTTCTTTGAAGTTTCAATGTCCACGCTAACCTTTTTGTAATCCATAAATTTAAAAGAAAGAATAATTTGTTAAATAATGTGTAAGTAATTACCTAACCACTCCAACACGGACAGGAATTGATACAAGGTCAGAGTAGAAATGGTTCGAATTCAGATTTTTCTTCTCTAGACTGGTTGCCTAGATATGGATGAAGAACCCAATCTGCGCTACTATTTACCCATCTTTAAGGTGGGAGAGAAATGAAGTCATGCTTTTTCCAAGAGGATTACCACGAAGGGGAAAAGCAAAAATTATCTTCAGGATTTGATCTCCGATCACCGATTCCGTTTCCTTGGACAATATCTGTTACGCTAAGCGCGTAATAAATAACACACATATTATAATGGAGATTGTGAGTTTTTCTGTCTGTAACCGAAACTATATTACTATACAAATCACAATTCCCTTTGTTATTTACATCACATTCTCCATGATTTTATTTTTTTATTTAAAACCCAATTATTAATAAAATTGTTTTACATCATTAAGACTGTCGACCATATCTACATACTAATAACATGCAATTGTATTTATATATACAACAAAATAGCGGTTTACAGTGTGAATGGGAAGGCTAATTTGCATATTGATATTAAAAATTTGATTTTAATAAATATATGCTTAGTATTATTGATTTCTAATTATTTGCTTTCATCTTAATGAATATGAGCAAAATCTCTTCAATAAATCTTAAAAAGAAATCCCTTAACAAGAAGAAATAACTAATATTATTCTTTACTTCGATTTTTAACTAAACAGTTAAATTAGGAAAATTTAACAATGAAAGACGGGAGTAACGGACAATGATGGAGAGTAGTTCAACGTTGTTCTATTTTTTCAATCATACCCCCTCTGTTCCAAATCTTTTTTTATCTACATTCTTATTCAGTTCATTAGCCTTTCTAATTTAATATGATATTTTATTATATTAAAACTTAAATACTTGCACCCGGAGGGTGCATATATTTGCTAGTAGTAGTAATATGTATTGTTGTATAATTTGATATTTATATTGTTAATATGTAGTCAATGTATATTCTTAATATGTGTTTAATACGTATATTGTTAATTTTGTAGTTAATATGTAATTAATATGTATATTGTTAAAACGTAGTTTATATGTATATTGTTAATTTGAAGTTAATATTTAATTAATATGTATATTGTTAAAAGGTAGTTAATATGTATATTGTTAATTTGAAGTTAATATGTAATTAATATGTATATTGTTAAAAGGTAGTTAATATGTATATTGTTAATTTGTAGTTAATAATTGGTTAATATTTATATTGTTAATATGTAGTTAATATATATATTCTTAACGTGGAATTAATATGTAGATATGTATATTAATATATCGTTAATATATGAACATTGTTAATATGTAACTAATATGTATATCTATATGAAGTTAATATGCTGTTAATATGTACAAGAGAGAGAGAGAGAGAGAGAGAGAGAGAAGAGAGAGAGAGTAAAATATTATACGCACTTTCGCCATGACATTGTCTTCATTGATTTTGTTGACACTGTTGTTGCCACGCATCATTTTGCTTTTGTCTTTACAGTATAAAGCATGGTCACTCCACTACCAGTATGCACCAAGGAAGTGATCTGATTTCTCTGGTCAGAAGGAATGTCAGGGGCTGAAATTTATCAGAGGCTTTTAGCACAATACGGAAAACATGCACTACGATACTGTTGTAAGAAAACTATAATATATAATAATAATAATAATAATAATAATAATAATAATACCCAGTGACGTGCCAGCCGAGAGGCGACCCAGTGATGTGCCAGCCGAGAGACGAAGGAAAAGTGTGGACCAGAGATACATACAAGTCCCATTGTTATTTTAAGAGCAACCCAACACAGAGAGGTTATAGAAAAAAGAATGCTTCAGATTTGGAATGACAATAATAATTTCAGCACAACCAGCCAAAGACTGGCAGACCAAGCAAGAATGATTCTGAATAAAAAATTATTCTCTGATCTCGAGATAATAGAGATATGTGGACAGGAAAATCAAGGAATACAAATCCATCAGGAATCAACTAAACAAAATGAACAGCACGCTGGCAACCAAAACCTTGTACAACCTACCTTAACAACACAGGAACTAACACAAGAACAGGGAATTGGTGCACCCCTTCGAAACACTAACACAAACAGAGAACCAAACACAAACACAAAAGCTGGGTGGGAGTTCAGACAGATTGACCAAAGGACGAGAAAATTAATGACCATGCACAAGGCTCTACACCCTAGAGACGATAGATATAGACTTTATGTATCAAGAAAGGGAGAGGGAAGAGGTATTGCCAACATAGAGGACTGCGTAGAAACCACAATCCAACAACTTGAAGACTACACAAAAAAGAGCAAAGACAGATTACTTATGGCAGACAACAATAGTAGATGTATCATATGGACAAGCAGAAAAACAACAAAAACTAGAAAACAAAAATGGGAAGAAAAACAATTATACGGACACTTCAAACGACAAATCGGAGAGGTTGCACATGAAAAAATCTGAACATGGTTAAGAAAAGGAAACCTCAAAAGAGAAACTCAATCACTAATAATTGCTGTACAAAATAATGCCATAAGGACAAACTATATCAAAGCGAAAATTGATAAGACCAACAAATAGTAAATGTAGACTATGCGCGTAATAGAGATGAGACTGTTAAACCTCTCTGCGAATGTAGCAAAACTAGCCACAACGGGAGTACAAAATGGCACGACTGGGTTGGAAAGGTGATCCACTGGAATTATGCAAAAGTTTAATTTTGACCATACAACAAAAGGTATATGCATAAACCAGAGTCTGTTCTGAGAACAAATGCATAAAATTCTCTGGGACTTTAGAAATAAAACGGATTCACCTTATCCAGTAAGAAGACCAGACCTAGTGTTGATTAAACAAAAAAAGAAAGAACTTGTCAACTGGTGGATTCTGCAATTCCAGCAGATCACAGGGTGAAGCTGAAGGAAAACGAAAAAATGGACAAATACCTTGACCTTGCCAGAGAACTGAAAAAGTTATGGAATATGAAAATCAAATTGATACCAATTGTAGTTGGTGCACTTGGAACGGTCTCAAAAAACTTGGAAAAATGATTGGAAAATCTGGAAATCAGAGGAAGAATTGAGATCATACAGAATACTGCACTGTTGCAATCTGCCAGAATACTCAGAAGAGTCCTGTAGACCTGAGGATACTTGCTGTCACTCAGACTCCAGTAAAAGACCATCAGCTAACACTGATGTGAAAAGTTCAAAAGGAGCAAATATAATAATAATAATAAAATAATAAATAATAATAATAATAATAATAATAATATGTATGATTAAATGATATGTATAGTAGTACCGGCTTTTACATGATCCACTAGAACTAAACAAAAATACTGTAACCTTGCTCAAGAGATTTTTTAAAATTCTTGAAGATGAAAACAATCTTTGTATTTTGCCTGTATTATTTGTTCTTGTCATGTGGTATAAGTTCTTTGAACAAGTCACAGTAAATTATTCCTATTTCATCTTTGTTATTAGGCGCGCGTGTGTGTGTGTGTGTGGTGAGAGAGAGAGAGAGAGAGAGAGAGAGAGAGAGAGAGCTTATGTGTGTTGTGTGTGTGTTCATCTTTTTTCTCTACAAAGTCAGAATTCCTCGGATTTGTCTATTTTTTTTCTTTAGCATTATTTGTTCTATGCCAATTTTTCTGGGCTGCAAAAAACTCTGACAGCTAAACATAGTTTGGCACAAGTCCATTGAGAATCGCTCTCTCTAATTCTACTTGCCTAACCCACTAACCATTATACAGTACCAGGTAAACATTTTAATAAAACTAATCAGTTTATATTTAAAACAAAGACGAAAGTAGGTATTTAACCATCCCGTTCGCCATGGCCTGGATGTGATAGAAGGTCGCAAGTATGCTGGTATGTAACTAGTAAGAATAAACTGACCCTGCTCACCAGTAATTAATTTGCAGGACTATTTTATAAAAACTGAATTTTAAAAGTGGCATTTTCGTAATACTAATTATTAAAAACAAACAGAATTGTTCCAAAATATCCTTCGAGAATATAAATGCATTTTTTGTTTTGTTGGAAGATTATTTGAAGTTCTCTACTCACACGTTTCAATAGACTTTATCCTTTATTCTAAATGCGGTTTGAGAACTACATAAAAGTGGGTGCCACACACGTGACCCTCAAAACAGTGCAAGAGTTAGATCTAGATTTAAAAAAATGCGAAGATTAAATATGTTTTTAATAAATTTAATACAAAATAAATTAGAGAGAACACAAAAGTTATAGCTTTTTCTATCAACTCTCATTTCCAAAAGGCGAAATGGAGACCTGAGGAGATTTGCTGTCACTCAGGCTCCAGTGAAAGACCATCAGCTAACGCTGATGTGAAAAACTCAAAGGAGTAAATAATAATAATTGTAAATCAGAGGAAAAGTCGAGACCATCCAGTAAACAGCATTCATAAGATCTGTTTGAATACCTGGAGACCTGAGGTGAGTTGTTGTCACTCAGGCCCAAGTGAAAGATCAACATTAAGGCTGGGGCGAAAAAACTCATAACATAATAATAATAATAATAATAATAATAATAATAATAATAATAATAATACTTTTGATATAATGATAGACACATTCCACCAAAACTAAAAGTTAGATATGATTCTTATTATTGATTTAAAAAAAAGTAAAGGAAAGAATTCGCCATCTAACAGATGTAGATGGTACAGTAGGAACACAAAGATTATTATTATTTACTCCTTTTGAGTTTTCACATCAGCATTAGCTGATGGTCTTTCACTGGAGACTGAGTGACAACAAGTCTCCTCAGGTCTCCAGGACTCTTCTGAGTATTCTGGCAGATTGCAGAAGTGCAGTGTTCTGAATGGTATCAATCCTTCCTCTGGTTTCCAGACTTTCCAAACCCTTTTCTAATCCTTTTGGGACCGTTCCAAGTGCACCAACTACAATTGGTATCACCTTCACTTTCATATTCCATAACTTTTTCAGTTCTCTGGCAAGGTCCAGGTATTTGTCCATTTTTTCATTTTCCTTTAGCTTCACCCTGTGATCTGCTGGCACTGCAAAATCCACCAGTTGACAAGTTCTTTCTTTTTTGTTAATCAACACTAGGTCTGGTATTATTATTCCTTTTGAGTTTTCACATCAGTGTTAGCTGATGGTCTTTCACTGGAGTCTGAGTGACAGCAAGTCTCCTCAGGTCTCCAGGACTCTTTGAGTATTCTGGAAGATTGCAGCAGTGCAGTGTCTGAATGGTTTCAATCCTTCCTCTGATATCCCAAACTTTCCAACCCTTTTCTATCCTTTTGGGACTGTTCCAAGTGCACCAACTACAATTGGTATAACTTTCACTTTCATTCCATAACTTTTTCAGTTCTCTGCAAGGTCCAGATATGTCAATTTTTTCATTTTCCTTTATATTATTATTATTATTATTATTATTATTATTATTATTATTATATGTGAGTTTTTCATGTCAGTTTTAACGAATGGTTCTTCATTGAAGTTCAAGTAATAACAAGTTTTCTCAGCTTTCCAGTACTCAAAAGATTTGATTTTATCAGTTTTGTGGTCTGGATGGTCTTCCACCAATTTTCATTTCCATCAGTCTCCTTTCCAAGCCGTTGGGAACCGTTTCAAATGCTCCAACTCATTTTCACTTTATGGTCCACTGGAACAGCAAAATCAACTAGATAACAAGATCCTTTGTTCTTGTTAATTATTAACAGGTCTGGTCTTCCTGTCGGAATTGGGTGATCCGTTTGTATCTCAAAGTCCCAGAGAATTATATGCGTCTTACTTTCTAGGATAGATTCCCATTTGTGCATCTACCATTTGTCCGATTTATTCTCTTACACAATACCCGGTAGATCGCCTTTCCAAAAAAATCGTACCTAGTTTTGTATTCCTTTGGTGCCAGTGTGCTGCATTCGTTTATTACGTGATTATTTTTTTCTTCAACTTATTATCATTTTTTGCTTTGATATAATGTGTTCTTATGGCCTTGTTTTGTGCAGCTATTAACAGAGATTCAGTTTCTCTCTTGAGGTTTCCTTTTCTTCGTAATGTCCAAGTCATTTTGTATGCAATCTCAGTAATAATTCTAATTGCTTTTCTTGTTTTAACTACGATTTTTCTTGGTGTAATC
>CM042138.1:153602185-153607185 GCA_023376005.1 Doryteuthis pealeii | reverse complement strand
TTATCTATTGTTGTATAGGAATAGCTATCTCTATACCATAAAATAATGGTTGCGTCTGTCTGATAAATAACTGTTAGATAAACGAGACGAGTAGTTAGTTAGTATGTATATATATGAGATTTGTGTCTTATTCATTTTATATATTCTCACATTCTCTTTGTGTGCGAGTAAATTGACCGCCTTACTCATGACACAAAACTTATAGACATCTTTGATTCCTATTTTACTCTGGTGGACAATCCATAACCATTCGATATTTAAAAGTATTATTGTATGTTTTACAAGTGAATATTTTCTGCTTGCCTGGACCAAAACAAAAATGTTATATGGACCCCGGGGGGGGGGTAATATGGCCTACAGTTGAGAACCACTGGCTAAGCATGGTAAATGACAACTATTACCAAATGCCACCGTCGGCGGAGCTTAGAATACGCTGACTGCAACCCTTGCAGAGGAGTAACCCTCCCTCACCAACACCACCCAATAAATAGTATGACACTTTGTATGACACGAAACTGCATCTGGTGATGAGGCTCCAATTCTGGAGATCTGGGGAGTGTGAAGTACCCTTTCATTGCCATTACTCCCATGTCCACTCCCACTCTGACCCGGAGTGGTAGTACATTATTTTGCAATTTTTTTTTTAAATTTTGCACTTTAATTACAGGTGTGGACTATCTTAAAGTTAGCCAATCCTCAAAATTTGAGTTTCCAATTCCGAGAATTTGTGGAATTATGTTGATTCTAAAAATCGACATAACTCTCCAAATTTGGGTCGGCCGTCGCGAAAAATGGCGACATTTTGTAATCTAATAAAAAAATGTTGTCAAAAAGTCTTAAATTTAACCAATTTTAAGTCATTAATGATTTCTGATTTGCCAAATGTAATTATATAACAATTTATAAATGTTGTTCATTAAAATCATATCAACTGCTCGATAGGTCGGCCATTTTGCTCAACAACTGCTTGGCATCTTATAATCAAATTCGGAAATGCTTGGAATTTTTTCAAACTCTAAAAACCGGAAGGAAAAGGAACAAGAACATTATGCAGTTTGTAATTCATGAATTGTCGTCATTACTCTGACGTCATTTTTGTTTTTGTTTTTGTTTTAGTGAAACACGACCAGGACCAGTGGATATATCACAGAATGATAATTTAATTATGTTTACGACGTTTGAAATGTTTACATAAGGGTTATTGCTAAAGAGTTCAATATGTAAAATGTATAATAATCTTGATTTAATTTTCTCTCACTTTTACTTTCCTTCTTTCCTTCCATCGATTGAAACAGATTAGCGTTATTTTTTTCGTGTTCTCACCCCTTCTCACTCTCTTTCTTTCTTTTTTAATTTTTTTTTCTGTGTAGCATGTCCTTTCTTTCTTCATAATAAAAACGGAATGGTCCACTATTTAACTGAGGTGACGACACTTAAGAAATAATAATTCGGCGCATAAATGACACCAGATTATAAGTATTTAAATTTTTGCATTTCATCTTGGACGATTTGGACGGTCTTATCTTTAACCAAGGGTGTTGCAAGATGATAACGGATGGAAGAACAAGAGTATTATAGTGAAACATTTGTATGTCCGTGAAATGTAATGCAGGATTCTTTTTTATCAACATTTTTTTTTAAGATTTATTATTGATAACTTTCGTTTAGAAGAAACTTTACCTTTTATAAAAAAGAATTGTTAGCTCTATATTAATTCTGGGCAATACTGTATGCAAGGATAACAATGAAAGAAAATGATTTATTGAAAGAAATAACAGAGAAAACGTCTCATGATAATCTGTCCGCTACAACAAAACAGAAAAATAAAATAATTCACAGATATAATCTCCATGTATCTAATAAATTGAAGCAGCCTACTGTCAAGAGAAGTTAATTTAAGAATTTCTTCAGGGGTAAATGGTTTCATAAACAGCTAATATTGCTTCTCAAAATTGTTTTTCAGATACAAATTGCTTGTTGTCCTCATAAACACGCCTCTTGACAATACTTCCAAAGGTTTTCAGTAGAGTTTAGATCCGTGGAATATGGCGATCACACCATAAACCTGTCGTTTTAAAGCTCTAATTTACCTACGTATTCAACAGTTTCTCTAGCAGCGTCAGATGGAGCGTTGTCGTGCATGAAAATCACTTTTCATTTGAATGCCAATGTCTTCTTCTTCTTCTTAAGTCAGGACTAAAGATTTATCTTTAAGAATTCTTTATGTGTATTTATCTAACCCCTCCGCACGCGCGCAGAATACGATACCAAGTCAATTTTTAAGCGGAGTTTAACAGGTTTGAATTTAAAGTGTTCCTTCTCCTAGACTGGCTGTTATACCAATACTAAAGATCCCAGGCTGCCTTACTATTTACCAATAGCTAGAAGGAGAATAGTTAAATTCATAACGTTCCTAAGGGCACTAGTGATATGGCAAATGCAAACAGCCTCGTCCAGTATTTGAACTCGGGTTACTGTGTCCATTTCCTACATTGATAACAATTAGACCACGCACATCTAACAAAAAAAGCTTCAACCTACAACAATAACTGTTACCAAACGAGCGCCTCTATAAAGATTAAGAAGAGGTCATTTTTATGACGTCATTTACCTTTCCAGTGAATAGTTTCTGGAAATTCAATTTTATATCCTGTTTGATGAAACTGACATGCTTCATCATCATCATCATCACGTCACGCTAGTAGCACGGATATCCATGACAATCTCTCGCCAACCATTTCTATCACTCATTGTCCTCGGGAAGTCCTCTTCACAGTATCCAGTATCCACGCAGAGCTAGTCAATGTACGTCTTTGTTGGACGACCCATACTGACGTGCCATGTGCTAGCTTCAACTGGAGAATGTCACTTATGAGTTCGTCCTTGCTTCTTGAGGAGTGTCCAGCATGTCTTGTTCGTCTTACTCGGATGGTTTGTCTGATATGGGCAAGTGATTATACAGCTTTTTTCTCGTGGGATGTTGTTTCCACGAATTGTTTGATATTGCACGCAGCATTCTTGTGCAGCTCCTATCTAGCTTCTTCTCTTGGTGATTGGTTAGGGTCCAAGTGGTGCAGCCATACAGTATCACTGATACAACTACGGCTTGGAACACGCTTAAGGGGATACAATTTCAAAGCTGCACATTCATAAACGTTTCTGCGTATGGCATTATGTCGATTTAGACACGCTTGAAGATTTGATGATTTTGGATAACTCTTTACTTCTCTTAAGTGGTGCTGGCGCATCACAATCTTTAATCGAGCTTCGTAGAGTAAAAATCAATATCTGTATCTTCGCTTTGTCAGGTTACGCACTGTATGACAACCTTTCCTTGTAGCCGGCTCAATTTCGCCGGATAGCCGATGTCTCTTCCCCACATTTTGATTGTTTCCTAAAGAAATTTGCCCTAATTATATATGTATAATACACATTAATGAATAACAGGAAACCCGAAGTTTGAACTATGAAATCCTCGAAAAAAACGTTTCGTGATTATACGAACTGACATTTTATAATTCGTAGCAATTAAATTTAACATACATTTAGCATTTGTTAAACTTTTTTTTCAACGGTTTGTACTGTAAAAATTTATATAGTTTACATTTTTTGCATTATTTAGATTTTAGGACTGTTGTCCTCATCTTTATTTTTATATGCACAACGCTTTGGGTGAAGGCGTAATTGGTCACAGTACAGTAACCAGATGGTTCAAGGAATTTCGGTCTGTTAGAAACTCGACAACAAGATAACGTCAAGAAGCCCTAAAGCTGTGCTTCAAGTCGTAGAGGTAAATTGGATGAAGCAGTCCTATGTAGTTGGTTACCTTCATGATCTCAACAAAAGCATCCGGATCTGTCGAATTGTGCCACCTGTTGCTAAAATATGGCAAAACTTTTGACTCGCTTTTGTATTTAACAATCCAACTTACCCTTCGTAAAAAAATTGTTTTTTTCTGATTTATTACACAATCTGCATAATTCAAACTAATTAGAATCCTCTTATTAATTTCCTGGGGAAGGATTTTGGGGGATACTATGTAATACAATATTTTGAATATTTTAGTATTTTGAACAATTTAGTTTTAATTACATTTTTGTAGCTATGGTATTATTATTATTATTATATTATTATTATTATTATTATTATTATTATTATTGTTTATGCATATACCATTACTATTATTATTATTATTATTTATTATTATTATTATTATTATTATTATTATTATTATTGCCTTCTGCTCGCTAAACAAAGCAAAATGTAACGTGTTGAAGGGTTTGACAGGGCGCGTAATATGTCAAAAGTCTCGCTACTAAAAAACATTCTTTTCTTTTCAGTGTCGCAGGAAAATTAAGACCAAAGGCGACTTTGAATGTGGGCCATTTTTTGGTTTAACTGTTTTTTCGGGTGTTTGGTTTTGGGTCTTTTTTCCGGGGGGCTGTTTTCTTCAAGTTTTTTAAAGGTCTTTATATTTTGTTTTGCTGTGGTTTTTTAATGGCATGTTTGTTTACTTTCTGTTTGTGCTGTCAACAACTGCTGTGCAACGATCAAGTCTTGTTGGTTTATAGTTTGTTTTGTTGTTGTTTTTTTTGGGGGGTGTGTGTGTGTGTGTGTGTGTGTGTGTGTGTGTGTGTGTGTGTGTGTGTGTGTGTTAGTGGGGAGGCGTTGTTGTTTTTATTCCTTCATTTATTTATTGCTCCCAGCATTTCACATAAAAGCCAAACTATTTCATATTGCTTGTTGCTTTTTTCTTTCTTTCTTTCTTTCTTTCTTTCTTTCTTTGTATATTTTATTTGTTGCTAACGCTTTGATATCATTTATTTTTCTTTTATTTATTTCTTCTGAATTTTGATTTCTCTTTATCTATCTTTCTTTTTCTTTTTCTTTTTCTCTCTCTTTCTCTCTTTCTCTTCTCTCTCTCTCTCTCTCTCTCTCTCTCTCTCTCTCTCTCTCTTTGTCATTCTTTCTTTCTTTCTTTTCTCTATCTATCTATCTAT
>CM042138.1:153517185-153599685 GCA_023376005.1 Doryteuthis pealeii | reverse complement strand
TACCGCAAAAAATCTTGCTCCTTCAGTAACTCAACAAGTGAGCTAGTCATAACTATATATATATATATATATATATATATATATATATATATATATATATTGTTTGTACGACTACTTTCGGTGTTTTCTATTCCGTCTTTCATGCTCTTGGTTAATTGTGTATGTATGTCTATGTATGTTTCTGCTTATGTGTGTATTTGTTTATATTTATTGTGTGTGTGTGTGTGTGTGTGTGTGTGTGTGTGTGTGTGTGTTTATGCGTGTTTTGGTTATTTAGGGTGGTCTGCTATTTTTTTTAAACTTTTTTTATCTTTTAATTTATTTTGTTTTTATTTTCTTTGTTTGTCCTTTAACTTATTTTTTTTTTTATTTCTTTCGTTTTAGTTCATAACCCTTTGACATTAAACGACTTCTAAAAAGCATTCCAATAAGCATTCTGTTCGCAAAACACATTTAAGACCGTTTAATGGTCGGAAGTATTACCCATTTCAACACCACTACCCAGGAGACCACAGAGAGTCGTGGGTGAAAATGTTGGGGTAGGGTAATTTCTTTCTTCGTCTCAGTGATGCCTTCATATATATATATAATGTTTTATTTTCCTAATATTTTTTCAATGCACATTACGCCTGAAAAAATTATGTTGTAACCAAGTCTACATGATTTACATATGAATAGACAAAGAGGTACATATATGCAAGTATAAATATAAAGGATTCTATTGAATTTGTTTATGCAGGAGTAGACATATGCGTACATATTTGCTTATTTGTCTGCTTGTGGGTGTCTTGGGGAAGGGGGATAATCAGTTTGAACTATTATCACTACCATCATCATCATCTTCAAGACGTGCTGACAGCACGGATTCCTTTGACTGTCATCTAGACGGCATCTAGTGTTCGAAAAGAGTTGATGAATGTAAGTCTTTGCTGTTCGACCAACACTGGGTAGTAGTCCTTTTTTGTCTTTTTTTTTTCATCATACAACGTGTAATAAATACCATGTGCGATACCCTGTCCTCATCAGCCGCATACTAGCTGTGATAACATAGTTTCGGTGGCTAAAAGAGAACATCGCTTGAGTTCGACCTTCTCCTGCA
The DNA here is from genome assembly GCA_023376005.1 of Doryteuthis pealeii. Taxonomy (NCBI): domain Eukaryota; kingdom Metazoa; phylum Mollusca; class Cephalopoda; order Myopsida; family Loliginidae; genus Doryteuthis; species Doryteuthis pealeii. Next base: position 153,598,586 of record CM042138.1, on the reverse strand, counting down.
GTGCCCAGCATTTCTTTCTTTTTTGAATGGTTTGAGAAATGGGAGGTAAGTGGCCGTACTGTTACTGTTTTGTTGGCAGTCAGTTCCAGGTTTGTTCAAAATAGCATGCAGTATACGTGTGTAATTCCATCTAGATTTTTCTCCAAGTGTTTCAATCATACAGTAATACTGACACACACACACATATATATATATATATATATATATATATATATATATATACTAAAGCTGAGTAAATTAATGATTGTTTGCTAAAGGCTTTTTTCTATTTAATTTAATGACACAAAATTCATATTAGAATATTTCTTAGTTTTAGAATTGAGTTATGTTTGAAAAAAATCCATTTTAATTGGTTCTAAGTAAAAAAAAAAAAAAAAAAAAAAAGTGAGTAAAGTCTCGGGGTGGCCTAATGTCGGTATCAGCCAGACAGCGAGGGAGTCTATCCCTTTTCAATAGCGCTAGACTAAGGACATTGTTTTGCGTCTGAAGTGGAGCGCCACACCTACCATCAGCTCCCTACTTTACCGCACATATCCCTGTGTTACTCATAAACTGAGTTGGCGAGAGCCGGTATCGAACCAGGTACCTGTCACTTACTGCCTCTCTATGTATATCTTGATTACCTCCTTGTTATAATCTCAGTGAGTGTAAAGAGAGAGATTGAAGAGTGTGTGAAACATATGCTTTCTCATCCCAAACACTATGATGTGGACAGCTTTTCCTCACCATCGGTCAATACAGACCATATATACAATAAGGGGCCGGGTTAGCTCAGTCGGTAGAGCGTTCGGCTAGAAACCACAAGATTCCTAGTTCGATACCGGCCCTCGCCAACTCAGCGTATGAGTAGCACAGGGGATCCGTGCGGTAAAGTAAAGAGCTGATGATAGGCGTGGCGTTCCACCTCAGACGCCAAAACAATCTCCTTGGTCTAGCGCTATTGTTATAGTTACTTTCAGCTATAATTGAATACTAAGGGTTAGTATAATGTGTGCAAACAAATGACTTCTATTACATAGAAATAATTAAGTAAAACCGTATAATTATTTATATTAGATAGGAATAATTGAAACTGTGTGCAAATTATTTGTGTTTGATAGGAATACTTTATATCACTTAACCGTGCACAGAAAAACTATCAAAAACAACGCGATAAACACGATTCTCTAACCTCTAAACATAAACTAACCGTAGACGGGTTGACATACCGTTAAAATTAATCAATCAAATCTATTGTATAAATTTTTATGAACATTTTCTTTATTTCAAGTTGGTTTTCATTTTTTTTTTTTTTTTGTTTAGCGGCATATCAACCATAGTTTATGCCAAATCCATCCTAATAGAAGAACCGTAGTGGTACTATTTAACCATTGTTGACGGGGTGATGAGGGAGTCCATACCTTTCCCAAGGATATTAGTCCAAGATTGGAGGTGCGTGATGTAATGGCTAGAGTAGTAGGAAATGCATTCGTCGACCCGAGTTCAAATCCTGGACGAGGTTGCCTACATTTCACATAGCGCTAATACCCTTGGGAAAAGTATGCATCCACCTGCTCACCCTCCAGCTACGGGTAAATAGCAGGGCATAGTGGGTTCTTTGACCTTGATCAGGTAACCAGTCTAGGAGAAAGAAAACTCTGAATTCAAACGTACGGGAAAGGGGTTGTTAAATATGTGCGGGAGTGAACATAATAGCGCGAGTGAAGTTCACGCTTACTACAATGTCGCAGTCCACTACGTTAGCACTGCAGCAGGTAGGATAACGGAACAAGTTGTATTTCAAAAGAAGGTAAATCTTAGTATGATATTTTCTCTGACATTTTCTTAGTTCAAAACTAAAAAGAACCCAGAAATAAGAGTCACTTGATCTATTTCTTTTTCACAAACCATATCCGTGTCTTTTTTTTTTTTTTTTTTTTCAATTTGTTAGTGGAAACCTATCCTTCATGAAAACAGTGCTGTTTTGTCAAAACTGACAACCAATAAATATTGAAAGAAGCAAGTCTTTCCCTACTGAAAAGATAGGGATAATTTTTCTAAATTGATATATTACGGTCAACTAACACTGAAAGCACTGATTTCCTTTTGTGTTATATATTCATATCTCGGGTATATAATCGTGAGAGCCAGAGTATGAGAAATTAAAATTAAATAAATAAATTTTAAAATAAAAATTGAAAATAAATCACTAAGCAGACCTAAGACTATTCAAGCAGTGACCACTCCAAGTGGAGATTTAGAGGTTTGAATTTAGAGTTTTCCTTCCCTAGACTGGTTTGCCTAAAGAGCCCAGTCTGTCCTACTATTTACCAAAGTTGGAGGAGAATAGTTGGATTCATACCTTTATCAATGGTATTAGCGCTATGTGAACTGTGGTTTCGTCCAGGATTTGAACTCAGGTCGACGAGTCCATTTCCTACGACTCTAACCAATACACCACGCGACTGGGGTCAGGGGCTCTTACTTGTTAACCCGGCCGCCATATTCTTCAGGGCTGATTTTCTCTACTTTCTTGTTGGGTTAATTTCTTCGGGCTGGTCAGTTCTTGTTTTAATAACTAAACAAGACTTTGTTGTTTTTCTTAAGTCTTTTATTTGAAATAATCCAGCCCATCTAAATTCAACGCGCGGTGGAGAACGATTCTTAGAGCGACAACAACGTTCGCTCTCGATCAGCAACTAATCGCATCTAATCTAGAACTTAAACTAACCTCCACGCCTCTAATAGTGCGTTTTTCAAGGGTCAGTAAGCGTCGCGGTAACTTTCCACTGGACCCCGTTATTCTGAATCTAACAAACCATGATTCAAAATATTCTTACTACAGTACGTACATAATTCATTGACTATCCCTGAATGATGTAACATTAGATCAGGGGTTCTCAAACTTTTAAGTTCGTAAAACCCTAAAAGATTTTATTGATCTACCATGGACCCCATCCATATATACTCCAGTCCACCTTTGCAGATGTTTTGTTGTAACCAATTATGTAATTAATGAATCTGCACAAACTTTTATGTAAAAATTGTAAAATAACTGTAAAATAAACTGTAAAATAAGCATAACATGTAAAAAAAAAGAGCTGCAAATATTTAATACTAACTTAATAACTAACCAAGGAAGCACATTTCCTAATCTGATGGATGAAACTGATGACTTTGATAAATTCAAGAATACTGGGCTTAAACTCTTGAAAATATATTAACATGAGCATGTTCTACAGGATTCTTGTGGAATTAATTTCTTCTAATTACTAAGAAGGCTTAATAGTTTCCATAGACCCCTTGTAGGCTCCCAAATACTTACAGACCCCCTGAGTTATTGTACAGACCCCAGGGTGTTTGTATAGACCACTTTGAGAAACTCTGCGCTAGATCAACGAAGTTAAGCAGCAATGATCCAGTTCAATACTTAATTGGATGACCACTTAAGCAACTGCAGGTTTTGTAAGCAACCTGAGTCCTTTATTTATTTTTTATGACCCGAAAAGGTTTGACATGCCTTAAAACAAAACAATCTAAATTGATATCCCACTCCCCAAAATCTCGAACGACTAGTGTTCAAAATTGCTTCCAACAACCCACCCTGTTTTATAGTTGTGGATGCTGTGTGTGTAGCGTAATTATTATGGTCTATCGGGAATTTGGGGATTGAAAATAAAATGGTATTCGGCTTTCTGGAGAAAGAGAGGAAAAAGAAATAAGAACAAACAAAAGTTAAAATTAGAAGCGTAAACACTCAACGGGATGCCAGTAAATTGACCGACGAATGACCCCAGAAATAGATTTTTTAAAATAAAAACGAAAGTTCCGGGTTTTTGACTAGAAATGGATGTGACCCAGGGATGAGAAACAGAAGAAGAGAAAAATCGGCCCTTTTTCGGCCAGGCTTCGTGGAAGGCAGATGGGGCTTTCCCGGTTCCCCTGTGTGGGTTTATCATAGTAGTACAGAACACGATACTATGCTAGAAGATAGAATAACTTGATCATATCCTCTCTATCTTTCCTCCTCTCTGAAAAAGAACCCACGAGCCTGAAAGGAATAAACAACTCTTTGTTACTATAAGTCTTGAGTATATTGTTTGTGAACTAACGACTATAACTACCTTTAACGATGATTACTACTACAACTCGAACTTGGCGCTATGCGACATATATCGTTCTGGTACACTGTGTAGAAGACCTGCCAGGAGTGAAGACCGATAGAGACGGGTGACGAGAAAGAATCCGTGCTGTCAGTGTGACCTGAAGATGATGAATGTTTCTAAGGTTCATCAAATCTTAACCAAAACAAATATTCTTATTTATATATTAAAAGATAAACTCGTTTCTATTTCATGATGTGAACTAAGATTTCGGTGCGACATGATGGTGATGATTTTCGTTGCCTTATTTTCTTATTATTCCTTCTTTTCATTCCATTAATGCAGACGATAAGTGTCTGATGTATAGCGTTAACGCCTCTCCCCCACCTCTCTCGCTCTCTCTCATTTCCTTTTTTCTATCTGATATGTAGCGCGTTTTTTTTAATTTTTTGTTTGATTTTTCTTTTCTTTCTTTTTTCTTTCTTGCATAACTGTTTGGTGAAGACGGCATAATATTCGACGTGTGTTCATGCCTTTTTCTTCTCGTTGTGGGCTTTTCACACAAACTTCAAACGATGATCCCTCACTGAGTAACAGGAAGTGTCCTCAGGTCTCCAGGTCTTCCGGGTCTCTTCTGTACGGTCTCAGTCCTTTCTCTGATTTCCAATTCCTCCAGTCTACTTTCCCAAGACTATTCCAAGCGCATCAAGGTATTGCCTTTACCTCATGTTCTACAGTTTGTTTTGTTTTTGTTTGTTTTTGTTTTGTTTTGGGGGTTTTTATACTATTTGGTGGCATAGTCAAAATTTTAATTCTTGCGCAATTCCCAGTGGATCATTTTTCCAGCCCAGTCTTGTCTAGTATTGCACTCCCTTATTACTAGTTTTCTACATTCGTTTATTATATAATTAACGGTTTCGTCTCTGTCTCCACATATCCTACATTACTATTCTTATCTATATTCGCTTTTATATAGCTTATTATTATCCTTATTCTTTTTCTTATTCTCATTATTATTATTATTTACTGAAATAATATTATTACTTGTAAAAATAGACTGACTTGGCATTAAATAACCTAATAAGGTTTGACCTTCCATAAAAACAAACAATAAATAAAATAAATCGACTATATAAAAACCATAAAAAAAACAACTACAAAATGGAAGAATGAAACGTACAATGAAAGCGATTCCTAAATCTCTAGATATAAAATAGCCCTAGATGGGTTGACATGCCGTTAAAATCAGTCAATTATTTCCAAGTCAATCTTGAGACAACTGTAACACTTAGTTTGATTTGCTAACATATCAACCTTCGTGGGTTATTTAATTCTAAATCCATCCTTGTAGAAAAACAGCAGAATCTAATCTAAACGTTAACTGGAGATTAGGGGGGGTTATACCATTCTCAAGGGTATTTGTCCGGATGTGAACATGATAGTGCGAGTGGAGATCGAACTCGCTTATTACGATGTAGCAGTCCAACACGTTAGCCACCACGCAATATGGACCCCCTATCGTAACTTCAATCTTACATATCAGTGTATATAGAAAAACATGGAGTATTAGATAAGCCTTAGATAGACGGGCCTAGTTTCTTTTTTAAGAAGACGAAACTATCATAGAGGTATTTCAACCGGAAGAGATTATATTCTTCAACTTTTATTTCGTCTTCCTGCACACCTTTGGAGAAAACAAAATGGCTGCTATTTCCGGTTAGTAAACTTTTGAAATTTCCTTGTGTCGCTTTTCTTCATTAGGCTTCAAGCACTCTTGTATTAGTGGAAAAGATTCAATAACAATTTTCAGTGGTGGGGTATGGTGTGGCGATCTATAAACGTTGCCTAAACATATTTTAAATGCATCTTAGTGCGGCTTTGAATTTTTCGTGTGGCTTTCGTTTATGTCAGATGTTTCCCGCCTTTTTGTTTGTTTTTTGCACGCTCGTCGTTGCGTTTCTTCTAATTCATTTTCAATGAAGAAAGCATTGTAATACCTAAGGGCACAATCAGCCACGCAGGGACCAAAAATGGTTGGGGGGTTAGAGAGAACGGAAGAGAAGATAATGAGGTAGAAAATGATAAGAAAAAGAAAAAGAACAGAGAAAGACAGGGGGGAAAGAGACAGAGAGACAGAAAGAGAGAAGCAGATAAAGAAGGAAAAAGAAGTTAAAAGTAAATTTGAAATAGAAAGAACGGAAATAGCCAAAGAAATAAAAACAGTAGGAAAAATATAACGAGGTGTTTAAAAGATTGAGAGTCAAGATTAAAATAGAAAAGGAAAAATGAAGAGAGGAGAAGGAAGAAGTGACTAGAAAGTAAGAATATGATAATAATAATAATAATAATAATAATAATAATAATAATAATAATAATAATAATAATTAATGACAATGCACAAGGCTCTCCACCCTATAGATGATAGAGATAGATTATATGTGTCAAGAAAGGAAGGGGGAAGAGGTCTTGCCAACATAGAGGAATGCGTAGAAACCACAATCCAACAACTTGAAGATTATACAAGAAAGAGCAAAGACAAACTACTTATGGCGGCCAACAATAGTAGGAGCGACAGATGGACAAACAGAAAAACAACAAAGACTAAAAAAACAAAAATGGGAAGAAAAACAATTATATGGACGCTTCAAACGACAAATAGAAGAGGTTGCCCATGAAAAGATTTGGACATAGTTAAGAAAAGGAAACCTCAAAAGAGAAACAGATTCACTTATAATTGCTGCACAAAATAATTCCATAAGGACAAACTACATCAAAGCGAAAATCGATAGACCAACTAAATAGTAAATGTAGACTTTGCGGAATAGAGATGAGACTGTAAACCATATACTCTGCGAATGTAGCAAACTAGCACAACGAGAATACAAAACTAGACACGACTGGGTTGGGAAGGTGATCCACTGGAATTGTGCAAAAAATTTAATTTTGACCATGCAAAAAAATGGTATATGCATAAACCAGAATCTGTTCTTGAGAACGAAACGCATAACATTCTCTGGGACTTTGAAATAAAACGGATCACCTTATCCCAGCAAGAAGACCAGACCTAGTGTTGATAAACAAAAAGAAAGAACTTGTCAACTGGTGGATTTTGCAGTTCCAGCATATCACAGGGTGAAGCTAAAGGAAAATGAAAAAATAGATAAATATCTGGACCTTGCTAGAAAAACTAAAAAAGTTATGGAATATGAAAGTGAAAGTGATACCAATTGTAGTTGGTGCACTTGGAACAGTCCCAAAAGGGTTGGAAAAGGATCTGGAAAGTTTGGAAATCAGAGGAAGGATTGAAAACATTCAGAACAGTGCACTGCTGCAATCTGCCAGAATACCCAGAAGAGTCTTGGAGACCTGAGGAGACTTGCTGTCACTCAGACTCCAGTGAAAGACCATCAGCTAACGCTTATATTAAAACTCAAAAGGAGTAAATAATAATAATAATAATAATAATAATAATAATAATAATAATAATAATAATCTATTTACCCAAACTCTTTACCATGAGCATGATGTGACATAATGTCAATTTTTAAGCGAAGTAAAGCTAATTTGAATCCAAAGTTTTCCTTTTCTAAACTGGTTGCTTTATCAAGGCCAAATAACTCAATTTGTCCTACTTTTTACCCATAGATGGTAAGAGAATCGTTAGATGCATATCTTTCCAAAAGGTTTTAGCGATATATGAAATGCAAATAGGTACGTTCATTTGGGAGAAAAATATAAAAAGAGAATTTGAAAGAGAATTGATGAGAGGGAAAATGAAATTGAAGACGATAAATAAGAAAGAAATCGAAATCTTTAGTTTAATTCTGAAAGGATCAGTCGTTGAAGTTGAATGAACCCTCAGGAGAATCAATCAGGCTACTCGGCGTGATCTCATTGCGAGATGAGATTCTGCGAGACAACAGTTATTAGAGGACAAAAATAGAAAGAAAAAGTGTTGTTGTTTTGTCGTTTGTTGTTTTGTTTTTTGTTTGTTTGTTTGTTTGTTTGTTTGGTTGGTTGGTTGGTTGGTTTGGGGGTGTTCTTTTTTTTTTCTCTCTCTCTTTTTTTTGTAATTTTACCAAAAGCAAATACCCAAAGGAAAGACAAGAGAAAAAAATCAAAGATTTGTTTTTCCTTAAAAAAATAGAATAGAATAAAATGAAGTGTATTATATAAAATAAATAAAATAGCTAAACTTTTCAAGTAGAAAAAGAAACAAAATATCAACGATTAAAATAATATACATACATATACACACACACACATATATATATATATATATATATATATATATATATATATATATATATATATATATGTGTGTGTGTGTGTGTGTGTGTGTGTGTATGTGTGTGTGTGTGTGTGTGTGTGTGTGTGTGTGTTGAAAGATAAATGGAAAGAAAATGTTGTATGGCTAAAATTTATTTATTGAAGGGCCGACATCTGTTTCGACCTAGAGTTTATCCTTGTATACATAGTATCCTATTTAGTATTATTCTAAATATAAAATAAAATAATATTAATAGAGAAACATAAAATTTAAGTATACAAAAAATCGATCTTCTTCGGGGCAGGATATTTTGAATTTATTAATACATTTTTATCCATCCATTTTCTTTCCATTTATCTTTCAACCTAATTGCAAAACTGTAAATAAACAATGTAGACTATACCTTTCATTTTTGTACAGATTGTATGCACAGGTGTTATAAATAGTTAACAAAGTTAAGTAAAAACTTTATTTTCTTAACTAATAGCCTTTGTTTAGGTAGAGGCTAAGCAAGGACATTTTGAATCGAATTTACGGTGAGGTTAGAAACAAGAAACAATTTAAGATTGACGTTTAAAAAACATATGTCTTGTAATGAACAACACCATGTTTTTAGTTTGAAAATTTGGTTTTAAAAAGTCGTTCAGTACACGAATATATACGGTATATATATATAAAAAGAAAGAAAATTGGTGGTGGTGTGTAGTGTAATGGTTATTGTCGTTGAAAGTGGACTCGGTAAGCCGAGTTCAAATCCTGGATAAGTTTGCTTGCATTTCACATAATGCTAATACCCTTAAGGAAAGGTATGAATCTAATTATTCTCCCTCCAGCCATGGATACGATATATAGTACATAGTACATAGTATTATGTACGCGGGTGAGTCAAAAAGTAATGCTATTTTGTTTAGGACAGGTATAATTACCAACAGAAACAAACATGTATCATACATCAAAATGAATCTGGTCCTCTCTGGATCACATCCCTACTCCGTCACCGTTTTTTCTCAATAGCAATGTTCCACCTTCCAATGAGAGCATGTATCCCTACCCCGTAAAATTATGTTGACTGTTCTTCATCACTACCGATTTCACTTCCTCGTCACTGAAATAATGTTTTCTCTCAAACCCTCTTTCATGGGACGGAAGAGATGATAATCTGAAGGCGCTAAATCTGCGGAATATGAAGGATATGGTAAAGTTGTCCACCCAAATGAGACAATTTTCTCCCTTGTCCTGAGGTTTGTGAGTGGTCGAGAATTGTCATGCAGGAGGGAGATATTGTCGATTGGAAAGTTAGGTCTTACTCGTCGGATTCTTGCTTTGAACCTTGTTAGGGTCTCAATGTAAGCTTTAGTTCTATAAAAAGAACTTCACAGAAAATAAAGAAAATGGCATTACTTTTTTACTCACCCTCGTATTATATTATACTATAGACTCATACATAGTAGCGAAGTCTGGGCTCTTTAGCTTTGATTAGGCTTCCAGTCTAGGAGAAGAAAGAACTGAATTTACACCTGTTAAACTCCGCTTAAAAACATGGTTCATCACCTTGTCGGATGATGCTAATGATTTTTGCAAATATTTATCCAATGCTTTTATAAAATAGAGCACGTTTAAAACCTAATTTTTAAAAATCCTCACAATATTAGGGTTCCGCTACTCTTAGTTTAACGTGTTTATGACACGATCTTTAGGCAAATACTAACGGCACGGACTCTCTCTCTCTCTCTCTCTCTCTCTCTCTCTCTCTCTCTCTCTCTCTCTCTCTCTCTCTCTCTCTCTCTCTCTCTCTCTCTCTCTCTTTCCAGTCATTCTTATCTATGTAAATCACCCAGACGATAAATAAGAAAGAAATCGAAATCTTTAGTTTAATTCTGAAAGGATCAGTCGTTGAAGTTGAATGAACCCTCAGGAGAATCAATCAGGCTACTCGGCGTGATCTCATTGCGAGATGAGATTCTGCGAGACAACAGTTATTAGAGGACAAAAATAGAAAGAAAAAGTGTTGTTGTTTTGTCGTTGTTGTTGTTTTGTTTTTGCTTGTTTGTTTGTTTGGTGGTTGGTTGGTTGGTTGGTTGGTTTGGGGAAAGGAGGGTTTTTTTTCTTTCTTTTCTTGTAATTTTACCAAAAGCAAATACCCAGTTTCTGCACTAATGAATGTAAGTTTCTGCTACACAACAAACACTGGTGTGTCAGTGTGTAGGAGTCCATTGGATGACGTCACTTACGAGTTTGTCCTTACTTTACTAGCAGTACCCAGCATCTCTTATTCGTCTTACTTGGATGGTTTGTGAGATAGAAGGTAAGTAGCCGTACAGCTACTTTTTATAGAGTCCTGCTGCTATGATTTGCAGTAAGCTGCATTCTTGGTTGGTTGATCGGATAGATTTTAGGGCATGTCAACCCTTGTTGGGATATTTTATGCCGAATACGTTTTGTTTTATTCATTCTTGATGGGTATTCAATTAACTTAATTTTTAAACACATTTTTTCTATCTAACCCATAGATAGGAGCCTAACAGGTACTACCACTCTGTGTCAGAGTGAACCTGGGAGTAATGGCGATGAAGAAGTACTCCCCACTCCTCAGAGCTCCAGAATTGGAACTTCACCATTAGATAGAGTTTAACGTTATACCCAGAACACTAAGACCCTCATCCACTGCCTTCTAGAACATATATGATAAAAAAAGGGTTGATGATTTGCCATAAGGTGAATAGGGTTGGAACAATCATATAGGTGCTAGGGCTTGACGTGCCCAGCCGATTGATCGGAGGGGTCTTTCCGACATCCCCGTCTAGCCTAAGTAAGAGCCAAAGTGGAGTGTTGCATGTCATGAGCTGTTCAGCCACCAGTATTTCGTCTTTAAACATCACGGGTTGCCACCCATGGCTAACAGCTGACCCCATTAGGGCGGTCTTAGCCCTATGCAGAGGTGCAGTCGGTGTATTCTACTGTCCAAACAGGGCGGACAGCATTCTCGTAGAGCTCTCATCTATTCTTTTTTCTCCATCTATTATTTCGATTTTAAATGGTGTAAATATTTTTTTAAATAAAATTCACCAATGAAAAAAAATGTCATTCATAAATTATGCAAATTAGTCCGGTTGCTGGTGGCATTATAAAGATTTATTTTGATATTTGCCCTTTGACACCAGATTTGTTTTGTTTTGTTTCGTTTGTAATTTACTAACATCCGGGTATTGCGATATGCATCATTCTTTCCTCTAGGCACAACTTTTAATGGCTTTCACATCCTGTAAACACTGGATTTTCTTTACAACTTGTCATTTAATAATATCTAACTTTTCTATTTATAATAATGTATTGTTGCTGCATTTGAAAAGTTTAATTTATGGTTATACAATCATTTTTTCCATTGCAATTCCGTGGTCTCTATACAGATTCTTTAATTATTGTCACAGTCACATTTATTTTTTCACTTTACCGTCATCGCTACATTGTCAATAAGACAATTTCTATAGGGATAATTTTAAAAAATATAAAACGAAATAAAGAAACTAAAAAAAAATTAGTTGCTATTAGTAGTTATTGTTTAATAAATTTGATAATACTATGCTGTTTTTTCTAACTCTTGTCATACCCTGAAATTTCAGAGTAATTCTCTCCTTGAGAGTGGAGAATGATTTTCAAAAGTGAACTTGTGGGTGATATTTTAAATATATGTAGAGAACAGAATAGTATGTCAAGGAAGATTTTCAAAACAATTATGGTAAGTTAACAATTTTTATTTATATTTAAATCAAATAGAAACGAAGATACAAAAAAGCTGCGTCAATGTAAAAGGCTGCTTGTAATAGAAATATGGGAAAATAAATGTGTTATATAAATAAAACATTCTCAAGGTCTACTTGGTAATTGTCCTTTAATTATGCTTGTAATATATATATATATATATATATTAGTGATCAAATAAATGACTGAAACGACTGATGAAGCTGAGCTTAATGTTTATCGAAATATATCTCCTACATACACTTGTCTGAGTTTTGTTCCTTTATTCCACATATCTTTACTACATTCTGTCGGATTTACTCCAATCCTCCCTCCTCCATAGATTAAATATTATAAATGAAATATTTAAATTACAAAAGGCATAGTGTTTTTTTTTTGTTTTGTTCTTTTTATATTAATAGTTCTATGTTTTATTAGTATTTTTTAGAAAATACTCATAAAACATAGAACTATTAATATAAAAAAAAACACTATGCCTTTTGTAATTTAAATATTCAATTTATAATATTTAATCTATTTGAAATTTAAAAAGAAAATACTCATAAAACATAGTTTTCTTAAATTTTGCATCAATCTTGATATATAATTATTATATAATATTTTAATATATAATTAATATATAATATTTAATCTATTTGAAATTTTTTTTAAAATACTCATAAAACATATTTTTCTTAAATTTTCCTTCAATCCTCCTAATATATAATTAAAGATAATCTTTATTTACTTATTTACTGGTCCATCTAATTAAATTAATACATTTTTATTTATTTTACACCTGAAAAAAAATTCGTCCTATTTAAATTTAGTACTGTTAATAAAACTTTTCATATATATATATATATATATATATATATATATATATGAGGAAAAATGAGTAAAGAAAAGAAATGTAGATAGATAAAATGAATTTAATCGATATCACATTAATCGATATCACTTACACATGTGTTTCGGTCAGTTTATGTGTGTGAAAATATTTCGCACACATAGAAGAATCGACCTTCATCAGAGTGAACATTTATTTTGAATGAAAAATTCGTTCACTCTGATGAAGGTCGATTCTTCTATGTGTGCGAAATATTTTCACACACATAAACTGACCGAAACACGTGTGTAAGTGATATCGATTAATGTAATATCGATTAAATTCATTTTATCCATCTACATTTCTTTTCTTTACTCATTTTTCCTCATATTGTCGGATTCAATTCCTTTTCCATTTTCATATATATATATATATATATATATATATATATATATATATATATATATATATAATCTATGAAAGGTGTCTATATTATATATTGTGTGTCATTGATAGAGTGCCAAGCACCTGGAAGTGAGGCTGTTCTCAGGTGAAAATTGACGTCCTTCTGAGAAATCATTGCGAGTTAAAAGAATATTAAATTCAAACCCTTTTCATTAGGTCTCTTGTGTGGTTGATGGATTCATTGAAGATGTATCGTTATGGCAACTAATTGTGCCACCTCCTAGTGGACATCGGAAAAGTCATCCTGCTGGCACGAGCTGGTAATTCAACAAGCTTATCACAGCGGCCATACCATTAAAAAAACATTTTAAAAATGCAATCTACAAATTACTTTTTTAGGATCATAATTAGCCAGTTAACTAGGGTGATAGATAGATAGATAGATAGATAGATAGATAGGAACAGACTAAGATAGATAGATAGATAGATAGATATGCACAGACTAATAGACGTAAATGTATCTATAGACTTACACACACACACACACACACACACACAGATAGATAGATAGATAGATAGAACAGACTAAGATAGATAGATAGATAGATAGATAGATAGATAGATAGATATGCACAGACTAATAGACGTAAATGTATCAAAAGACTTACACACACACACACACACACCACACACACACAGATAGATAGATAGATAGATAATAGATAGGAACAGACTAAGATAGATAGATAGATAGATAGATAGATAGATAGATAGATAGATTTTGGCAGCAATTTTTTTAATGTATTTTCTTGGCAATATGTAAAAGACAAGAAAGCAAGAAGTGGTGGAACTGGTGACCTAAATCTACGAGTTTTCTTCAATCTAATAATAATAATAATAATAATAATAATAATAATAATAATAATAATGCACACAGATAAATTCGACACACACATAAAGTGGTAAAATGGCCAGCATTTCTGGTCGCTTCAATAGAGAATGTCTGCCACCATTTTCAGATGATCTCCTACACCGGAACCCACTTCCATATCACCGGTTTATAGTCCCGTAAATACCAAGAGATTTATGTCAAAAATGCTATTCGTTCGCCAAGCAGAATATAGTAGTTACAAACTCATTGACATCATCGTTTATGCTCTTAACATCCTCATCTATGTGATTAAGTCTGACTCTATTTGTTCGCGTGTTTGGTAACAATAAAATTGCACATTGTGGTATGCAGTTATCATTCTGATACAACCAAAAAGGGCTTATGATATTAGCCAGGTTTTAGGGTGGATACTTACAAAGCTCACACTAGTCTGACACAAGGTCAACAAAAGTTAGATATCTATTAAAGGTTATTGGTTGCTTGGTTTAATAACATACCAACCCTAGTGGGTTATTTAATGCTAAATTACGTGACATGCAACACTCCACTTCGGCTCTTACTTGAGCTAGACGGGTGATCGAAGAGGTCTCACCTGATCAAACAGCTGGTCATTTAAAACCCCTGCACGTACATAATTGTCCCCATGACAAACCATTTTTCATCGTATATTTGCTAGAAGGCGGTGGCTGAGGGTCAACCACAAGTTTATTAATACATATAAACTTGTTTCTTCTAATCTATTGATGTTAATCACATGAAGTTAATGAAAATTATTTCGACCATTATCCGGGGAGATCCTCTGCGCAGCATCTAGTATCCACTCAGAGATGGTCAATGTAGGTCCTTGCTGGATGGCCCACATTGGCATGTCCATGTGATGGTTTCCACAGGAGAATGTCACTTATGAGTTTGTCCTTCTGGGGATAATGAATGATAGAGAAGGTTGGCAAGAGATTTTTCCAAAAAAATTCTCCCATATTCCCCAGTCAGGATATGGACTGTTTCATTATTCTTCAGAATTCTAATTCCTCGATTCCAACGTCTTAGTAAAAGTTTCCGATTCTCCACTTATTAAGAGAGGGCGTCCCATCGTTGTGTAATAATTAGCAAGCTAGTCTTACAGACCCATAACAACTGAATAACGTGTTCGATCCTCGCTGGATGCACCATACTTGCGACCTAGTGTCACATCCTGTGGAACCGATTGAGTAAATACCTACTCCACCTTTTGAGAGATGCGTCTTCTCTTTTTTTCTCAGTTTTATGGTCAATTTACATGCTACATTCTTTATTCTTCTATTGTTATTTTTGTTTTATTTTGTTGTTTTGTATTGTTTTTTTTGGGGGGGGGTAGGGGATTCGCTGTCAGCAGAGCTGAGATAACTCTGACTGTATCCTTGGTGAGGCTTATTATTATGTACAACTTGTTCAATCACATCTTAAAAACAGACCTGACTAAACACAATGAATGTTATTTTTGAACTCAGCATGAAATGGTGATCATATATCACATGATAAACCTTTGATCTTTGGAAAAAAAATGTCCATGTTCAAAAGCCTGTGGATTCTACTTGTCACAGATAAATAGTTATAATACTGTTCTATATATTTCAAGTAAGTGCTTTAAGTATCTTAAAAATTTGATGATTAGAAAAAATGAGTATGATTTTTGGATTCAGTGTAAAAAAAACTGCCTAAAAATCAGCTATTATATATTCGACCTTGAAAACATCACAGACCAGTGTTATCATTGGATTGGTTGGGACAATCCCGAAAAGTTTTCGCAAAAACAATAAGAATTAGAAATCAGAATGTTGCAAAATCTGTCTCTAATCTCTGCTTCTATTGTCTTTGTTTTTTATGGTTACGATTTTTGTGGCCATCCTTTGTGTTAAGCGGAGCGCAATCCGTAGTGAAGAATCCTTTGGTTGTTCCTTGGTGTTCCTCAGTTTTTACAGGTCTTTCGTCAATGATTGCAAATGGACGTCTCTCAGTATCAGCCGATTAAGTAGTTAACAAACCACGTATTCGGGCTGTTGATTGGCTGAGGTTTAAACCACGTGACCTCGGTTAGTCTATAAATTTATGTGGTAGATTGCAGCACGGCTTATATCCTACAAATAATCAACATTTATCTTCCATCGGGCGTCTGTTCTTCCGATTGGGTTGCCACTTCTTCTTATTCGGGTCGGGTTCGTGCGTCTTTCCGTCACATAAACGAATTAACAAAATCACTTTCCTTTGTTCCCAATATTTATTCTACGTCTCTTCACGTGGGAAACAGACCACAGAAGAATATAAATGTTAGGAACGGTTTTTTGGGATATAAGGTGTGTGCTAGTTCCCCGCCTATACGACCAAGGTCACGTGGTTGACTCTTCTAACCAATCACTGACAGTACTACCGACCTGATAAGATAGTTAAACCCTCCATATTGGTCATATTCAAATAGAGGACGCACATAGGATTGCCGGGATCTTTACTTACGAAGGACTTATACGATTGCCAGTAACTGAGGACACTTTAGTAACCAAAAGGATTCACATTGTGGACGGACTCTTTATCAAGGATTCCACCAGATAAGCGCTTCTGCTATAAGGCCAAGCAATGGCCCTTAAAACGGCCATTTATTAGGAATTGTGCAGATTTTTTGATTGCAAAAATAGTCATCATCATTACGTCGTGCTGACAGCACGGATACACATGACTCTCTCTCTCTCTCTCTCTCTCTCTCTCTCTCTCTCTCTCTCTCTCTCTCTCTCTCTCTCTCTCTCTCTCTTGCCAACCATCCCTATCGGTGATCACCCCTGGCAGGTTCTCAGCGCTGCATCCAGAATCTACACAGAGCTGGTTGATGCAGATTTTTGATGGTTAGCCTACACTGGTGTGTCCATGTGTAGTTGTTCACTGGAGAACGTCACTTTCCTTTGTTCCCAATATTTTTCTTACGTTTCTTTACTTGGAAAAAGAGACCATAGAAGAATGTAAATATATCGATGTTTATTCACATCATTTGTAGAACGTTGTCAGGCGTGTTTTTCGGAGTTACTTTAATCGTCTATGTTTTCTAACAATACAACAGATGTGTGTAGGTTTGTTTTTGGGTTTTTTGGGTTTTTTAATGTCTTCCTAAATTGCTCCCAACGGCAGTGCATGCTTATATTTAACATGCACTTTCTTCTATGTTTTCTCTTTGTCATGTCCCTCCTCCTACTCCCTTTACCAGTTTCTCTCTCTCTCTCTCTCTCTCTCTCTCTCTCTCTCTCTCTCTCTCTCTCTCTCTCTCTCTCTCTCTCTCTTCATTACCCCCATTACCTCGCATGCACTCACGCATCGCCCGCATTCAAAACCCCAGAGTGTTTTCACAAGGGCAAATATTGCTCTGAATACGTTTTTATGGTGCTTCGGGCTGTACCAAGAACAAGTATGGGGCATTCCAGGAATTTCTTGTAGAACACTCACAAGATGGCATGTAGACTGCGTTTTCATGGTGCCAAACTTCGCATTGGCACCAGACCAATGCCAAGAGTCTCTAAAAGTTCACAGCGTCTCGTAGAAATGCTCTTTTGTGAATTCACTATTGTGCCGATAATTATTAAAAAAGTAAACTTTTGTATTACCGACATTTGGAGTCTTTGCTGACCGCTGGGATTTGATGTGTTTTTATTTTAACCATCTTTGAAGTTCCGTTTCTTTTTTGTTTCCCTTTGATGATTTTCCGACTTCTGCGATGTTATAAAAATAGAGTGAACGTATAGAACAGAGAATATTACTCTTATTTAAAAGAAGAAAATTTAGAACATCCCTCAACGTTGAATGGATTATTTCTAGTCCAATAACATTCCTTATCAGCCAGGAGTTGTAGTCATATTGTTTCGGGGTCTTCTCTGGTAATACCAACAAATCTCCCCTGTCGCATAACGTGATATGGAAATGAAAAAAAATGGAATTTCTCAAAAGTGAAAACGAGAAAAAACAATTTACCTCAAGTGGAAACAGAATCAATGGAAATTTTAAACGGAAAATTGGGGTCCCTACAAGATTTCACTTAACGTGCAATGCTTACAAATCTGAACTGAAATTTGACCCTTGTAGTTGTCTACTGACTGTATCCTCCTGAGCAAATAATAGAAGGAAACATAAAAGAATACAATCACTTTTTTCTCAATTGGTTTTTAACACGTGAGTTTCCACAGATTGAAATATTGACATATTGTAAAAACACGAAAAAATAGTATTATTTGTATTATTCGGACTAATGTCCTCATCTTTACTGTTATCTGTACAATGTTTCGGCCGATGTGCCCGTCGGCCTACTTCAGCTATTTCTAGTTGGATTCGGGAACCTTCTTTTCAAACTCGGGAACCTTCTATGTGTCCAATTGGACACATAGCGTAGTGGATAAAGGAGTTAGGTTAAGACAGTTTAAATGAGAGATATCTCTACACTGCAGATTCAATCCTGGTCAGGGGCAACAGTAACATAGAATAATAATTAACACAGCTTAACACCTGTGCCCCAGCTATTGTTAACGGAATGAGAACAAGATACTCCCGTGGACTGAATAAAGGGTTAGGTTCAAAGTTCCGTGATGGCTCCCGATTACGACAAGGTTCCCGATTACGACAAGAAGATTCCCGAGTTCGAAAAGAAAGTTTGCGAGTCCGAGAAAGTTCCCAAGTCCGACCAGAAATGCCTGAAAAAAAGCCGTAGGGCACATCGGCCAAAACGTTGTACAGATAATAATGAAGAAGAGGACAATAGTCCGAATAATACAAATAATACTAATTTTAAGACAATTTTTTTCTTTTCATCATTTTCCTCCTTAGTTCACCTAAACTTACGAAAACTAATATTTTGTCAATGCATCTATTTTTGCGTTACGATGTCAGAAGATGTGGGGTGGGAGTAGAGGGGCCCATACCACAAAACACGACACTGTTGACGATGACAAGAATACTGAGAAATATGTTGGAGGTAGGACGAGCAAACTTGAGAAAACGGGTAAATATGAAAACTTGCCTTAGTAGAGACTGATATTGTGGAATGTGTGTATAGGGGTGGGGATGTAATCACTCGAAAATTGGCAATGGTCCTGAGGATCATTGAAAAATACTGAGAGTTTTTTTTGGTTTTTTTAATAATGAGAGAAAATTGACACGATACACATCATTACATTGTTCGAGTCGACGGGAATACTGACGAGATTCTGGGAAAATTGAATTTTGCTGCCACATGATCTCCAACAATGAATACTACATACCTATAGTGTGAATAATAATAATAATAATAATAATAATAATAATAATAATAATAATAATAATAATAATATCGTATATCGGCATTGTTGTCTCGGAAGACTATATAATTCTTGTGCCCCTGAAGTTACAGTGCCTCCTGTGACTGTGAAGTCCAATGTTTGAAAAACATTCTCAACCACAGATATTGCATTGAAGGCTGTCCCTGAAATGTTGATATGCCGGTGCTTTGTTGTCATCGCTTTCTTCTGGACCTCTTGGCTTCATGGTGTTGCGCCAGGGTGACTTCAGACATGAACAGTCTGTTACGGAGAGCCTGCCACCACAGAGGGTAGTCCTGAGCCAAATTTTCCCAGTTAGAAGGGTTAATGCCAAAGCACCTGAGATCATTCTTGCAGACATCCTTAAAACGCAGCTGGGGGCGACTAATCTGTCTCTTAACAGACGAAAGCTCTGCATAGACGATGTCCTTCACGATTAAACCAACATCCAATAATAATAATAATAATAATAATAATAATAATAATCTGGGAAATTTAAGATAGATATAGATCACCCAATCCCGGCTAAGAGACCAGACCCAGTGCTAATTAACAAGATGGAGAAAACTTGTCATCACGTGTTGGACTTTGCCGCCTCGGCGGATCACCGAGTGAAAGTGAAAGAAAGCGAAAATATTAACAAATACTTGGACCTTGCCAGAGAACTGAGAAAACTGTGGAACATGAAGGTAAAATTCGTACCAGTTGTAATCAGTACTCTTGGAACGATCCTCAACGGTTTGGAAAAGAATCTGAATGAACTGGAAATTAGAGGAAGAATCGAGACCATCCAAACTACAGCATTGTTTTTTGTTTTGTTTTTTTGGGTTTTTTTATGATGATGATGACGACGAGGATGATGATGATTGCTAGATAACGGGTAGGTGTTATATAGCGTCTAATAATTTGTGAAGGATTATAATTAGTATATCATAGTTATTTCTGTTTGAGAATTTGAATGATTAAAAAATGACATTGAGCAGACTCCTCAAAATTATCAATCAGTTGACAATTGCATTCTCTCTCTCTCTCTCTCTTCTCTCTATATATATATATATATATATATTATATATATATATATATATATATATATATGCATGTATTTATATATATACATATATGCATATATTATATATATAAATACATATTATGCATATGTATATATATATATATATATATATATATATGCATATATTTATATATATATATAAATACACACACACACACATATATATATATATATAAATACACACACACACACACAATATATATAAATACACACATACACGCACATCTATATATATATATATATATATATATATATATATATATATATATATGTTGAAAGGATAAAGGAAAGAAAAATACAACAGTGTAACATCATATATTTTACTCGTGTATACAGTTCAATTCCTTGATTGTAATTATTCATTTCTTACTGGGAAACATGATACTTTCGCATCCCATTAAGCAGTAGGTTTTGTTTGGTTTATTTACTGACATATCAAACTTTTATGGGGTATTTAATGCTGAAATTTATTTCATTTGTAAATGTTTGATTATAATCATAACTATGAGTATGAAAAGGTGGAATGAAAATGTTACTTAATCATAACTATTTATATGAAAATGTAATGAATATAAATATATTATGAAAATGTAAAATAATAAATATAATGAAAATGTTACTTAATCATAACTATTTATATTTTCAACATTCCACTGTAATAAATAATAAATTAGCAGTGGTCAAGAAATGGATGATCTGTTTACAACTAAGTAATAATACCACAATTTACTTCACACCCAGAAACACAAATGGCTAAAAACAGTTGGTTTGGTTTGGTTTATGAGAAAAGATTAATGCTGGGGGAGGGGGTATTGGCATTAATTCCATATGGGGGTAAATTTCTAATCCAATATACTGGCAAAATGACCATTCTTAATATATTGGGAAATAATTCTAATTCCAATATAGAAGTAAAACACCCAAATTTTCATGTCCATTGGGAAATGGTTAAAGTGGGGTAATTACAGCAATTCTCAAGTTCGATTCTGATTGAAAAGATAAAACAGAAGACATAAAATTGTTTAAGAATATTAATCGCTAACAAAATGGAAAGGAAAGGTAGAAGAAGAAGTTATAGAAGAAGGGTAAAAATGGGGGGAGGTGGGTTGCAAATTCGTTGTGATTTGGGAACTATGGGTTAAATAGAAGAATGTATTTATAAAAAAATTGTATTATCCATTAAGAATTGATTTATTTCAAAATTTAATCGGCATTAAATGACCCACTGAAGTTGATATGCCGTAAAACAAAACTAAACCAAACCAAATCAATCGACAGAGCGGATGGGGATTTGTAAAATTGTGTATTTCTGCTTGATAGTTTGTGTTGAATTATATATTATAGAAACAACTGAAATCCATCAATCAAATGAAAGTGAGATATTCAGTTAGACAACAAAAATACATTTAATTACAATTAATAGACAGCGTGCTGATAGAAAATTAGCAGAAAAGTTTTCAGTCTACACAATGAAATGAAAATACAAACATTAACTGTGTGTTTAAGATACGCAAGCGTGAGACTAATTAATTTGAAGATATGTCAGTAATAAGATACTGGTTTTGTGTCGAATGTTTAATGTGTGAATACACAGCGATGGGGGAGGGGGGGTCTATGCTTTATCATGGACATTCGAAGAGTAAACAAAGGTTATCTTTTACACGTCCTTATAAAGGCAGGTTGGGGCGCGTGGCATAATGTTACAGACGTAGAAAATGGACTCGTCGACCCTAGTTCAAATCCTGGTCAAGGCTGTTTGCGTTTCACATAGTGCTAATACCATTCGGAAAGGTATGCATCCAACTATGGGTAAATAGTTGGTCGGATTGAGCTCTTTAACCTTGTCTAAGTAACCAGTCTAGGAGAAGGAAAATCTGAATTCAGACTTGTTAAATTCCGCCTAAGAAATTGACCTTGTGTCACATCCTGATCGTGCGGAGGGTTGATATATATATATATATATATATAGCAGCGCTCCAACATTGAATTAAACAATTTTTTCACGTAAAATCTGTGACAGCGGCTACAAATTTTATGCTTCTTTTTTATTCTATTTCATATTAGCTTAATAGGGCGGCTTTTAAGCTAATTAACTAATAATTTTTGGCATAATTCAGGTGATGTTTTGTAATAGATACAATGTCTAAATTAACCAAATTTTATTATAGAAGAGAAATATTTTATGTTGATTTACGTCTAATTGATAGAGAAAAAAACATGATAATAGAGGTTCCGATAGCCAAGTGATTTTCACTATGGTGGGGTTTCATCTTATCATAGAAAGCGGGTTTTTCAATATAGGAGAAGGGTAAGCATCATTATGATGTCTTGATATCATTAAAATTTGTGAATAGTCATCATTTCTGGTCATTTCTGGTCATTTACCTTTGGCTTAAATTTCATTTAAATCGAAGGGAAACATTCAGTAAGGGGTATGTGTCATCGGGGACTTCCTTTGATTAAAATGAAATATACTTATCCATGTACCCTGGGTAATGTATAGAATATAGATGATTATGGGATCTATCTACAAAACCCTAGGAGGAAACATTAAAAATTTATTAAAAACAAAGAAAATATCTGACCATGAGGGGACAAATTAATAGAAACTTTTGGCGCTAATTCAGAGTGGGGGAGAGAACAAGAACAATAAGGGTCAAAGAGTTCCCCTACCATTTCTTCGACAGTGACAACCCCCCCCCCCCCATTGAGGTGGACAGAAACTTTGAAACTTCAGTGCTTAGTTGGACCACATACTGTGAGGACAAACTCACTCGTACTCAAAACTCAAGAAAAATTATAGCAGCAGAACAAGTGGTCGGCACTCGCTTTTTTAACCGTTAAAACTAAATTAGATTTGGCAGGGAGCTAAACCAAAAATTCAACTAAAATTCAACTAAACACGAAAATTCAATTAAATTCAAATAAACATGAAAATTCAATCAAAATTCAATTGGACACGAAAATTCAATCAAAATTCAACTGAACACGAAAATTCAATTTGTGTGGGTAGGTTAGAGTAACCTCCCTTTATTAATAGTAACTTAGAGTGGTATGCAAATATTAGTGGCAAGGCCGTCGGTAAGTCTCTAATTAATGACCGGTGGGCGCTGCCATTTGCATTCTGGACTTCGTACATCGTATGAGACGATCGATTCGTGTTACTCTTCTTACACAATTAAAATTCAACTGAACACGAAAATTCAATTAAAATTCAACTAAATCCGAAATTTCTAACGAACTTGTTGACCGGAAATGTCAGATCAGTGACCCGTAAATCCCTACAAATTTACTATCCCCCCTCTCTCTCTCTCTCTCTCTCTCTCTCTCTCTCTCTCTCTCTCTCTCTCTCTCTCTCTCTATCTATCTATCTATCTATCTTCTATCTATCTATCTATCTCTATCTTAATCTTCTATCTTCTCTTTTCTTTTGTTCCTCTTTATATAAAATTAGTTATCTAAAATTGTTGTTGTTCTATCCTATCTTTTTGAATCAATATCCGAACTTGAAAAGTCAACGTATTCTAAACTCCACCAAGTCGAAGGTTCATTCCTTTTTTATCAAATAAAACAAAACACTAATTATATTCCTTAGGATTTTTAACAGAAATTTTATATTGACATATCATTTATTAATTTTTGAAACTTGCTATTCTCAAATTACATCGTGGATTTGATCAGATACGAAAGATAATTTACATTTGTCTTTAGGGGAACAAGAATGTCCTTTTAGAATCGAAGGAGGGGAGAAGAATGCGTTGTCCCAAGTCCAGTGTGACGTGTACATGACGTCATCGCTTTGCCCTCCCCCCTGCAATGAATTCGGATGACGTCAAGTGTCCGACATGCCAGCAATTGCTACCTACTCACCAATTTTTGTATCTGTCTCCCGGAGTGGGTGAGAGGGGTGGGGGGTGGTTGAAGAGACGTCTAGACAGAAAAGTGATAAGTTACAGGGAATAATGTAAGGTGTCACCGGTAGAGAAAACTACTGCGCATATTCTGTTCATATATGTATGTACATTGATGTCGGTGAACAGTCTCCAACATGCGAACAGCTGATTGGAAGAACGCCCTAATCAGAGTTACGAGCGTTTCAATATTTTATCATCTGTTTTCGAAACCGGGTTTTTTTTTTTCTTTTTCTTTTTCTTTACTTTTTTCTTTTTTTTAAAGAACTTTCATTAATGGCATAAATGTTTAAAAACAATTAATATTTATACTTAAGCAGAAATACAAATTAACCACAATTTCGCACGTGCTCCAATTGACGTACGACAAATTCAATTTAAGATAAAGCTAATCTCCTGAACTTTTATGGATCCTAAGGATCCCACAAACACACACACACACACACACACACACACATATATATATATATATATATACGTGTGTGTATGTGTGTGTGTGTGTGTGTGTGTTGTGTGTATCAAGAACTGTAGGACCAAAAAGGAGTAAAGAATAAAATTTCTTTTGTATACAAAATTTATTTTTTACTCTTTTTGGGACCTACGTTCTTGATCCCACCAACATATAAAGTTTTTATATATATATATATATATATATAATATATATATATATATATATAGTGCTCAATATCAATGTGACACGAAGAGGGTTTCTGCTGGCGTTTACTCTTTATTATCAAGAAAAAAAATGTAGTTTTTCTTTTTGTAAGTAAAAAAAAATAATTTTGTTTAAAATGAAAAATATTAAAACCAAAATATTGTATAAAGGTGTATTCTTGTGACTTACTATGCAAATTCAATCAAAGGTCATTGCAGCTGCTAAACTGATAAATTCATTAAAACAATAAAAAGTACCAGGCTTTTTCTACAATTTTCTTCAATAAAACATGGACTTGGAGGTTGTTAGAGATGATGACAGGAGGTACAACCCGAAGAACTACGAGGCTTCAAATTACTCAGGAAAGAAATCTTTGCCACTAGAAGAAATAGAAAACCCCCGACCAAAAAGTGACGTAGTCCAGGTCACCTTTGCTACTGAAAAACTCAATTCTAATAGCATAAAGCAAAAAACACAAGTTTTCATCATGTCTTTTCTCTCCGACTTAGCGTACAAAACATTCGTTTTCGTAATATGTGATTTCCGTTACATATGATTATATAATCATATAACAATTAACCCTTATTATTGTTAACGGCGTGTTGTCTCCTTCTTAAAGTAGCTAACAACTACGGCAGCTCATTTCCATTAACCTCCTGATCCGTCACAGAGACGCTGCGCCCAAGATGAGTTGATCACCGTTCGGTGGATCTAAAGAAAACACAGCGTGGGTGTAGAAAACATCGACGGGCCATAAGTCTGAAAACACATGGGGTAAACCCAGTGATAGGACTACATCGGTGATAGAGCATATATAAGTAAGTAAATGGGTCAACGGCGCTTGGTGACTTGGTCTGGGGATCGCATATTTAGAAATCATAGAAAGGTTTATTGTTTATTGTCAATTATGTTTACATCTTAAATTTTAAGCATTTATCTATTTTCCAAGATAATCTCCATTTGGGTCGATACAGTTTTTGGTTTTTTTTTTTTTTTTTTTGTATTTCCATGTCATAACAGCTCGCCGCCATGTCGTTGACGAAGTGTTTAACCTTGTCGTCGTCGTTAAAAACACCCAACACCACTTGCGGAGGTTTTTGACATTCATGCACGACTCGCCATACACTTCTGTTTATTGGCGATGAGTTTCAATCGGTTTAATGCTTTTTGCGTTCTAAAACCGAATAACTGCACGAACTTCACACTTGACTGTAGTGTCAATTGGGAGCTCCATCAGAAACGGCTGCCAACCCAAGACTAAGCATGGCTGCAAGATGCGCGCAGATGCAGGCGCAGGTTCATGCACAACAAACACAAAAGTGTTTTCAATAGCCGCAAGAACAGTTTCCCTGCGTCTCCAACGCTTTGGAGAAATTACTTTTAGGATTACTCTCATATATGTAAGTATGTGTGTATGTGCGTTTGTGTGTGTGTGTATGTGCGTGTGTGTGTGTGTGTGTGTGTGTAATGACAAAACCGAGATGAAGGCAATTCTTCTAAAGTCAATTCCAAAATCAAAACTTTATATTTTTGTTGTAATATTGTAAGTAATTATACAGAATTGAAATTTGAAATTTAAAAATACTTAACAATTCATTAGCCTTTCTAAAATAATTACTCCCATTTAATTAAATATTATTAATTAGGTTTATAATTATATCTTCAAACTGAAGATATAAACTCATTATATATGATTAATGTTGCTAACAAGGATGAACAATAAAAAAAAAAAAACACGCAAATGTTAAATCAGTAAATCTCTTAAATGACACTCACTTAATTACTAAAATTTTTTAAAATTACTCCGTTAAATTTTGCCACGAATTATCAACTTTATAAAAAAGGTAGCCTAAAGTCGGTATCAGCCATACAGCGAGTGAGTCTATCCACTTTTCACTAGCGCTAGACCAAAGAGATTATTTTTTGCATCTGAGGTGGAGCGCCACACCTACCATCAGCTCTTTACTTTACCGTACAGATCTTTACCGTGGAATGTTGCATGTTATGGACTGCTCATCCATCAGGATTCCGTCCTTAAGCAACATGGGTCATCACCCACGGTCAACAGGTGGTCCCATGGGAGGGTCTTATCCCTCTGCAGAGATGCAGTCGGTGTATTCTAAAGCTCAAGCCAACAGGGCTACCGAGTGTTTGTAGAATCGTATTTATTGTACGTTCATATTTACATCTTTTGTGAATTTGTTTCTTAAGTGTTTACATATTACTAGACAAAACGTCACCCATTTTACCACCCATTGAGCTCTGGGCAGATAACTGGAATTAGGGAAAAGTGAGTTTGCAAAGCGAATTAAATTTTAAGAAATAAATACGACCAGAGAATTTTTAAAACAAACATTAAAACCATTTTGTAAGATTTCTAAGAAAGGCAACATTTAAATGTTAATGGATCCGATTCTAGGAATTTTATTAACAGATAAGGTGTTGAGAAGCTATGGACTAGCAGCTTCTGAAACTTAACATACAAATGTATTTCACACTCTCTAATTACTCTCTTTACAATCACAGAGAAACTAATATATATAACGATGAGGTAATCAAAATATACATAGAGAGGGGAAAGTGACAGTAAGAGACAGGTCAGTTTTTTACTTAATTGCAAATTACGACTAATTAGAACCAATCAAAATTGATTTTTTCAAACATAACTCAATCCTGAACAAAGGAATATTTTGATATGAATTTTGTGTTATTAAACTAAATAAGAAAAAAGCCTTCAACAAACAATCATTGATTCACTTAGATTTAATAACAGATTAATGCATGCTAACAAGGACTAACAACTCAGACAAAATCACAAATTCTAAATCTATAAATCTCTTATATGACATCCATTTAATTACTTAAATCAACAAGAACTAGGAAATATATACACCCTCCACTCCAGGTGCAAGTATTTAAGTTTTAATGTAATAAGATATTCTATTATATTAGAAAGGCTAATGAAGATAAATAAGAATGCAGATAAAAAGATTTGAAACGGGGGAGGGGGGTATAATCGAAAAGAGAACAATTGAAACTTACTTTTTCATCACTCCCGTATTTCATTGCTAAATTTTCCTAATTCAACTATTTAGTTAAAATAGGAAGTAAAGAGAATGAAATTACCGTTATTTCTTCTTGTTAATGGATTTTTTAAAAGATTTATATATTTTTGCTCATATTCATTAAGATAAAATCAAACAATTAGAAATCAATAATACTAAGCACATATTTATTAGAATTAAATGTTTAATATCAATATGAAAATCAGCCTTCCCGTTCACACTGTAAACTGTTATTTTGTTATATATATAAATTGCCTGTCATTAGTATGTAGATCCGTCCCTCAAGGCGGGGGTTCAGTGGCTTTGGCCCTGGACCGTACAAGTTAACATCGTTCATCCCAGGGGGTCGTCCCTCCAGGCAACACCTGCCCCTCGATTTAAAGGGACAGGGCTGGATTTATTGCCGGATGCCTGAGGCACCTCCCTTGAGGGGGAATGCCGACGGGATCAACGCATTTTTTTTGCACGCACCACCCATGAATCTTGGCTTGTGGGTGGTCCCACATTAATAGGGTTTGTGCCTAACCCATACACGTGGGGTATGTGGTAAATACCCTAGTATGTAGATATGGTCCAGTGGCTTTGGCCCTGGATCTTACAAGCTAATAGCGTTGATCCCAGGGAACTATCCCCCCAGGCAATATCTGCCCCCTTGAATTAAAGGGGCGGGGCAGGGCTGGGTTTATTGTCCAGTGCCTGAGGCGCCCTACTTGAGGGGCATGCCGAGGGATCAATGCATTTTTCGCACCCGTCACCTATAAGTTACAGCTTGTGGGTGGCCCACATTAATAGGACCTTGTGGCTAACCCCTACACGTGGGGTACATGGTAAATACATAGTATGTAAATATGGTCAACAGTTCTAATAATGTAAAACATTTATTTAAATAAAAATAAAATCATGGTGAATCTTACGAAAATAACAAAGGGAATTGTGACTTGAGTAGTGATATAGTTTCGGTTTCAGACAGACAAACACACAATCTCCATTATAATAAGATATTTCTCTATGGGATTTTTTTTTTGTAGGACATCATCAACTTCTTAGAATTATATAAGAATATAATTGCTAAATCTGTTTCCTACTATGGGGATTTATCTTTTACTAAATGACCTGTTAACCCGTTAGGTTATTGTCTTAACAGCTGTTCAGGAGATATCGATGCTTCTGTTCAGGAAGAAGTGAAGAATTCTAATTAATATTTATTTCCGTTATATGAAGAATTTAGATGATTAAAAGATGACACTCAGCGTGAAAACAGATTACACAATATTATTAGTCTGTTGCAAATTAGGCAGTAAATTTGTTTATTCTTAAAGTCAGAACATTTTAATGAATTAGTCTGAAATGTATTTAGTTCATAACAGGAATACACTTAAAATGCTCCAACTAAAAGAATAAACTAATTTACTGCCTAATTTGCAACAGACTAATTTTAAATTCAAAGTTCTCATTAAAACTTACATTCATCAGCTCTGTATGGACACTAGGTGTCGTCTAGAGGACCTACAAAGTGCGATGGCCGATAGGGACAGGTGGCGAGTGAAAGAGCTAAAGGAAGGCATACAGATGGCACGCCTTGATAATGATGCTCTAATAAAAAAAAAGACCAACCTCGCCATGATGTGCCGGTTTATCACTTGGACTATAAACATTTGAAGAAAAACCTAAATTGGAACTGTCAAGGATGCTGCGTGCTGTCTTGAACAAATCCTGGAAGCAGCTCCCCACAAAAGAGCAGCTGTATGACCACTTGCTCCCTATCACCCAAACCATCGGGTAAGCTAGCAAAATAATACATCGATCAGCTCTGCGCGGATACTGGATGCTATGCAAACGACCTGCCTAGGGTGATAGCCGATAGAGATGGGTGGCAAGGAAGAGCCATAGAGATCCATGACATGATGATGATCCCCCCCACACACAAACACACATATAACTTAAAATAAATGAATGTTTAATTCATGTCAGCCTCATTATTAGAAGTTTCATGTATTTTTACAAAAAATCTAATGATCAGATGAGAGACATGCATATATATATACTAGCCCGGGTAGAGGAGAAAAAAATCATGGTTTAATAATCGTTTGCAGATCTATTACTACTGAATAGTGAGATCGATCCTCGCAGGAAGACCCATAAAAATCACCACGTAAAAAAGTTCTTATTTTAATCCGGCCTGGTGGAAGGTCAGGGAATTTTTTTCGACAGAGTAGAGGGAATGACATCACATAATAAGAAATTTTAATTCAATGATTAACTATATTTTTAAATAAGATATAAATGACGCGATTTGCTAAATTTCAAACTGCTAAATTTCAAAGCAAATAAATAAATAAAGTAATCAAATCAATGTAAAATGATAAATAATCTTAAAAAAGAATAACATTATCAATTCAAAGCGTAGCCTATCGAATATCAAATTATTATAGTATACTATACTATAAATTAGATAACGATTTGTAAAAATGATATATTATTCTAAGTATAGTATATTATTTTTAAATCGAAAATTGCACTGACTTGAAAACATTTGGAAAAGAAAAGAAAACTAAATGCAAAAAAAAAAATGAAACCTACTTTTTTAAAAAGAATTTTTGAATGTGTTTAAAAGTTAAATATCAAATTACAATTCTGATTTTGTATACATACAGAATACGTGCAATAGATAATATCATTAGAATCTTATTTTACGAATAAATAACATTAGATTACGGAAACTCCTAAGGAGCCTAATTCTAACCTACTTACTCGAGTGTCTCAAAGTTTTCAGGTATTTCCGTGAAATGTAATAGGTAATCTAATAGTATTATCTCTTGCGCACTATTCTGCATTAGTATCATGATTTTATTTGTATTTCTAATATTAAAATGAATACATTAACGCGATTAAAAAAAGTATGTACTGTCGATTTTCTGTTGTCGTCAATGTAAAGGCTTTACATTGATGAATGACGGAAAATCGACAGTATATACTACATAACTATGTAAATTTTAATTTTTGAATAAAAAAAAACATTGTGCTCAGGCATGAAACCTCTGTGGAAAATTAATGTCTCCTATTTAAAATATTAAATGCAAAAAAATCTAAAAACCACACATCTTTTTAATTTTGTATTTGTTTAAAAGTTAAATATCAACTCACCGTAATTTCGATGTCAAAATGTAAGTGATTAATTCTTAAACTGTCCATAAAAATTGTATAATTAAAAAAAGAAAAGAGATTAAATAAACGATTGTTTATCCTGTACAATGAAATATTTACTACAACTTTGAATCAGTAAAAATGTAGATTTAATATGAAAAAAATGAAAAGAAAAAATTGATTGAGCTTCCATTTGTTTACTTTTTAGCAAGAACGCTGAAAATGGCCGATATAATTTTTAACGTTATTTTATAATACTATTTAATTTTTAAATGTATTCGATAATATAAATCACATCTTCATTATTTTTGCTCAAAAACCAAACCATGGTGATATTTAATGTGTATAATATTTACTTTGTCGTCAATTGTTTTATTTTTGAAGTTTCCTCCGGGCAGATAGATTCACACAACTACACTTTAAATATGTATAAATGGTGGGAGAAATAAAATTAAAAATAGAACTCTCACTACCAACTCCTGCTAACACCGACAATTGACCACCCTCCCCTATTCACCAGTATGAAAATGTTCTCCATTGAAGCAAGAACTCCATCCAACGTCCTGAAGAATGTCTAACAGACCAAAACATTATAACGCCGACATCACTACCTACAATAAACATCCATTTTGTACAACATGCCGTGTTTGTCTACCTTTCTCCACACATATATATGTGTGTGTGTGTGTGTGTGTGTGTGATTCTTTGTATCCATAAAAGTACAGAAGATTATATTCCAAGCAAAGTGAACGCAAATTATCTCAGTCAAATTTTAAACTCAGTTTGACGATTCCATTCTTTGTTTGTTAACTGTTCCTCATGGCGTACAAGCTAATGTGCTGTGACATCATACTAAGCGAGTTTGAAATCCAGTCGCAATATTCCTTTGACTTTTGAATTAATACTCTTGGAAAAGGTAGGGCATCCCATCATGGTGTAATAGTTAGCAAGGTAGTCTCAGATATCAATTACTAATAACTAGCAAGTTCAATCCTCACAGGATGCCCCATCACATCATGGTGTAATGGTTAGCAAACCAGTATCACAGATGTATTACTACTGAATAGTGAGTTTGATTCTCACTGGATGCCCCATATTATAACTGTGTGTTACATTCTACCCATGGTGGATGGATTGGGTAAATACTTATCATCAGCTATGGATTAAATAGTACCACTACTCTGATTCTACATGAATGGCTTTGACATTAGATAACCCATAAAGGTTGATATGCTATTAAAGAAAGAAACCTAAATGATGTACCCAGTTCATAGACATCGGTTGAAGATGTAGCATAGTCACCGACGACTGCTATGTTAATGATCGTTTGATAGGTGAGTGAAAAAACAAAAATGCACCTCACTTCAAATGTAGGACACTGTTGTTCTATACTTTCCATTCAGTTTCTGAGACCCTCAAAGTATGCAGAAACGAAAAACCTTTTACACATTGTACAGGGTAGATTCTTTGTCTAATAGGAACCAGCTCTTCTCACATCTTTGAATGGTTCCAATTGCTCTCTGTTCATACTGCCACTTGTCACCTCATGACCCCAACCAGCAAAAGAGAGAGAATCAAAAAAACGTTCATTTTATTGGGGTTCACAGAACAGCAAACTCCAACCTGCAGCATTTTCTAGCTAGCCCCGGCAAACATTTAGTATGGTGATTTCGGAAACTTTTGGTTAGTCAAGTCAAGGGTGCTAGATCAAGCATATCGTTACACCTAGCCTACTGTGTTACCATTCTTAATTTTGCTTCTTACAGTGGTCTAAATTCTTCTTCAGATTTTGAAGTTTCTTTTCTATGGGGCATCCAGCAAGAAAAAAAAATTGCTATTCAGTAGTAATGGATTGGTGAGACTAGCTTGCTAAACATTACAACACGATGGGATGCTTTTTTTTATCCAACCCATTTGCCACGGGTAGGATGTGACACATAGTCGCAAGTTTGAGGCTGTGGAAGTATGTAGAAATGGATAACAGACACATTCTGGTAAGAACCAAAACCACTCTGTGCCCACCTATTGTTGGTCTCATGTCCCCAGCTATAAGAGAGGGAGAGCAAATGTTTTAAAAAATGGCTTCTTTTATTGGAGTTCACAGAACACCAAACCTCCATTTCTGCCTTGCGTTGGTAGCATCATCCATCCAGCCAGACTCCACTACCACTGATCAAGTCTGATGACCTTGGCAAGTCATGGTTAACTGCTCTTTTCAGTTCCGGTGTGCCAGATAAAACATCTTGTTGCACCTTACCCATAGGACAAGATTTTGAAACTTTATCAACTTGTCTATCTTTTGGCTTGTTTTTTAAAATTACCCATTCACACCCTGTGACCATTTGCTTACAATGTTACAAATGTGGTGGACCCTCTTTAGAATGCATCAGCATAATTTGGTTTGGTTTATTTCTTAATGGCATATCAATCTTTGTGGGTTATTTAATGTCAAAGCCATCCTTGTAGAAGAACAGTTGTTATACTATTTAACCTACAGATGAGTAGGATAAGATGGTTCATACCTTTCTCTGGGATAGGGCATGCCTTCATGGTGCAATGATTATCAAGTTACTATCACAGATCTATTACAACTGAATAAAGAGTTTGATCCTCTCTGGATGCCCTATGTTTGCAACAAAATATATATATATATACTTGGTATCAAATATTCCTATCAAATACTAATTATTTTTAAACAAATGTAATTGATCCATGTATGGAACCATAACTCCAAGTTAGAGTGGATCTGGGAGTAATGGGAATGAAGGAGTACTCCACACATCTCCAGAACAGAAACATTCTTTTTTTTAGGGGGGATCTTACCCCTCTACAATAGATATAGTCAGCTGGTGATAAGGTGTGAATAACTAGACTTTTAGTTGTGTGTGCATAGCCATAGTTTCAGCCATATTAATGGGTTACTCATTGCTATGAGAAATAACTTTTTTTATAATTTGAAGAACATTATCTGAAAAATTTGATAAACAGCAACAAAAAAAGATTAGTTAAAAAAAAAGATTAGTTTTAAAAAATCCTTCTTTTTTTAATGCAAAGAATAAAGAGAAGTGAAAAAAGGTGGAGAAAAAAGGTTAAAAAATTAAGTAAGAATATTTTTTTTAAAGTGCAGAAATATTGAAAGGGAAAAATGTATAAAACATTTAGGGGAAAAAATGAAAAGCCCTCAAAAGTTTTTGAAGAGAAAAGAAAATAAGGAAATATATAAAATCAGGTACAAATGAGAAAAAAGATTAGAATTTTTTTTATTCATTTCTTTTTTTTTCTTTTTTTATTGTATTATTTTATTTTCCATTTATTTATTCCAATTCCACAGAGTTAAATCCCTGTTTAACCTTCTTACAAAAAGAATCAATAATCACAGATTATACAAAATGACCATTTTTCAATTCATTTTTATGAATGATTAAAAGTAATTTTTTCAAGAAAAAGATGAATGGAAGAATCACCTCTCAAGAAAGAAAAAGAAAAGGAAGAAAAAAAAAACAGCATAAAATTGGAAATTAAATTTTAATCAAAATATTGATTTCCTATACACCACCAACCACCATATTGTTTTTTTTTAATCATCAATCATTGTCTTCTTCAATCAGTACATCATCTAAACTTTGGAGTAGAAAAATATTGAGATGGGTGTTCCCACAGCGTAATGGCTAACATGCTAGACTGCAACATTGTAGTATATTAGGTTGAATTAGTCACACTATTACTCTTGATTGGTTGGTTGGTTTTTATGGCATGTCAACTTTTATTTTCCAATGTTTAAAACATTGGGGGGGGGCTTGTCTTAACCCTCCACAGCATATTCTAAGCCTCACTAACAGGAGTCTAACGATTAAGGTCACATTAAGGTAAGATTTTTTTGTCTCAGTCTGACAATATTTTTAGAGTTGATTTCTCCGTTTAATGGCATATCAATTTTGGTGGATTATTCAATTGGGTTATTTTATGCTGAAGATGTTTTTGCTTAATTCATTCTTAATGGGGGGTAATTAATCTTTTTTTAAACTTAATCTTTTTTAAACACATTTTCTTTAACTCATTTTTTCTATTTAACTTATAGATGGGACCCTAACAGGTACTACTACTCTGGGTCAGAGTAGACCTGGGAGTAATGGTGATGAAGGGGTACTCCACATTCCCCAGAGCTCCAGAATTGAAACTTCACCATCAGATAGAGTTTAATGCCATACCCAGGACATTAATACCCTCAGCCACCACCTTCTAGCACATATACGATAAAAAGGGTTTGGGAGTTGCCCTAAGAGGCAATGTTCACCCTTAGACTAATACCCTTATAAAAGGTATGAAAATCCTTATCTTCCTAACTTATCTATTTGTTTATTATGACTCCATAGCAATCTTTTATCATCTCACATCCAACTTTAAATTAAAAAAAAATCCTTGCTCAGAAAAATATCTATCTAAAGATCAAATTTTAATAAGTAATTCATCTGATAGTTCCCCAAAAATGCCCTCTTAATTTCTTCTTACCATTTTTTCTGAAATTATCCAAATTAATCTTAAAATGTTATGGGTAAATAGTACTACTACTGTTATTCTACAAGGATGGCTTTTGCATTAAATAATCCACCAAGCTTGATATGCCATTAAACAGAGAAATCAAACCTAAAAATATTGTCAGATTGGGACCAAAAAAATATTAGATGTGACCTTAATAGTTAGATTGTTCTGTTAGTGTGGCTTAGAATATACTGTGACAAGCCCCCCTCCACACACACACACACACACACACACACTAATGGTCTAAACTTTGGAAATTAAAGTATTGAACATTTGTCAGATTTTGAAACAATAAAATCTTAGAGACTCGTGACTTAAGTTACCAAATGTAAAAGTCAGATATCTATTTATTTATATTCATGTATTTAGCAAACCCCTCCACCATAGAAAGGATGTGACACCAGGTCAATTTTTAAGCACAGTAAAACTGTTTTGAATTCAGAGTTTTCCTTTCTTTCCAATGCCTCTTGCTACCTGCTCCAGGCTAGGCAGCAGAGATTCAGCTTGAGTAGGTGTATTTGCAAAATAGTCACCATATTAGCAAAATTAGGAATGGTAACACTATGTACATCACTTTGGTCATTGTACATTACAGAGTATTTTATAAACACACACTAAAAGAATAAAATAGAAATAAAAGATTTTTATTGATGTTTCAAAATTTAATCTTTCACAAAATATTCTGTTCATTCCCATAATCCAATATATTGATTATTAATCAAATATTGATTAATAACACAAAATGGTCAGAGGAATTAACCAAAAATTCATATGTGGAATGAAGATATCATTAATATGAAACTATGTCAGGTCTTAATTTACATTTGCTCATTTTTACTGTTTTCTTTCATATGAACATTTTTTTCTTTTTAAATACATTAAGAAAAACTAAAAAGATCATAGACATATATATATATATATATATATATATATATATATTATATACACACACACACACACACACACACAGAACTTAGCTTTCAGAAATCTTCTGACGAAGGGATCTTTATCCAAAATATTAAAATAAATCAAAGATAGATGAACAGTATCATAGTAAACTCACTTTCTTTTTACACTTGCAGTGATAGCCTTCAAAACCAACCACTAAACCAATATAAACACAATATTTCAAGCAAATTATAATTATATTTACATATATATGTGTGTGTGTGTGTGTGTGTGTGTATATTTATAAGTAAATACAGGTCAATATCTTGGATAGAGCATGTATATTTAAGTTAGGATAGCATGCACGTACAGTTAATGGCACTTGGTTACTGACAGTTTCTCGACTATACAATTTTAAAACTAAGTGTTTCAATTGAAAATCGTGGGTGAGAAACTATCAGTAACCAAATGCTGTTGAGTTCATGCCTATGCTACCCTAACTTTATATAAATAAAATCGAATAAGTTAAAAAAAAAAAATTTTTTTAAATAAAAATTTTAAAAGAGAGAGAAAGCAGAATCATCCAAGAAAATAAATTCAAGAGGAAAACTAAATCTCAGCAGAATCTTAAAAATAAAGATAGTGAAATTTTGCAGACACTGGATGCCGTTCAGAGGACTTACCAAAAGTGAGGGATTATAGCAACAGATGGCAAGCGAAGGTCAAGAGAATCTGTACAATCACCACACCTTGATGATAAGATGGTATGACCACACCTTAAAAAGGGTGCCATCTCATTAAATGGCTAGACCATTTCATATACCTTGGTAGCAATATCTCATCTACCAAAAGTAATGTTAATATACACATAGGTAAAGCATGGACTGATATTGAGGGGTTATGCAAATCTGATTTCTCTGATGAAATAAAATGCATTTTTCAAAGCTGTAGCTGAATCAGTACTACTATAAAGCTAACAGGGGAAATACACAAGGATTCTTTTTAACAAATTCTGGAAGCAATACCCTACAAAACAGTAGCTGTATGGCCACTTACCACCCATCTCACAAACCATTCAAGTAAGGCAAGCAAGACATGCTAGGCAGTAGGGATGGATGGCAACAGAGTGTCAAGGGAATCCATATTGTTGGCACATCATGATGATAATGATGAAGTAAGACAAGAATTTAAACAAATGGTTCGGGCTGTATGCAACATAAGTACATAATAATGGTTAGAGTGGCAGTAATAACTTGCTGGACACAGATGTTTGAATTACTAAAGAAATAAATGAGGTCTGGGATGGAATTCTTGGTTTTTAATCGTTTTTTTTATTTCACAAAAATGTAGAAATGATCACAGTTTGCTGGGTGGGGCCAAAAAAGAATTGGCCAACGTTGGGAAGCCATCTTCAAATGCAGCATTCAACACATCAGTAACACATTGGATCAAAATGAAGGAAAGCTCATTCTGGAAAAAAAAGAAAGGAAAAAAAAATTGAAATTTGGAAATTTAAGTAAGTTTTAGGCTTAAAAGGTTTCAGGTTAGATACTGGCCTTTGCCAACTCAGCGTATGAGTAACACAGGGATCTGTGCGGTAAAGTGAGGAGTTGATGGTAGGTGTGGCGCTCCATCTCAGACACCAAAATAATCTCCTTGGTCTAGCACTAGTGAAAAGGGATAGACTCCCTTGCTGTCAGGCTGATACTGACTTTAGGCCACCCCGACGACTTTACTTCTTTTTTTTTTTTTACATTTACTTAGTTATATCTTGCAGCAAAATGGCTTCCCCTGATTGTTTATTTTTAGAAAGTCTACTCGATGAGAGCCTCACATATCCCCCCATCCACTCCCACCATGAATATTTTGTTTGCCTCAAAACTGACCCTAGACAGAGTTGTATGCATACAATATTTGAGTATGTGGCTGACATTAAAAAGAATTAGAAAACCCTTCTTTTTTAAAAAAATGATTGTGAAGCTTCTGGGATTGATGGGCATACAAAATGACATCATTATTTGAATAAGATCTTTTAAATTCTTCAATGTCTTCTTTACTCAACAGACAAACTATTCAAAATGATTTCTCAGGTTAAATTATTGCTATCCTCAGACAGATAAAGTACATCTGAAGTAGACAGGAGGATACAACAGATGAAACATTGTTCTATTATAAAATCACAATAAAAATGAAGACAGTAAAAATTAAAATTAAAATTTAAAAAAATGTTTTAAATAAAAATATTACATAAACTTTCCAACCATATAAATATTAAAGATTAGACCAAAATTAAGCAAGAAATTACAAGTTGAACGGATTAAAGTTCGCTGTTGGTCAAAAATAGAAAATCATCTAGGAATGCTATTAGAATAGGCCTATAGGTTGAGATAAACTTTACCCATACAGATCTGTTTTGTAATATAGACCCCACCCCCACTGAGAATCCAACATACCATAAGTAAATTTCTTATTAGAAGAGAATATTTCTTTATCAATTAGATCATGAGGGGTGGGGGTGATTCCCACCATTTATAATGCTAATCTGCAATAAAGTTGATTGGCTGCAATTTTTTTCCCTTCATGAAAATTAATACATATGATGTAAGTGGGATATGTGAATTAATATAAAATGTAGGGGGACAATTCTTCCATTTTAAATTTTCCTAATTATAACCGTTGTAAAAGGTTTAAAAATAAAGAGCAAACCTTTCAAAAAGCGATCAGTAATCCATCATTAATCACTTCACTGCCTTCATTAAACAATTTTGAAATATTTTCTGCTTTTATAATAAACAAAGATGTTTTCAGATTCCAATCTTTTCAAAGACAAAAAAATGTTTGGTTTTCCTTTCGATAAATAATGTTCCCTTAATATCACTAACACTTTTCACCCATTATTTTTGGCATCTTGAATTACTAATGATAAACTTCTGTCATCCAAATATTGTATTAACTCAACAAATATAATAACTTTTTTTTTCTACAAAATCCATGTAATCACTTTAATCTGTTTGTGACAGTATAATTTTGTGTAGTTGTTGTATCAGTAATTTTGATCTACAGACCTCTGATAAATTCTGTTAGTAGTCTATCATCTTAAGCACACCCTCTATGCTAATACAAGTTGTCAAATCTACCTCTTTTCCCCATCATGTTCTGTTGTGCAAGTTAATTTTCTATCATTTCAGTCAC
Organism: Doryteuthis pealeii; assembly: GCA_023376005.1. NCBI lineage: Eukaryota > Metazoa > Mollusca > Cephalopoda > Myopsida > Loliginidae > Doryteuthis > Doryteuthis pealeii. The sequence continues at coordinate 153,558,607 of CM042138.1, read as the reverse complement.
CCTTTCCACCAAAATAGGCCTTTGAAACAAACCAATGTATATTTCACGAGAGTTCTAATTAAGAATGTATATAAATACAAATAATTAAATGTATATAAAATTGGATTGTATTATTGGGACTATTGCCCTTATCTTTATTGTTATCAGTACAACGTTTTGGCCGATGTGCCCTCACAGCCTTCTTCAGGTATTTCTTGTCAAACTCAGGGACCTTATCATTAAATAACCCCTAAGGAGTTGATATGCAGTTAAAAAAATAAACCAATCCATAATATTCATTTTTTATTTTGACTTATCTTCACATTGAAGAATCCTTGACTAGGATTAAAGCTGCAGCCCAGACATAACTGTCACTTAGGACACAGAACCCAGGTATGGTCAGCGGAATGAGAACCCATGGATTGAATAAAGGGTTTGGTTCAAAGTTCTGTGAAGGTTTCCAAGCTCAACAAGAAGGTTCCCGAGTTTGAAAAGAAATACCTGAAGAAGGCTGGAGGTCACATTGGCCGAAACATTGTATAGATAATAATAAAGATGAGGACAATAGTCTAGATAATACAAATTATCAAGCCTCATCTCAAAAATTCAGAGGAACAGAAAATAAAATTGGATTATTTCTACTTTTCAGATTTTGGCCTTAAAGTGAAAGCAACTAAAATATTAAAGTGTATTCTATCTTTCTCAGAGGAGAAATATTGTTATGGCCAATGGACAAATTACAAAGTTTTAGGAAAATATTAGTCACAAAAATTATTCTCCTGAGTGCGAAAAAAAAGTAGTTTGTAGGCCAAATGTTTGAGACTCTTAGCTTAGATGTTCACACAAAAGTATTTTCAATTAACAAACACAACCTTCTTTTCAAAATTTAAAACATTTTTAAATGTCTAAAAACCAACAGTAAAAAGAATACATGATCAATAAATCTTTAATAATACTAGGACAAAATAAAAAAAACACCCCCCGGGCGATGTATAAATAGATTGACTGAGGGGTGGGAGTTAGAAATTCAATGTCAGCGAGTTTTGTACCCTAAGTAAGTAAAATCATCAAATTCATTAATGGATTAAAAAATAAAACAATTTGAAATGTAAACTTTAAATATGTATTAAAATAAAACAAACTATATATAGATATATAATACCAGTCATGTATTTATTAAAACTTGTTTTAAAAAACAATGAGGACTGTCTAATGTTGCATGTTCAAATTTTGAGTGTATTTATTCTATGTTATGATGATTTTGGGTCATGTGATGCAAGCAGTGACGTAATTTTTGTTACAGACAAAACTGGAAGGGAATCTCCATTATTAATAGATATGCAAATGTCCATATGTCACATTTTTTAAAACTTTACTCCTAGAGGCCATAGCTAAATATGTCATACCATTTTGGAATCAGGCAGACTCCATGAGCAAATTAAAAACCTTTCAGAACAAATCCAGAACCACAATCCTGAAATTTTGAATTCCCAAGTTTTAATTATCGCAGTTGTTTTCAGTGATTCTTTAATGATTTTTTGTAAGAAATTTTTTTGTATGATAATTGTTGGGATTATTTGATATAAGATGTGCTCTAATTACCCACCTAGATTTATAGACTAGCCAAGGTCACGTGATTGACTCTTGTAACCAATCACTAGCAATACTACTGGCCTGATAGAATACTTAACCCCCCCCCTCACATTGGCCATAATTAAAACTGCACTCTTTGAGGATGGATACACATAGGATTGCCGGGTCTTTACCAATACTCTCAAAGGACTTATACGATTACCAGTAACTGAGAACACTTTAGTAACCAAAGGATTCACATTATCAAGAGACTCTTTATCAAGAGACTCTTTATCAAGGATCCAATTCCACCAGATAAGTGCATCTGCTATAAGGCCAAGGAATGGCCCTTAAAAACGTGACAATAATTGTTTGTAGCTAAGAAATAAATTTGGTAATATTGAAGAACTCACCTTAACATTGGTGGGAATTTCATGTAAGTCTTTTTCATTTCTCTTTGGTATTATGATTCTTCGAATACCAGCTCGATGGGCGGCCAAAACTTTTTCTTTAATTCCTCCAACCTAAGAGAAAAAAAAAAGAAAAAACATTTTTTACAAGAATTTTTTACAAATTTAAAAAAAGAATTTTTTAAATTAAAAAAAAAAAAAATTTTCAAAAGAAAAATAAATTTCAAAAAATAAATGAATTTCAAAAAAAGAATTTCAAAATTTATTTGCAAGTTTATATTTTTAATTTATCTTTTTCTAAATTCATCTAAAAAAATAAAAAAAATTACAAAAATATAAATTTACAAAATAAAGATTGTTTTTTAGTATTATAAGCTAATAGAGAACAAAAATTAATAATAAAATAATTCTTACTGGTAATACAAGTCCCCTGAGTGTAATTTCGCCTGTCATAGCAGTATCTGACCGGACACAACGTCCACTAAAGAGGGATACAAGAACAGTGACTACTGTAACTCCAGCTGAAGGTCCATCTTTCCCTACGGCTCCAGATGGAAAATGAATATGTACATCAGTTTTGTCTCGATCCGATGAATAAGTATCAAGGCCAAGCTGATGAAAAAATGAATAAATAAATAAAAGACTTTATATAAAAGAATGTTTTAAATGATTTTTTTAAGGAAAAATAAAGCTATGAAAAGCAAAACATTAAAAAACAGCAAATTTATTAACAATGAAAATTCAACCTTTGTCTTTGATTGAATTTGAAAGCTGGCTATTGTTTTAGCCAAGTAACAGTTAAATCAAATGGGCTGATGTTATTTTCCCACATCCCACCTTGCAGGTTAGGCACAAGGTCCATTTTTGTGGGGAGGGGCCACCCCTGAACTGAAATTCATGAGATGGCAGGCACAAAAAAATGCATGGATCCTTTCGGCATTCCCCCTAAAGGAGTGCCTCAGGTACTGGGCAATAAACCCAGCCCTAACCCTTTACATTAAGGGGGCAGGTGTTGTCTGGGGTGGGGTTAGCCCCCTGGGATTACGCTATTAGTTTGTTTCCAGTCTAATGGCTGAAGCCAATGGACACAGGATTCTGAAGAACCAGAAACAATTTTATAATCAAATGGTCTGAATAATATAACCATTTAACAATTGAAAATCAAATTTAATGTTTCAACTCTAAACAAATGTACACAGTAAACGACAGTGAAACCATTTACTTTTTGTAAATGATGTAACAAAAAAAAATTTTTTAAATAAAAAAAAAAAGAAAAAAAAAAAAAACCATATAAGAAGAGATGGATTCATGCCTTTACGAAAGGCATTGAAATGAAAGTGGCATGCAGTGAAACTTATGCATGAGACATTTTAAGTGGAAAGAGGCTGCACAGACCCCAGTCCACTATCTTGGCAGTACCGCAGTTGGTTCAGTGGCAGGGGATAGTCCAAGATGACTAGACTGCCGTGCTGCTGAAGGGTGCTGTCTCAGGTAGTATTGAGTCACTTCACAAGAGACAAGCCTCCCCGGAATCCCCAGCGCTAGGTTGTGTTAGGGACTTATGTGAGTAGTAAGTACTCCAATCCTACTACTATTGATCGATGTGGATGGCTGTTGGATCCCCTTTGACAGCTGTTGTTTTAAGTGATGCTGGGTTTCTACACACCCACCTCACCAAACAAACAAGGGTATGCCTGATGGGGGTGCCAGTTTTGTTGCCAGCATACCAACCAAAAGCATTAACATAAAGTGAAATGTAAACAGCTTTAGCCAGGGTTTGAACTTGGATTGCCAGCTTCATTTCCAATGACAATAACCATTACACTAAGCCCAACTGATTATGGTTACAATAAGTAAAACAATATTACTAAATGCCTAAATAATAAACTTACTCTCTTTGCATGGCTGCGAACCCAATTGAGAGCTAACGTTGCCGATTCCTTCATTACATCACCAAGTTGTCCAGTGAGGGTTAGTTTTCCTTCCCCTTCCATACGAAGGGCCTCAACAAACATAATCTCTCCTCCCATTGCTGTCCACGCCAGGCCAACTGCAACACCGGGTTGAGCAAGTCGTTCAGACATTTCACTGTAGAATTTGGGAGGCTGAAATTTTAAAGATATTTCAATTTTTTTTTTTTTTTTAAATATACAATCAGAAACAACATATCTTTTTTCATAAAAATATATTATATGAAATCAATTTCATAAATTACAATATTTAAAGGGTAATGTTAAAATCAAATGGACCAATGAAAGAGAGAAAGAAGGAGATATATATTATAGTGTTATATACACACATTCTCTTAAGTGATATCAAAGAAGAAAAATATTGATATATTAGAAAGATCTCTTTTTAGTCATACAATGTTATATATATATATATATATATATATATATATATATATGTGTGTGTGTGTGAAGAAAAAGTGGAAATGAATCAGACAGTATGTGATAGGAAAAATTAAAAAAACACAAATTCATAAATAAACTAATGTTTATTTCGCTGTCTACACTGCAGTGCTTTGATCTGTTTCAATAGATCTTCATTAGGGCTTTCATTAATTTAAGGAAAAATAATGTATCACATAAAATAAGAAATCTGCGAGATTCATTTGTTTTGTCGGTCAGTCTATTTAAAAATTGTTGAATGAAATGCATAGTGTTCTTGGAATGTTTAACACCGTAGACGGACGCCGAGACGGTTACCATGGATATTTAAAAAAATGTAAACAAGCTTTGAACAGACGATATATTCATGTGTGTGTGTGTGTGTGTGTATGTATAAGCATGAGTATGTATTATATTAAATTAACGAAAACCCTGATGAAGATCTATTGAAACAGATCGAAACACTGCAGCATAGGCGAAATAAATATTACTTTATTTATGAATTTGTGTTTTTTCAATTTTTCATAATATCATATATATATATATAACTAAAAGTATACAATTGACTGATATGTTTGTGATAATTCTATTTGGGATCCTCAATATCTTTTGTACATCCACAATGTATTCACATGTTGATGCACACTTATAGATTTATACAAGGATTTTTTATAAATCTCTACATATGATAATTAATAAATTAATTATATACAGAGCAATTTTTACACTTTCAATAAGAAAGAAAAACTTAAACTATCATTTGGCTATTATGATTTTATTTCGACCAGAATTCAAATAAGCCCAGTTTCATTAGACAACCAACTACATAATAAACAAGAAAACAAAAACAATTTGGTTTCTTGGTTATAATGTAAATGAAACTGGGCTCATTTATTGAGTTCTGGCTGAAATAAATTTATAATAGCCAAATGATGACTTGTTAGGTTTTTCTTTCTTATTAAAAGTGTGTATATATATATATATATATATATATACATACACATATATATATTGACTATAACTTTTCTTATTTTTTAAAACACAAATATACATGGCATTACATGAAACACTTACAAGCCAAAATATCTTTATATATATATATGTTCCCCTTTCAGAGTTTTTAACTCCATCACAACAAGCATGTGTGAACACGCTTTGTTCCTGGAGATAAGCTATCTTCTCTTCTACAATAATAATAATAAGGCACATTTCTGGTTTATTTAGTGAATAGATTTGTATAATCCTTACCCCAAGAATATCTTCTAATGCTGCTTCATCAATGACAATAGGCATATCAGGTGGATGTGCTAATGCAGATAAATCCCCAGCAACATCACTAATCTTGTCATCTGTGCTATGAGCAGAAGCTTCTTTGCTTTCTTCATCTTCAGGATTTACACTTTCAGGATTCTTATTCTGCTGACCAGAACTTAATGCCTCAGCAACCCGCACGGCCACAGCACGACAAACAGCTGCAATTGTTCGCTCTAAGTTACGGACACCGGCTTCCTTTGTATATTGAGAAACTAGAAGAATTAAAAATTAAAAAATACCATTTAGAAATTAATATAACAATTACTATAAAATAATATGCGTTTCATGAGAGTCCAAGTTTTATATGGGTTCTGTTTCCAGGATCTGTTTAAGACAGAACGCAGCATTCTTGTAGAATTCCAATCAATCTTTTTCTCCAGGCATTTCATGAGAGTCCAAGTGCTGCAACCATACATTAGTATTAATATAGCTAGAGGCTGGAAGAATTCCAGTTTTATTTGATCAGAGATCAGATTTCCATATGATCATTAATCTATCAATAGCAGTCAATACTTTACCTGCAAGTATGTTAACATCACTTTCAGTAGATGAGATATTGCTAGTGAGGTATATGAAGAGGTCAACAAATTTCAGTGGCTTTCCATTTAATGAGTAGTTGGCGTCTTGGTTAAAACACATGAAATCTTTTATTGTAGAGCCCAATGCTCCTTGCTGCCTGCTACAGGCTATGCAGCAGAGATTCAGCTTGGGCAGATGCATTTTCAAGAAGTGCTAGATCATCTGCATAGTCTACATCAGTTATGGTTTCTGATGGATATTGTCTCCTTTTTGGATTTTTTTAGTGTGATGATTGGTGGTTTTGTTCTATGGTATATCAACCCTCTTTTAAGTGATTTTTTGGTTTACATTATCTGCTGTTTATTAAGTGGTCTCATCCAATTAAGTACTGAACAGGTTCATCTCTGCTTAATTTCAGTGATCTAGTGAGAACCAATGATTTCAATGTGATTTGACTGTCATTTTTTTAGTATGAAACCATTTTGTTTTTAGATCAATTGAAACTGGCAGTATACAATCTAGGCAGATTATTAATGCCAATGCTTTACATATTTGGATGTTGACAACATTTTCAGTAGTTAAGATATTGCTACCAAGGTACAACACATAGAAATCTGAAAAAAATTGTAGTTTTAGGTAAGAGTTTGGTGGGGGCATCGAGGTAGTAAGTTAGAATAAGTAAAACAATTAGGTTAATCTAAAGAAGGGATTAATAACTCCAATTGAAACGGGAGGAAACTAAAAATTCCATTATAGGGTGAATGGGCTTTTCTTATTGGCTCACACGGAGAGAGGTTTTTCAATTTAAACAGTCGAATTTTGCAATGTCGAGATTAGTAGCAGGATGCTTTCAGGATGGTGACTTGACAATTTTGGTTTGGTTTACGGCATATCAATCTCAGTGGGTCATTTAAAGTTTTGAAAGAAATTAATTCTTAATGGATACTCAATTTTTTTATAAATTCATGTTTTTCTATTTACTCCATAAATGGGATCCGAACAGGTACGACTCTGGGTGAGAGTGGACCTGGGAATAATGGTGATTCCCCAGACCTCCAGAACTAGAACCTCACCATCAGTAAGGTTTGGTTTGTTTTACGGCATATCAACCTCAGTGGGTCATTTAATGCTGATAAAGTTTTGAAATAAATCAATTCTTAATGGATAATACAATTTTTTTATAAATACATTTTTCTATTTAACCCATAGATGGCACCCTAACAGGTACTACCACTCCGGGTCAGAGTGGACCAGGGAGCAATGGTGAAGAAGGGGTGCTCCACACTCCCCAAACTGCCAAAACTGGAACCTCACCATCAGATAGATTTTAACATCATTCCCAGGACATGTAGACCCGCAGCCACCGCCTTCTAGCACCCATATGATAAAAAGGGGTTGGAGCTTGCATTAAGGGCAATAGGGTTGGGAAAATCATATAGGTGCTAGGGCTTGACATGACCAGCCGATTCATTGGGGGGGGAGAGGGCTTTGCTCTCCAAACACCCATCTAGCTTAAGCAAGGGCCTAAGTGGAGTATTGACAATTCTGGAATCAGGTCAGGGGTTGCTATTGGAGTCAATATGATGTACAAGAACCCGTCATTGGTGATAATAATGCATTACTGATGACTACCCTGGATGCATTTAAAGAATCTATCAAAAAAAGAATTAAAATTAAAATTTTAAAAAAGACAAGATTATCTTACTCATCAATTTGACTGTATCTGTTGGGATCTGCAGTTGCTCCCTGGTAAGGCCATGTTGTTTGAGTTGTTTTGGAATAAGATGACGTTCTGCAATGTGCAGTTTCTCTTCTTGTGTGTATCCCTGGATACGGATTATTTCCATCCGGTCCAAAAGAGCTGGTGGAATGGTCGACATGTTATTTGCTGTACAGATGAACAACACTTGTGAGAGGTCAAATGGCACATTCAAATAACTAAAAAAAGAGTTAAGGATTAAACATTAGGTAAACAAAATGTTTTATCACAAATTTCTCTTTATATACACCCCCCCTCTGTTCCTCTATGTCTCACTCATCCTCTCTTTATCTACCAACCAATCCTCTCTTCTACACACTCACACACGTTGAGATTTTTGAATTAGAAATCACAAATCCTTTCAGTTCTAAAAAGGATACTGGTCAGTGAAAGTGTCATTTTGTTCTGGATCCAATACTTCCAGGAGAGCAGCTGCCGGATCCCCGTGAATACTCTTATTCTACAAAAGATTCAAGCAGAGAAAAAAAAAAGATTATATGAATTGTTTTAAGTTGAGAGTTAATAATGAAACCAGCTAAGAAATACTCGCAAGTTTAGTTGCAATATCAACATTTTAAGAGCCAATGTATTAATCTGGTTTAAAATCATCTTTAACATTATTTGATCTATTTGACCCATAGACCAAACCTTAACAGGTACTACCACTCCAGATCCGAGTGGATCTGGAAATAATAACAAACGGTAACTCCACATTTCCCAGAGCTTCAGGACTGGATGCATATCCAGATGATAACAGTAAAATGTACAATAAGATCTATTATACTAAAACTGAGTGAATCAATGATTGTTTGCTAAAGGCTTTTTACGTTTAATAACACAAAATACATCCCAAAATGTTTCTTAGTTTTGGGATTAGGTTATGTTTGAAAAAAAATTCCATTTTGTATTATTTGGACTATTGTCCTCATCTTTATTGTTATCTGTACAACATTTTGGCCAATGTGCCCTCTGGCTTTCTTCAGGTGTTTCTTGTCGGACTCAGGAACCTTCTTGTCAAAATCGTTAGCCATCACAGAACTTTGAACCCAACCCTTTATTCTCTCCACAAGGGTATCTTGTTCTCATTTCATTAACCATAGCTGTGTTAATTATTATTCTATGTTACTGTCACTCTTGACAAGGATTGAACCTGCAGCCCAGAGATAACTGTCACTTAGAATTGTCAATGCCCATATCCGTTGTGCTATGTGTTCAATTAAATTGAATAAAGGGTTTGGTTCGAAACGAGATGAAGGCTTCCAAGTTTGACAAGAAAATACCAGAAGAAGGCCGGAGTGCACATCAGCTGAAATGTTGTGTAGATAACAATAAAGATGAGAACAATAGTGTGAATAATACAAATAATCAAGCCTCATCTCAAAAATTCAGAGAAATTAGCAAATTGATGTTTGTTAACCAATGTGCTACAGTAAAGATTCTTTTTTTTTGGGGGGGGTCAATTACAAAATAAAAATGGCTTCACTTTTATTGCAATTTTACAGGGTTTTAAAAACCAAGAGTTGGATTTACTCACCATTTTATCAATTTCATCAAGTAAGAAAACTGGGTTGTTTGTCCCTACCAATTTCAAACCTTGTATAATACGTCCAGGCATACTACCAATATATGTACGCCTATGACCTCGAATGTCTGATTGATCACTCACACCACCTAATGCAATTCTACAAGGAAAGAAATGGATAAAAATTCAAAATCAAAAACATCAGAACATATTTTCAGATATACTAAATTTCATTTTTTAAAGTCTTAGAATTCTAGGAAGTAAATAGCAACAAACAGTAATAAAATCCTTATTTTTGTCAGCTATGAAGCTTCAAAATATTTAACATTGAAGTTTAACAGGTTTTAATTCAGAGTTTTTCTTTTCCTAAACCAGTTGCCATACCAAGGTTAAAGAGCCAATCTGCTCTACTATTTACACATAGCTTGAGGGAGAATACTTGGATACATACCTTTCCCAAGATAATTAGCACTATCTGAAATGGAAACAGCCTCGTCCAGGGTTTGAACTAGATTCATCAATAATAATCATTTGCTTGCACAGTTATATGGTTTCAAATAATTAATAATAATCCTTAGCAAACAATTATAGCTTCAAGTAACTAATACAAATAATTAACATTTATTTATCAAGTATTCCTAACTAATACAGATCATTTTTTAAACATATCTATTTGACCCAAAAATGGGACTAACAATTACTACCACTCCAGGTCAGAGTGAACCTGAGAGTTATGGCAATGAAGGTGTATACCCCATTTCCAAAATCTACAGAACTGGAGCCTCACCATTAGATATAGTTTAGTGTCACCCATTTTTCAGTGGGATAGGGAGGGGATTTTACCCTGCTGGGGATGTAGTCAGCATATTCCAACCCTTGCCAACAGGGTGATCAAAAACTAAAATAAAATTAAAATTCTTTGGAATAACAAAAATAATTAAACTCAAAATGCCATAATTTACCATGAATTGGTTTGTTTAATGGCATATCAATCTTTGTGGCTTATTTAATGCCAAAGCCATCCTTGTAGATGAATAGTAGAGGTAATATTTAACCCAGGAATGATAGGGTCCATACCTTTTCTAAGAGTAATAGTCCAAAAGTGAATGTATTAGCATGACTGGAGTTCAAACTTGCTTACTATAATCTCACAGTCCAGCACATTAACCACTACACTATGAGGATTCTCCTAATTTACAATTATCATTAATAGCAAAATATGCACCCTTTGGTAATGAGTATTCAAGTTTTAATATAATGAAATATATTAAATTAGAAAGATTAACAAAATTAAATAAGAACACATATATAAGGATTACACTTATTTTAATTATATCTTAATTGGTTTTTATATAAAATCATTCATAGGATTAATTTTAATACGTTGGAGAATAAAACAATAATATTAGAGATCAATAACACAAGTAATTATTTATTAAACACAGTTTTTTAAAACCAGTATGCAAATGAACTACACCATATATTATGTAAACCTTATTTCATAGTGATATGACACATTGTAGGGTTTTAAATGCACTAATAACATGGACAGTTTTGAGGCAAATCTAACTCAGATTTACATAGAGACATCGTTAATAATTAAAATTTATTCTATGTATTAATTAATGATTTTGACTTGAATTAAATACTCATTGATAAACTTACGCAATACCTGGGGGTATTGTGACATAAGTAGTAATGTAATTTTGGTTACAAACAGACACTGAATCTCCATTTTAATAGATTTGGTTTTTAACATTATTCCTTTATAAGAAGTACAATAAGAATTCACAATGAATTTATTTCCTTTTTTTCTGAGATCCAACATAAGTTTAAAATAGAAGAGCCAAGCAAAAAAGTAAAGCTAAATACACAAAAATAATAATCAAGGATTCAAAATTAACCTGTGAAATTCTCTGCCTAAAATGTGAGCAATTGATCTCCCAATACTTGTTTTTCCGACCCCTGGAGGCCCTACAAAACACATGATTGGTCCCTTAAGACTGTTTTTTAGTTGCCGCACTGCAAGATATTCAAGAACTCTATTCTTGACTTTTTCAAGTCCATAATGGTCAACATCAAGGGCTTCCCTAAAAGAAAAAGAGAAATAAAATGAAATGAAATTAACAATAAAATTTAGTTTAAAATTACTGCTTAATTCATACTGAAGAAAATAATCTAACATAATATCGTTGTGCACATGGAATAACAGTTACTTTAAATTAAATACACATGAAAGAAAGCAGTGTAATCCTATTTACCTTGCTTGGACAATGTCCAGAGTGTCCTTGTTACTTTTGGACCAAGGCAACTCAACCATTAGTTCAAGGTAATTCCTGCAAATAAATGAAGAGTCCATTAATTCAAACAAACTTTCAAAATCTAAAAATGCCAAAATTCTATAAAATAAGAACGAGATGCTCTTTCTAGAAAACTAGAAGTGGCTACCCGGTATCACTGGGTAGAGGTGGGGGTTTAAAACCTTAATCTCACAGATTTGATATTATTGAATCAAGAGTTGGATCCTCACAGAATGCCCCATTAAAATCCCTATGTAAAAAAGACCTTGTGTTGATCCAGGCACTCTAAGAAAAATTAATGTCTATTTAAATGCAAAGAGCTGCCATGCTGTTATCATTTAAATTTTATTTTTTATATCTTCACAAATATAAATCAAATCTTCATTACTTTTTGCTCAAAATGCAAGCTCTGGTGATAGTGAATGTGTATATATATATTTACTCTGTCATTAATTGTTTAATTTTCATAGTTTCTTCTGGACATACACACACTCATACATACATATAAGTGCCCTTTATATATGTATAGATGATCTTCCAAAGATTATAACGCTTTTGTTATAATTTTGTTCTTGAATTAAGGAACCAGAAGTACCAGTCCTGCAATTGTTATTTGTTAATAAAAAAGTGGTAAGACTCTTTCTCAAGTTAACATCTATGGCCATCATCATAAAGATGATGGCCATAGCCATTTAAAAGGTATTAGCATTCCCAGTTGATTTTTTTTATTTGAGGTTATTGTTATTTAATCACATTAATTATATAGAGCTCTGTAAATGGAGTTCAAAACTGTTTGAATTATGCAAATATCCCCAGTGATTCAAAAGTTATGAGAATTTAAAGACCCAAAATTGGGGGTACAAAAGTGGACATGATTTTGATAAGAAAAAAAATGTCAAATCACGGACCATTTCAAAATAAGAAATTTAGTAATTTCTTCACCATTTCTTTATTTTTGGAAAAGTTTGATAAAACTTTGCATTCTTATGTAAAATTGTATGTTCTTTCTGATTCTGCACTTAAATTTTATGTATTTCCATGCTAAAGCCCATTATTTGGCAAATAAGAAGTAGGGATATCAAGATTTTTTGTTTTTTAAATTTACCACAAGATTATTCAACATTTTCCTTTTAATACAGCATATATACACATATATAGTATTCATTTATATAAATAACATCATCTTGGACTTAAAAATACCTTTTTAAATACATGCTATTTTGTATTACATACAAGAAATAGAATAACTATATAATTTTATCTAACAAAGCTTGTCAGTGTGCACCTTTGTTTATAGGTGTGTGTAATAATACCGTTTAACGCGCTGTAAAAAGTAATACTGTTTTAACTCTGAGTAAAAATTAATTCAATGGTTAAAAACACATAAAAGTTACATATTTAGAAAGATTATTTTATTTTCAACCATATAAATATTTTAAAAATTGGACCAGAAATAAGCGATGAATTACTATTTAAAATAGTATGGTCTGGATAAACGACGCCAAACAGAATTGTTTACGTTCGAAAAAAAAAGTAAATTTGAGTATTTTCTTCAAAATTCAAAGTTTCAAAGCAAATCCCTGACAGTATACAATCATTTTTCTTTCACACATTATATATGAAAATAATCCTAAGGCTGTCTACTATTAGGCATATAGTGCTTTTTTTTTATTTTTGCTTATATTTTTTGAAGAAATCGCCTTCAACTTTGTTCTATTGTATTTTTGCTTCCAAAGGTCGGAAAAGAAAAAAACAAATTTCCACTTATAGTTAAATGTGTCTCCTAATTAAGTGTAATATTTCAAGAATATTCATAAAGATTAACCACTTTGAATTTTACAAAAAAATTAACAGTGAAAAATTATCTATGAAAAAAAATTTGGATAACGCATTTTTGGACGTTCCAAGACAAAATACCATTTTAACTCGCTGTAAAGAGTAATTAAAGGGATAAAAACACATACAAATTACATATTTAGAAAGATTATTTCATTTTCTTTCCAACCATATGAATGTTTTTAAAATTGGATCCGAAATACACTAGTAATTACTTTTTTAATCCGATAAAGCCAGATATATATAAAAAAGTGAAAAATCAACCTACCCTAATGAGCATCATCTATAGCTGCTAACTTCATAGGTATATTTTCATTCTTCAACCCACATACAAATTTTTCACTTAAAGCCCTTTTAAAAAAGGATTCAAATTTTCATGTAGATAATAATTCCTTATGACAAACAAAGAAATTAGAAATGGACTCACCTTTTTGTTAAGTATTTACTTTGAAATGTTCTAACAACAAATGTTTAATTTTCTCAGAAGATTTTTCAATCAGCTTCTGCAATGCACACAAATCCTCCAGAATTCTACATGTTTTCTCCCCCTATTTTTTTAGCATTCCAGGTTTGTTAATATGAGCAAGTTCACCTACTGAGTACAGTGATAATTCTAGAGAGACAGAGTCCTACCAACTTTTTATTTATCAATAAAAATGTGGTAGGACTCTTTCTTGGAAGCTACCATCTATAGTTGCTAAATCCATAGCTTGAGCTTTAAAGGCATCTTTGAGGGATACATCCTCAGACAGCAATTTCCTTTGTATATTTTCATTATTCAACCCACATGCAAATTTGTCCCTTAAAGCTTTTTTTAGAAAGGCTTCAAATTCACATATAAATGACAAATTCTCGAGACAAAGAAAGTAATTATAAACAGACTCCCCCTCTTGTTTACCGTTGTATAAAAGGTAACTCTCTGTCACCACAAAGAGTTTTGGTTTGAAATATTTCTAATGATTTCAAACTCATAAAACACACAGTATTTATAAAACAAAGAAAAAAAGCCTGAGAAGATCAACTTACCTGATCATTGCATGTTCTGGCATATTTGGAAGCATTTTCTTGAAACGACGCAACTCTTTCATAGCAGCTTTATATGCACATTCAGGCATTTTGGCAAGTCTAAAAATTTTTAAAAAAAGAAAAAACTTTTTAAAGTGATAAACATTGAAGTTTAGATTTTAGAAAATGGACTAAACAATCTATATGTATTTACCCAACCCTTCCATATGAGCAGGATGCAACACAAGATCAATTTTAGGTGGAGTTTAACAGGTTTGATTTCAGAGTTTTCTTTCTCCTAGACTTGTTACTATACTAAAGGTTAAAGAGCGCAGTCTAATTTAATCATAATCTTCCGTCTTTCCCACAAAATAAGTTATGAATAGAAGAATGGCAATGGGAATATTTTTCACCAATAATAATTAGGAGAGCTACCCAGCATTGCCTGGGATTTAAAAAGTTAAAAATAAATCTTTTATATCTATATATAAATTGATCAAATTTCTTTTTCTTTATATTTGTTTTATGATCCTTTATTTTTTTATATCTTTGTTTTTAAATTGTTTATTCTTATTTTTGTTTTCTTTCATTTGTTTTTTATTTGCTTTTTATGTTTCATCCTTTATCAATTTGTTTCTTTTTAATCATTTTTTAAATCATTCTTTTAATATATGCAGTGATGCTGATAGCTTTTTGATTAATGCATCCTGGGACACACATATTAGCTTTGAATGAGTCCCCAGGAAAATTTATAGGTCTCAACTAAAGCCGTCTAACTCCTACCTTGTAACCTATCCTGTGTAATTCATTTCTATGAAACTATTGAAATGTATTTACAGTTAGCTTGAAATGGTGAGGGAAGAAAAAAGAAAACATTGGATGCATGGATATGATTTTTTATTTATTTTTTTTTTTTTTTTTAAGATTTTTGTGCATCGGGGACGCAGGACGCGTACCTATCAGCATCTCTGTATACTCTTATCATATATACATACACACACACACACACATAACATACATACACTAAAAAAATAAGGTGTCATCTACAATTAAGTTTGGTCAGAAAGTATAAAATTCTTTGTGGCATTAATCATACTGAAATGAAATTCAATATAGACATGTCATGTGACAAATAATGACATTTATTGAATAAACTTAATTTTAAAAAAAAACAAAAAAACAACTTACTTGATTTTGTGTTCTAGATCAGCAGAATCATCATTCTCTAATTCTTCTTCTTCGTCCAACTCATCTCCAAGACGTCTCAATAGTCGTCTCGAATTGGAAGGTCGAGAAAGTTCTTTACGTGTCACAATTTCAACATTTTCCTTCTTCGCTTTCTGCAGCAGTCGCAAACCCTGAAATTTAATTCAATTGTTAAATGAAATAAAAAGACAAAACATTTCAGCCTATATATATTTGCCAACCCCTCCACACGAGTAGGATGCAACACAAGATCAATTTCTTAAGCAGAGTTTAACAGGTGTAAATTCAAAGACATCAATGTTTTATTCATTCTTGTTAGGTATTCAAATTTTTTTACATTTTTTGATCTATTTTAACCCATAGATAGGACCTAACAGGTACTACCACTCTAATGTGGACCTGGGAGTAATGGAATGGCAATAAAAGGGTATTCCACACTGCCAGAGCTCCAGAATTGAACCTCGCCACTAAATGCATTTTAACATCATACCCAGGACACAAAGACCTTCAGGCACAACCTCTTAGTACATAAACGTTGGGGTTTTGCCATAAGAGCAATACGGTTGAGACAACCTTATAGGTGCCGCAACTTGATGTCATCAGCTGACTGATTGGAGGGTGGCTTCTCTGACCACCTGTTTAGCCTAAGTAAGAGCTAAAATGGAGTGTTGCATGGGATTCCATCCTTAAGTATTATAGGTTGCCACCATGATTAACAAGTTGTCCTACCCTCTGCAGAGGTGAAGTTGGCATATTCTACAGCCCCAGCTGACAGGGAGGGCCTTTTCAAGGGCATTAGCACAAAACGAAATGAAAACAGTTTCATCTAGGATTTGAACAAATCGCTCTGTCCATTTTTTTATGACGATAACCATTACGTCACATGATTGTTAAGTACATTACCAGTATGCAACACAACAAAATATTTTCAATCAAACACAAAATTATCTAAACAAGATATTTTAAGAAAAACTGGATTATACAAACAATCATTAAACTATATCTCACATAAAAAAACTGTTTTTGTTTTATTTCTCTGAATTTTTTAGATGAGGTTTGATAATTTGTACTATTTGTATTATTCACAATATTGTCCCCATCTTTATTGTTATATACTTAACATTTTGGCCTATGTGCACTTCAGCCTCTTCAGGTGTTTCTTATCGAACCTGGGAACTTTCTTGTTATAATTAAGAGCCTTCATGTCAAACTCAAGAACTACAAACTGAACCGCTTATTGCTTTTTTCAAAAATTTCATATTTTAAACATTCTTTAAAACGATGCAGTTCATTTTTATTCATAGAAAATCACCTTTTTTTTTTTTGACAAAAGGCTTTGATTTGTTTTTTATCTTTATAAATTTGGATTGATTTTAATGACATGTCAAGTGTACAGGGTTAGGGAATTGTGTTCATTGTACCTTTATATTTTTGATGTTTTTTAAGAGTTGTGACATACAGTTATATGATATCAAGTATTCCTATCTAAAAATAATTTGAAAACAGATCTATTTGACTCTTAGATGAAACCTTTTGAGGTACTACCACACTGAGAGTGGACCTAGAGTAAAGGTAATATGAAGGAGTCTTCACATTCCCCAAGAGCTCCAAAACTGGAGCCTCACCACCAGATACAGTTTAGTACCACACCCAGGACACACTTTATTTTTTTTTAGGGAGGAGGGTATTACCAATCTACAGAAGATATAGTCACCTTATTCTATGACCCGCCGACAGGGCAGGATCTTTAAACTAATTTATTTAAATGGGTCATTTCCCTTTCATCAAAAATTTGAATTATCTCCCTTAGACGAATAATCTTAGTGGGTAAAAATCTAAGGGCAATAACTCTAAAGAAAACGTTTGTGACGATGCCCAATGTAGTGTAATGGTTAGCAAGCTAGTCTCGTAGATGCATTACTACTGGGTAGCGAGTTCAATCTTCGCCCATACCTGTGACCATGTGTCAAATACTACCTGTGGTGAACGTGTTGGGTAAACAATTGTTTTAATATAATTATCATAATGAATTATTATAAAATTATGGTTATTAAATTATACAAATTTAAATTGATTTCTACATAAAATTATACATAGAATTCCTTTTAAAAAGTTTGAGAAAAAACTATAATAATAGAAATCAATAACGCCAAGTAATTATTTCTTTAAATCAGTATACAAATTATCACAGCTTTTATCATGTAAACCTTTATTTCTTAGGGATATATAACACACATTGCAAGATTTTTAACACAATAACATGTGCTGTTCTGAAGCAATAACATGGCTAGACTTTAATAGAGGCACTGTTAATAATAAGATGGTCATTGAGATTTAATAATAATTTATTTTAATAATCATTGAGAATATAAAAAAAACAATAAAAGAATTGTAACGTCAATGGTTTTGGTTGCAGACACACAATCTCCATTATATATCTTTTTGAGATATTAAGTGGAGATTCCATGAGTATAACTAGTTGTATATAACTATTCCTCATTTGGTGTATACTGTGAAAAGAGGCCTTACATCAGAATTAGCTTTAATCAACAAATACTTATATTGTGTCAAAATTATCATGGACTAGTGGAGCTACCCACGATTTAAAAAGTTAAAAATAAATCTCTCATTTATATTTATATATAGATGAATAAAAATTATTTTTCTATATATTTGTTTTATTATCTTTTATTCTTTATATATTCTTTTTAAATTGTTTATTTTTATTATTATTCTTGTTTGCACATTTTTTTATTTGTTATTTACTTGCTCTTAGTTATCTTTCATACTTTATTAATTCTTTTTTTTTTTCATTCATTTTTCATTGATTTTTTGATACCTCATTGATTTATACCCTTATTATATTTTTTATTTAGCTTTTCTTATGAAAAATGTGAGGTAAAACGTTTTTTAACCCCCTCTCCAATACAAATAGTGAGTGGATTTTATTGTATTTTGATCTTTGCTGGTCTCCACCAATTTTCTTTTAAAAGGACATTCATTTGGTCATTTTACAAACAAATATACAGAATGTTTCTTCTACATATTATATAGATTCTATCTATCTATATTAGATAGATTCATTTATTCATTATAGTGTACAATACATTTAAGGTGCAATTGTTCCCATTGGTTTCCAAGCAGCATGTTAGCCACTTTTCTTCAAGACAACACGCCTGTTAAGATTTTTCTTAAAAAGCACATTGTCTTGATGAAAAGTGGCTAACATACTGCTTGGAAACCAATGGTAACAATTGCACACTAAATGTATTGTACACTATAATAGATAAATACAGCTCTTATACACATAATTGGCACTTTATTTTTAATTCTCCAATATTAAAAAAGACTACCTATTATATAAATTCTTACCTCAACTTGTCTCATTAGTAAAGGTAAAGCTCGTTTGAATCTGTCAGAAAGGTCGACTGCATCAAGAACTTGCATCTTTTCTGAGTAAGAGGCTTTTACAATTGCTGCGCAAATGTCCGGAAGGTGCTGACTCGGAAGCTGATCCAACATTTTCTACAAAAACATTTTACATTGCAATAATAAAAAAAATAATAAATGTACTCTAGTAAAATGTTACAACATAATCATCAAGTCATACAAACAACATGTATCTCCATGACTCTTCCTCACCACAGCATCCAGTATCCATGCAGAACTGATCAATGTAGTTTTGCTGACCGACCCACACTAGCATGTCCATGTGTAGGTGTCCATAGAAGAACATCACATGAGCTTATTCTTGCTTCTCCAAGAATTTCCAGCTTGTCTTGTTCATTTTACTTGGATGGTTTGTGTGATAGGAGGCAAGTGGCTGTGAAAGTCTAAGAGGTGCAGCCATACAGTAACACAGACACAACTATGACTTGAAAGAATTCTCTCTTTATCTTATCAGAGAGACTCATAATTGTCAGTTTCATGCATTCTTTTGGAGAAAGAAAAAAATATCAGATGAGAGAATGAAATTGACAGTTATGGGGCAACCAAGTTGATTTATTTTAGGTTTTATCCAGTTCTACCAGCGAGTATTGAGTATTTCTTGATTTCTTTTTATGAAATTTTTTTTTTTCAACTTGTTTATTTTTAGATATATATATACACACACCCACACAAACCTACCTTTAGTTTGGCTACAACTGGAATTGAAACATCAAGCAAATCCACCAACTTTACAGCTTGTTCCGAAAATTCTCAGCCAATTCATTCAACTCTTTGTTCTGCATCAAATTATCATCTGTAGAAAATAAAGTTGGGAAAGATTTACAATAAAATAAATATTTTTATCTGTAATATAACAATTTTTATAACAAGATTTTTGGGGGAGGTTTTTGTCATAAGAATTTGTAAATGTTTCTTTTTCCTCCTATCTCACTAAGGTTTCTATATACAACTAATGTGGGCACCTCTTATGTGTAATGGTTAGCAAGCTAGATTAGCAAACCATTGTTAGTGAGTTTTATTCTTACGGGGTGCTCCATACTTCTGGCCTTGTGCCACATCTAAACTACACTTAGTAAATAACTATATACAACCAATGTCAATGCTTAACATATCTCATCATCTATTTTAAGAGACAAAATAGTTTTTGCAACATTGTTAGTAATAAATGGTTGAACCTTTAGAGATGAAAATAAAACAATCTGTATAAATTGATGGTCTAGTTTCTTTGTTTAATGGCATATCAACCATTGTGGGTTATTTAATGCCAAAGCCATCCTTGTAGAAGTGTTACTATTTATCCCATAGCTAGTGGGAAGAAAGGGTTTATATCTTCCCCAAAGGTATTAGTCAAAAAGTAACATAATAGCATGACTGAAGTTCAAACTCACTACAATATCACAGTCCAACTACACACACACACACGGTATAAATAGATATTTGACATAAAAAAATACATTACACAGAATAGGTACATGCAAAACTACAAAGACACTAAACAACCACATTCTTAACAGATGACCAATTTTAATGGTATTTAAACCTGTCTAACAGGGCTTGACATTAAGGTCATCCCATCATCCTGGGGACAATAAAAATTACATCCGGGATGATCAATATGTCATCCTGGGCAGTTTGCCACAGTAAAAAATTTTCCTAAAAGTTAGTACTACATTTCAATATTTATCTTGTTTCTGTAGAGATGGAAAAACAGAAATTGATCAAATATAGTCAAAAAGCTTATTAATTAAAAACAAGGATATTTTTCATTCTATTTCTATTTTGTTGTGATTTTAGTTGTTTTGCATAATAAATTCCATTCCAAATGCTAAAATTGAACAAAATAAAAAGTGCAATAGAATGGAAATAAATTAAAATACGAATACTTGTTAAAAAAAATTCAATTTCTTGAACCACCGACTTGAAATCAGGGGCCATAGTAATATATTTTCATTTGGTCCCCTATTCTAGGAATAATCAAGTAAAGGATAATGTACAAGCCATGGTCGTGAAAATGTAATTCCGTGAATTTGAAATCAAAATTATTTTTCTACCGGCACTCTATAGTTAATGTAGTAGTATAGGTACCCCCAATGGATTTTGCACGATAAATGAATACCTGACTGGAAAAGTTAAAAAAAACGTCCATAAAAGTTATCTATTCATAAAAAGCTTTGTATCATTTGAAAGAAATAAGATTAAAGAATACTCCAATGTTTTTTAATATTTCTTTTTCGTATCATAAAATTACGAAAATCGTGATTACAATTTTTGTTTATGTTTATTTTTCAGCGTGAAAAAAAAGGGGCGTAATAATTAGCATTGAAATTTGATGATCGTTTTTTGTCAAAAAAAAAAAAAATGAAAACTTTTTTTTTTTTTAAATCTATCTAAAATCAGTTACATGTCCAATTTTAATGAAATTTTCAATACTTATTTATTTATGAATAAATTTTCTTTTGAAATAAGTTTTGTGTGAGAAATATTATTAGAACTATTTTTAATTTTTCGGGTAGACCCCCCCCCCCACCACCAAATGATTTTTGTAAAGAAAAAAAATAGGTTTTTGTTTTTAACAAATAATTCACTGTCATATAAAGATAGATCTTTAAACAATTTAGATAAGTAGCCAAATATCCAGAATTATCACTGCTTCAGCTTTTCTTAATGTTTTATTACATGTTATTACTGATGACTGATAAATGACAAGTATAGATGATGCTAATGAATTAAACAAAAATATTTTGATTTCGGGACCGTCCAAACCCCATTTGGGACGGTTGATAATTTTTGTTCGGACGGTCATGAAAAAAGTTAGTGTCGGGGCCTGCTGTCTAGGGTTATCTTATGCATAGAGATTCATGTTCATTGTACATTCAGATTTACATATTTTGTGTAGCTGTTTCTTAAAAAGGTTATTTTGCACACATTCCTATCAAATACAAATCATTTTCAAACAGATCTATTTGACTCATTGATATGGGACTAACAGGTACTACTACTCTGGGTAAGAGTGAATCTAGGAGTAGTGGCAACAAAAGGGTTACACCATGATCCCCAGAATTGGAGCCAAACCAGCAGATTTCAAGTAATTATTTCTATTCAATAATAGTCATTTTTTGCACACAGTTATATTGTTTCAAGTAACTAATAATAATTAATTAGTAAACAATTATAGCTTTAAGTAACTATTCTTAACACAAATAATTTGCATAGTCATATGGTATCAAATATTCCTATCTAATACAAATAATTTGCAGAGATCTATTTGATAGGACCCTAACAGGTGCTACCACTCTGGGTCAAAGTTGATTTGAGAATAATGGTATAGTGGTGTTTCCACAGAGCACCAGAACTAAAGTCTCACCACAAAAAGGTACTTCAGTATCATACTCAGAACATTGTCTCACCAGAGTGTCTTTCCATTACAGGAATTTAAAGAATAGCCAAAAGAGACCCAAAGTAGCACCAAGGTTGATTGATCTCACCTAGATCTTTGCCTGGCAACTGGTCGAGCTGAGTCACAGTTGCCACAGGGTAGGGTGTTTCCTGTAATAATTCCTCCACCTTTAATCGGCACAGTCCTGTCACCAGCAAAGTGTAGGCAGGTTTGGGCCAGTTAGTGCCAGTGACTTGTACAACAACTGCTGCTGTTCCAATAGAATGCATTGCAGTGAGATCTTCATCCTGGAAAAATAAAAAAGAAGAGATTTATGTAATAAAAGATTAGTGTTTATTTTTTGCCATATTTCATATTGCAAATATACTATACTAATTCACAATTCATCAAAAGTAAAAAAAAAAATTTTTAAATGTTAAAAAGATTTGATATTATTAATCTTGTCTTGTACCAATCTTAAGTATGATGGATATGTATATCTTAAATATAAAATTTGTAGTAAAAATCATAGATGAATTTTAATGACATGTCAACTTGTCTGGGGTTATTTTCATACCTAAAGGTTAGGGAATTGCATTCAGTGTGCTTTCATATTTACTTTTTTGCATAGTAGTTTCTTAAGAGTTCTTATTGGTCAATTGCTTTAATCATAAGCTATTCTCAAAGTTCAGCCTCGGTAGCATCATAACTTTTCGTTATCAAAATTAGTCTCCATCCCAATCGGTGAAACAGACTTCTATTAATTTTTCATGTATTTTTTTAAAAGTATTACAAAAGCAAATGAACTGACAAATATGTGGAAATTATTACAAAATGAAGAGTAGATATTGAAGTTTATTTGCCTCATTTAATACACCTTTACATGGCCACCATTAGTTGCATGAAGTCCATTAAGATGGAATTCAATTTCTTGTCATGTTCGCTGTAGCATAACCACAGTGAAATTAGTGATCTTTTGTTTTACATCTATGATGTCCCGCATCTTTGTTCAATACATGATATCTTTAGCATAACCCCACTGAAAGAAGTCCAGGGGAGTGATATCTGGAAAACAAGGTAAAGAGACTTTATGGATACCCTGTATATCCAGTAGTTTGTTTAGAATCACCATAAAAATGCATTCATAATCTACACAAATTTACCTTAAAAAATTGAGATTCACAAACAATAAACTGCTTTCATTGGGACAATTTCCAATGCAATATTTCTTTCACAAAGTAAAAAATTCAATCTTATAAGGTCGAATCTTTTACTTTGTAAAGGTATGCTTAATTGTGAGTGGGGGATTCATCAAGGTGCAGTTAATGGCAATGAAGAATAACTCCACATTCCCCAGAACTCTAGCCTCACCATCATATTTAGTTCAGAGTCATACCCAGGACACATTTAAAAAAATTTTCAAAGTTTGTTTAAATTGCATAAATGATTGAGTTTTATTCTTATTAATGCCCTTTAATAATAGTTGGGTGGTTAGATTTAACAGCATGTAACCTTTGTTGGGTTAATTCATGCCAAATACTTTTTTTATTCACTCTTAATGAGTATAGAAAATTCTTTTTTTTTAAGCACATTTTTTCTATTTAACCCATAGATCAGACCATAACAAGTACTACCACTCAGAGTCAGGGTGGACCTGGGGAGTAATGGCAATGAAGGGATATTCCACACCCCTCAGAGCTCCAGAACTGGAACTCTACCATTAGATTCAGTTTAACATCATACCCAGGGCATGAAGACCCTCAGTCACTGCCTTCTAGCACATATATGATAAAAAGGGTTGCAGGGTTTGCCATAAGAGCAATAGGGTTAGGATAATCATATAGGTTTGATCAATCAAATGTAATAGGGGTCATCAATGTATTTGGTGCTAGGGATATTTACTAAGCTTATATCTTAATATGGCACAAGACCAAATAAAGGAGGATATGAAAGAAGGAGTCTTACCTTGAAAAATCAGCAAATTAAATCCGGATTGTTTTACTGGATTCAAATACCAACTACTGATACTGGTGAGAAATCTACAAATATCTCAGGCACAAGACAGACCCTACTTGTAGACATTATTAATATTGTAGCATTGT
Source organism: Doryteuthis pealeii (assembly GCA_023376005.1). Lineage (NCBI taxonomy): Eukaryota > Metazoa > Mollusca > Cephalopoda > Myopsida > Loliginidae > Doryteuthis > Doryteuthis pealeii. The sequence continues at coordinate 153,533,867 of CM042138.1, read as the reverse complement.
AAACAAATGATAGCAGAGTGTGAATAGGTAAATAATAAAAAAAAACAGCAGCCAAAGAAAGAAGATTTTAACATCTCTTCCAGTAAGCTGTCTAATTCCTGAGATTTTTGCTCATATTCATTAAGATAAAACCAAACAATTATAAATCAATAATAATAAGTAAATATTTATCAAAATCAAATTTTTGATATCAATATGCAAATTAGCCTTCCTGTTCACACTGTAAACCGCTATTTTGTTGTATATATAAATACAATTGCATGTTATTAGTATATAGATATGTTTTAACATATCTAACTCCAGTTTCGACCGGGAGGTCCGGCGGCTGAAGCCGCCGGACCTTACAAACTAACATTGTTGATCCCTGGGGCCATCTCCACAGGCAACACCTGCCCGCTGGATTTATTGCTCAGTGCCTGAGGCGCCCCCTTGTGGGGGGAATGCCAACGGGATCAACGCAATTTTTACACTCACCACCCATAAGCTTCAGTTCGTGGGTGGTCCACATTAATAGGGCCTTGTGCCTAACCCGTAAATGTGGGGTATGTGTTAAATATCTAGTATGTAGATATGGTCAACAGTATTAATAATGTAAAACAATCTTATTAATAATTGAGGTTTAAATAAAAATAAAATCATGGAGAATGTGATGTAAATAACTAAGGGAATTGGGACGAGTAGTAATATAGTTTCAGTTACAGACAGAAAAAACACACAATCTCCATTTAAAGAGATGTGCATATACATAGAAACAATCCGTGAATTACTATGCCAAATGATTCAAGTTGTCCTTATAATTAAAAAAGAAAAACACAGTTCAGTAGTCTGATTTCTTCAGACTACTATGTCACCAAGTTATATTGTGGCTCTATTAAATCAATAACCAATGCTAGGATAACAAGACCTGCCCAAAATAAAGTTCCCACATATTTTTCATTGACTTACACTCTAATGTTCATGTGCAGGAGTCCATAGGAGAACATCACTTATGAGTTTGTTCTTACTAAACCAACAGTTACCAGTTCATTGGTTTATGAGATGACCATAAGCTGCGGTTTTGTAGATTGCTGCTTCCAGGATTTGTTCAAAACAGCATGCAGCATTTTTGTGTAGCTTTTTCTACAGGTGTTTCGTTAAGAGTCTAAGTGGTGCAACCCTATAGTAGCATTGACACAGCTATATCTAGGAAGAATTCCCATTTAATTTTATCAGAGAGAACATTCCCATATAATTGATAACCTGTCAATAGTAGTCTATGCCTTTTCTATTCATATATTGACAATGCTTTCAGTAGAGGAGATATTGTTACCAAGGTATATGAATTGGTCTAATTTCAGGAGCTTGCCATTTAATGAGATAGTACTACCTTGATTATAACATATTTTCTTCTTTATCATAAAGGTATGTCGACAACACAAATTCCCTTGAATCTCACTCACCATCTGTCCCTATCAGCTATTGTTCTTGGTAAGTCTTCTAGATGCCATCTAGCATCTGCCCAAATTTCAATGACATCACTTTCAGTAGATGAAATATTGTTACCAAGGTATATGAACTGGTCTATGAATTCCATTAAATGAGTGTTACATAATTCATAGGCAGCTTATGAATTATGTACGTACATGTAGTAAGTTATTTTGAATAATAGTTTGTTTGATTTAAAATTGGTGGGAGTTAACGGTTATGGAAATTCCTCCCTTAAGTTATGATTGATTTATGATGACCCCAACTTGACCCCTCTAGAAGGCACCATCACAGGCATGAGAAGTTTTAGTTTAGATGTGACAAGAAAGTCAGAGTGAGCAGATGCATAGGTCTGCTTGCTCTGAGAGTCGTTCTCCACTGCACAGTCAAATCTTTATGGGCTGGGTTGTTTTGAATAAAAGATATAGAAGAAAACAACAAGTCTTGTTAAGTTATTATACAAGAAATGACCAGCCTGAACAAGAAAGAAGAAACAACCCAAGAAATAAGCCCTGAAGAACATGGCAGCTGACGAGTTAGAAGCAGTAGATGCAGAGAGTAACAAGTAAGAACCCCTCATCCCATCTCTACTCTGTCTCTCTCTTGCCGATTATATACCCAATATTGAGTGAGTATATAACATTAAGAGATGGCACCATCCTGTTTTATCCAAGTTCATGTAGAGACCAATGCCTCTTTCTGCCTGCTCCAGATTATGCAGTAGATATTCAGCTTTAGAGTCACCAGACCAGGATAAAACCTGGGAGAGGTCAGACTAAGTAGTAGTCAACTTGAAAAATGTAATTGAATATATCTAGGTAGATTCTTACCTTCCGGTCTAATAGAAAACACTAACACATACTAGCCACATAGAAAATGTCACTAATAAATTTGATGAAAGTATTTTCTTACAGCATCTTCAGTTTGTTCCTTAGGCACCACTCCAATGATTGTGCTTCGTAAAGTGTTCCGACCCAGGAGACGACCTTTCACCATGTTCATGCTAAGAAAAAATAGATAATAAAGTTTAATACACACATTATATTATATATATATATATACACACACACACACACACACACTCTCCGACATGATTAGGATGTGACATAAGGTCAATTTTTTAAGTGTAGTTTAACAATTTTCAATTCAGAGTTTTTCATCTCCTAGATTGGTTACTTAACTAAGGTTAAAGAGCCCTGTCTGCCCTATTATTTACACATAGCGGTTTGCACTATGCTCATTCACTTGTTGGTTGAATTTTCTGTCAGGAAGACTTATCTTTGGATTAACAGCAAAGGCTAATCACAGACATCTGACATATACTACCAGGAAGATTAGGATTACCAAGTGGATTCTTTGAACAACAGAAGAGCAATGGAACCCTAACATGGGCTTCACAAATTTTGAGTGTATTTATTCTATGTTATGATGATTTTGGGTAATGTGACGTAAGCAGTGATGTAATTTTTGTTACAGACAAAAACCAGAAGTGAATCTCCATTATTAATAGATAGGATATAACAAAAATAATTATTGAAAACTAATAAAGTTTTTTATTCTTAATAATATCATCAAATATAACTTATTCAAATATAAAACAGAGGAGTTCCCATGGTAACTAATGTGCTAGAATACAACATTGTGGTAAACGCTTTCAAACTTCAATCATGCAATTATGTTCACTTTTGGACTAATAAACTTAGGAGGAAAGGTATGAAGCCATTATCCTCCCATTCATGGGTTAAATAGTACCAACGTCCAGTTTTGGCATTTATTAACCACCGAAGGTTGGTATGCCGTTAACAAAGAAGCCACACCAATAAATTACCGTCTATATATATATAATATATATACATATATATTGACGAATCTTGAAAAGAAATGTTAGCTGAGAGAAAATTTAGCAGAGCACCTCATTTCACTATGTGGTGACATCCTATAGCCATTTCGCTCACTAGATTTGTCATCTTATGATTACTTCCTCTGGAGATACCTAAAGGTTTAAGTCTTTAAATGTCACAGAGGTAAAAATTTGTGTTTTCCATATGGTTTTTTTATGCGTTTTGAATGAATATGAACTTCAAAACAGTCAGAAATTATGTTGCATAGCCCTCTGATTAAGTTCTTCTATTGGTTCATATCAGTGTTTTTTCCTGGATCAGGCAGGGTGTCTGCTTTCTTAGACTGGGGTGTCTCTCTCTAAATTCTATCTTGCTCTGTTATTTTCAGGAACAACATACAGATATTTTCATGTGTACACACTTTTATTTACCCAATACATTCTTAATCCACACATACATTGAGGACAGAAAAACATGCCTGCCTAAAGAGCCACTGGACTTAACTCTTCTAAATTCTAATTCTACTTTTTCAGAATTTTGGGTTGAGAGTAGGGATGCTTTTTAGGGAGCATCTGAAGTTGATAATTTCCATGTCAGGTATTAATTAGATACAGCTTGAGTACTCTAATTTCCTAGAAGTGTATGATGAGATCTATTGCTAGTTTCATCTAACAAATTATGATTTATATATATATCCTGAACAGTGTAGGTGCAAGGACACAGCCCTGCTTCACTCCACTGCTGACTGGAAATGCCTCAGATCTTGTACCATTAAAACAGAGACTATGCTGTACATGTTTTCATGGAAAGAGATGATGATCCCAAGAAGTCTGGGCAGCAGGCTATCTTCTGTAGCAGTTTAAAGAGTCCACTTTGGCTGACCAGGTCAAATGCCTTCATTAAATCTATGAATGTGGTGTAGAGTGGCATCTGCTTCTCCTGGCACTTTCCTGCAGCTAGTGTAGTAAGAAAATCTTGTCCACAATTGACCCGTTTGCTTGGAGGCCACACTGTGACGCCGGATAGACACAAGATGCAAAGGTCTGTAGTACGCCTTTAAGGACTACAGCAAGGGAGTCTACATACACACCAGAACTAACAGCAAGTTGATCAACATCACTCGCCTTTGAGCTAAGACTAAAGTCACAAAGTTCTCATTCGGGAAATGCTATTTTCATACTCATGTCACAAGAGGAAACTGGACAATTTTTACCTCAGATGCCTACGCTAGCAGGAAAGTATCCAATACAGACATGCTGGAATGAGCAAATATGAACAGTATGTTCACCATTATCTGCAAGAGATGCCTGGGCTGGTTTGTCACGTCAGGAGGATGGACAAAAAGCAGCATTCCCAAAGACCTACTGTATGGGAAATTAGTAGAAGGCACTCAGCCAGTAGGAAGACCACGCCTGCGCTTTAAAGATGTCTGCAAGAAGGAGATGAAGACATGCCACATCAACACCAACACATGGAGGCTAGTGCAGAAAACCAAGCGGTCCGACACCTTGTCAAACAAGGGACGAAAAGGAGTGAAAAAGAGAGGAAAAAGCCGCCACAGAAAAGAGAGCCAGAAGGAAGGAGAGACAACAGCAACCCCAGCAAGCATCACTGTTTGTTTGCAGTTACTGCACCAGAGATTGCCATTCAAAAATTGGCCTGTTCAGCTACTCATGCAGATAAAGATTTTTAAAAATTGTGGACACTATGCCATCATCTTTAGCAGATGGAAGGATGCCAATAACAATATATATATATATATATATATATATATATATATATATAATATATATATGGTGAATTTACTTGATGAACCATTAATAAATTTCATAAACATGCTCTGTGCTTAGAAACTGAAATAGAGCTGGAATGAAACCTAAAATGTTTGACTGATTGATTTTAATGGCATGCAAATATAAAAAGTGCATAAAATCGTGCTGGATGCTACTATGGCAGAGCAGGTTTAAAAACTAGAATAGACAAATGAGAGTCCCCATTCCAGATGATCCTAAGTTCAAGGCTGTTGTCAGTCAAAATATATGACAGTGAATTTTCACGGTTTTATTGTTATTTTTAAACTGCTCTACACTACTTGCTGAAAATGATAGGTTACACCTCTTCATTACGTAACAATTACTCATTTTTTAGTACCCCCGCCACACACACACACAACTCTAACCCTCCCCTTACTTCACTATCATTGGCCAGTTATGTAACAGCCAGCAATGCAGACACAAACACAGACTTTTTGGCAAGAGACAGCAGAACTCGTCCAGAGATTTGGAAAAATAATAATATCTCCAAAACGGCTCATTTGTGACAATTGGTCAATATAAGAAAAAGTCTTAGAATATCAAAATCGACTTAAAGAACATAGAATAATTGTTATGGATGAGAAAAGTGTAATAGTAAAATAATACCAAATATTCTTCTAGGGGACATATGTACCGCAAGTAGTTTATTATTTAACAAGTCCCTATCTCCAAGCAATGAGGTAAGAGATAAACAAAGGTTATGCTTTATCAAATTTAGCAAATAAGGTCACAAGATCTCAAGGCCTATCTTACAGTTTATCAATTTATTGTTAAAATAATTTAAAAAGTGAGATGGGACATTATCTCAAAACTTTGCTGAGAAAAAATGCCTTTTTAGATGGAAATAAGGTGAACGAAAAGAAAAAAGAAAAAAAAAGAAATGACCTTTGTGATCTTTCAGAAAATTTCACTGAAATAAAGGGAGGCTACTCCCATTTACATTTCACAAGAATTTTACTGAGCCATAAGATCTGCTGGTGTGAACACTCATCATCATCAAATCGAGCTGATAGCAAGAATTCCCATGACACTATCACACCCATTCTTATCGCTCATTACTCCTGGTAAGTCCTCCGTGCGGTATCCAGTGTCAGCACAGAGCTTATCAATGTAAGTTTTTTTGCTGGTTGGCCAATATTGGTTGGTCAATGTGTAAGTCTCCACAGGAGAACATCATTTATGAGTTCATCCTTACTTGGACGGTTTGTATGATAGGAGGTAAGTGGCTGTACAGCTGCTGTTTTGTGGGGTGCTGCTTCCAAGATTTGTTAAAGAGAGCATGCAATATGCTTGAGTAACTCCAATCTATCTTTTTCTCCAAGTCTTTTATTAAAGTCCAAGTGGTGCATTCATACAATAGCACTAACATGGCAATAGCTCAAAAGAATTCTCATTTTATCGAGAGATCACATTTCCATATGTTTCTGTCTATAACAGTGCCTTTGCTATGCATATATTGACATTGCTTTGTGTAGATAAGATATTGCTACCTACGTATGAGAATTGGTCTACTAGTTTGAGAGGCTTGCCATCCAATGTGGGAGATGTATCCATTTAGTTTAATACAGATGAACTCTGATAAAACAGAGTGTACATAGACGCCAAAGCCTCTTTCTGTCTTCTCTGCAACAGGCTTAGGCAGGTGTATTTGCAAGAAGCGCTAGATCCTCTGAGTAGTCCACATCTGTAATAGTTTCTGCAGGAGATCATCTGCTTCTTGCCTTTTTAATGCAAGACCTCTTTCATTAGATCTAATGATGTTCATTTTACATAGCCAAGGCATATTATAAATAGAGATGATACTGATGTATCTCCTTATAGAACTCCAGTGACAATGTCAAAGAAATCTGTGTTACCATTTCTTTCAAGTCTTTGCAAAGTATCATTATGGTGGTAACAGTATCTTTGGGGATACCATATGCTAGAAGAAGCATTTGCTAAGTTTAGCTTCATCTGGCACAAGGCCTCACAAAAGGGGCTCCTAAGTGAGAATCAAACTCACAACATTAATGGTCAGCAAAATTAGCTTAACTACTTTACTTTCCCACCTGAAAAAAAAAACAAAAAAAATATCAATCATTTGGATCATATCCATGCCGGGAACTTTCCTTTCCTAATCCAATTGAGTATAATCTCAATCTTACAAGTTAAAGCGACAATTCTTCCAATCCATAGTTGTATCAGTGCTACTGTATGGCTACACCACTTGGACCCTAATGAGACACCTAGGGAATAAGCTAGATGGGAGTTGCACAAGAATGCTGCATGCAATCTTAAACAAATTGTGGAAACAACACCCACAAGAAAGCAGCTATATGGCCACTTGCCCCCTATCACACAAACCATTGGAGTGAGATGAACAAGACATGCTGGACATTGCTGGAAAAGTGAGGACAAACTCATAAATGACACTCTCCTGTGGAAACCAACACATGGCACATCAGTGTGGGCCATTCAGCAAAGACCTACATTCGCTGATGCTGTGCAAAGGACTTCATGAGAGCAAAGAATGATAGGGATTGTTGGGGAGGTTGTCATCGATATCCATGCTACTAGTGCAACATGTCACCTTGCATGATGTAATGGTTAGAAAGTTGGACTAACAAACCATTACTAGTGATTTCAAGTCTCACCAAGTACTTAATACAAATGACTGTGTCACAACTAACAAAACTTAATAAATTAATTAAAAAAGTGACTTATTGTCAGTATCAGCCGGACAATGAGGGAGTCTATCCCCTTTTCACTAGCGTTAGACCAGGAAGATTGATAGGGTGTCACACCTACTATCAGCTACCCACTTTACCACACAGATCCAAATTGTGCTGCTCATACACTGAGCTGATGAGGGCCAGTATCGAACCAGGAGCATTGTAGTTCCAAGGTGGATGCTCTACAGAGCTAGACTGGCCAAGCAATTTTTATCGAAGACATTTCTAATAATTAATTTTTTCTTCTTCTTTTAAATAAAAGCTGACGTAAGTCCTGCATTTATTTCAAACTCTTTTTTTTTCTTTTTTAAAAATATAAATTGATTAACGAAATGCTCTCCTTATCTGTAAACGGCAAACAAAACACACACACACATCCTGTGCCGGCGAGATGGAAAAAAAATGAATGGATTCCAGGGGTCTTCCCACTCCCGGGCTTGCTCGCCTAAGAGAGGTAGGGGCTGGGTTTCTTGTTCGATGCGTAAGGTGCCCCTCAATGGGGAATGCCGACGGAATCGCCGCTACGTAAGGCTTGCTTCCTGCGTAGAGCCCCACATTAAAAAATGATCTTGTGTCTAGTACAGATTTAAAAAATGTTTAAATATTACCCAAATAGCTTTTACTTCAGACTAATAATAAAAAATAATCGTGTGAATGCCGAAGACGATTACATAGTGATTTTATTTAAAATAAAACATTTTACGGTGAGTAGGTTGGAGGTGGGAATACCTAAATGTTCAGCTTCAAATGACAATAAGATTATTCCAGGTAATTAATGTTGTTACAGGTTTGTAATTCATTTTGTGTCAATAATCGAGCAAGTGCGCGGACTTATTTTTTTAAATTAACTTAACTGAATTTTTTTAAAAGCTCAATAATAAAAGACTGGTTAACTTTTCATCGAAAATGTTTTAAGAAAGAAACAAAAAATGTATACTAAACTTTTCCTTTAGCGATAGTGAAGGAGACATCGTCACAAAACAATATTAATCGAAAAAATAAATAAATAGATTAGAAGTGAAGATCAAGAGTTAGAAACAAAGCCGCGTACCCGAATTGTTAAAAAATCTATCTTTGATCAATTTCAGATTGGTTTTATTTCTCAATGGAGTTTATCATTTTTTCACAATAGTACGAAATTACCAAAACAACAAAAAATTTAGAAGGAAAAAAAATCGAATCAGGAAAATAACAAAGAAAAACAACAAAAACAAATGGGAAATTGCCACTGCGCCCGCATGTTGTTCAAAACAAAAAAACATCTCACCAGTCATATATTCATACTATAAAGACTGAAATCCCGAATCTTACTTACTTTTGCAAGCTTCGCACCCAAAATACGCATCGAAGATCCTGGTAAAAGGACATTATCAGCGATTAAAAGTGGCAAACGTCGAGGAATGCTGATAGCCGACGCCATCTTGTTCGCTTCTATGACACGTGACCAGGTTGCAGCCGAAGTTTTATACTTCACTTAAAACGAAGATACTTCGCTTAAAACGTAATATATGATATCTAATTTAAGATTCATATATCATTTCAATAATTTTGATGTCAATGAAAGATATTTTTAGTCTCGTTTATTATATCTATTAATACTATTAAAAAAATTCTCCTTTTTTTTTTTCGTTGGTTAGAAAATTTAAATGTTTATATGGATATTATTACAGTAGGCTATTTTGTAGGGTGAACACCGGCTAAAATAAGTTAGTGGTTTCGAACTATTGTTTTTATTTTATTTTAAGTTTGAGAGCGTAGAATTATCATTAACTTATTAATTCGTGTCGATTCAATTTATGTTGTTGTTTTTTTTTTAGGAGGAGGGGTGTTTGTTTGTTTTTCAGTTAAATATGCACGTAAAAAAATGTCAACAAATAATTTTGTTTGAGTCTTTTGACAAAGTAAATCTTATGCAAAAGACAAAAAATAGCTTTGATTTTGCAAAACTTGATTTGATAAAAAATAAATTACGAAACATTAAAATAAAGGATTAAAAGTAAACAAATTTCGTTTCGATTAGATGATTTTGTCGAAACATTCCTATTTTACAATTACCCCCACCGCTTTATTTTTTTAAAAAAAAAATCATGGCAGCAACTTTAAGGTCAATTATCGTCGACAATTCAAAAACATGAAACAATTTTTCAAAAGCGAATATTTTCACAAATTGAGCGACAAGGTAATGTATTGTTATCTATTCGAAATAAATCTATATTATAGAAATATGTCCAGCTTCTATTATATAACACATTTTTCTTTATCCTTGGTGAATAAACAGAACACGATAATAAACTAAACGACAATTTATTTGTTGAAATTTTCCCCCATTTAGAATTAAAGTTTAGAAAATTGCTTTTCACTAATATTACATTTGAAAAGGCGTTATTATCTACTTTGATTTTATACTTGTTTATTACTTTTATTCTCTTCTCGTATGTTAATTTTCAATTAAGAAAAAGTACGCTTCACTTTGTAAATCTTTGGACTTCAACTTTTCTATTAAAATTGAGATCACTAATCTAAATCTCAAAACCAATTTGTATCAAATTTTGAATTTATCAGATGAAAATATTGTCAGTTATTTATTGAATTCGTATGTTCTTTCATTTGAGTCAACGTTGCGTCTAAATGAGTCGTGCATTGTTCACCTTTAGGTTAAGGTTAAATAAATACTAATAATGTGCTTAATTCCTCATCACTTTTAGGTGAATATTGAATCCAGGTAAAAAAAATTTAAGTCACTGAAAAAAAACGAATCTTAAATCAAAAGTGTTACTAGCTACTGGCAAATTGAGCCTAAAATGTGTTTTTGACAAAATGACATTAGCCCCCACACACAGAAAATAATTTACCAAAATCAGGAATTATCGGATTTTAATGAAAATTTCAGTGTTTATTTATCACTGAATGATCTGATCTTTATAATGCATTATTTATTTTATTTCAAAATTCCTCATTTTTTTCAGGTCACTTAATTTGACCCCTCCTTATGTTGGGAGCGTAACATTTTTGCGAGTTGGTCATTTTCGATACTAATTAGAGTATAAATAGAGATAAAAGACCGAAGTTATGAATAGAAAAAAAAATTTACGGTGGCTTTTCTATGAGAAATAAGTACCGAAAATTGAAAAAATAAATATAAAAAATAATAATAATTAATTTTTTGGAGATTTCTTTTTACTCATTTCGATAATTATTTAATTGGCTATTATCTTATAAAGAAAAAATTATACATTGATATTTTTTATGCTTAAAAGGGGGGAGGTACATTTTCAATAGAGTTTTTCTTCAAAACTTATTACTTTATGTGTCTAAAATAAGATTTGCATTGAATAGATATTTATTTCTAGAATCTAAAAATATAACATTTTAACTTAACATCAGCTTTTCGCATTTAAATGAATTTTATATATTAATTTTCATAGCAAAGATACTAAATTAAAGTTTTGAAATAAATAACTGATGCATTATAAAATTCATTAATTGATAAATCATACTGAAAATTTCATTAAATCGGATAATTACCTGATTTTTGGTCAATTTTTTTGCAATCGCGAATGTACATAAAATTGTAAACAAGTGCGTAAAAAAAAAATAGAAAAATAGACAAAATGGCGGATCGCGTCGAAATTGACCAAAACAAATCGTTTTTAAATCTATCAAAAATAAACTGCATATGTAATGATATTTTTCTTTTTTTTTAATGATGGTTATTATGTTACTACTTATCGATTTTGACAAAGTTTGACCTTAAATAATGGATTTAATTATTTTTTAATTCGCTTTTAAATTGTAGCAGATGACAAAATTGCCAGTGCCTAGTGTTTACTCCATAAATCACTAATGTCTCACTTGAATTAAAACATATTTCTCTACAAAATTTAACCCTAAACCGGCACCATAAATTAATTGTAGGTAACTCATACAATAAAAGGCCTGACATATAGATGCGCCACTAAATAAAAAAATCCATATGATTTTTTAAATAAAGTACTAATCTTCAAATAGCAGTGTCAAAATTTGAGCCCAATCAGATTATTAGTTTACAAATTACAGTTATTTAAGTGAAGCTACTGTTGCAATTTCAAAACAATGGAAATCTGAATTTCGTGTGTTGATAAAGCATTGCTTTCTGATAGGAAAAATACTGGTCCAGCAAGCAATGGCTTGATAAAGTTTTATTCGGACTCTGCTCAGTGGTGGCATGCACAGGTCGCCCAAATTCGGCAGTTATCCTGGAAAACACCAAAAACTCAACAAACTTGTTTTGGCAATCATAAATTGAAGTTACGTGAGATAGAAGAGGAGTTGAAAATATCAGCTGTGTTCAAAGTGGGTGCCGTTTTTGCTCACAGTTGATCAAAACAATGCGTTGACGATTCACAGAACTGTTTCAACGCAACAAAAAGGAGTTTTTGCACATGAATATGTGACAATAGATGAAACATGGATCCACACTTCAAGTCAAATCGGAAGTCAGCTGAGTGGACAACAGCAGGTGAAATCTGTCCAAAGCTACCAAAGATGCAGGCATGGTTTTGCTTCTGTATTTTGGGATGCGCAAAGGTATCGATTACCTTGAGAAAGGAAGATCTATCAATAGCGAATATCATATAGCATTATTGGTGCGTTTGAAGCACAAAATCACAGAAACAGTCACAAATAAAGATGTTAAAAAGGTTCTGTTCTTTCACCAGACAATGCACTGTGTCACAAGTCAATCGCAACGATGACAAAACTACATGAATTGCACTTCAAATTGTTTCCACACCACCTATCTCCAGATCTGGTCCCAGTGGCTACTGGCGGTTTGCAGACTCAAAGAATGCTCCAGGAAAAGAGATTTGGTTCAATGAAGAAGTGATATTGGAAACTGAGGTGTATCTTGAGTCCAAAGACAATCATTCTACAAAAAGGCATCAATTATTAGAGAAGCTTGGAATCAGTGTATCACTCTAGGAGGAGATATGTGATGAATATAGTTATTTTGCCTAAAAGTTGTGTTTTATTAGTTTAAGCCGGACTTATTGAGTGATGTATTAGGGCCAAAATTTAACATGTTTTTAACTCCCCATGATGAATTTAAAATTCAACACAATTTTGAAAAAATAATATTTAGGGCAAGTTAAGTAATTGAAAAAATTAGAAATTTTTAAAATAATAACTAATGCATTATAAAATTCATTCATTGATAAATCAACACTGCAAATTTCATAAAATCGAAATTCCCTGATTTTGTAATTTTTTTTTTCAATCAGGGATATTGATTTGATTTTGTAAAATACGTCTATAAACATCAACATTTTTGGTACCTAAAGTAATAAAATGATTGAAATTCCAAAAGGATTTTTGAATTTTACTAAAAATCAAATACTTTTTTATGATTTTTTTTTTTTTTTTTCTAGATTTGAAATATTTATGATCTTCAATCGTGGATTTTTTCCTGAATTTTACATTGAGCCCTCCAGTTTTAAATTATTTAATTAAAGATGTTTCTCTTTTTACATGATTTATTTCATCGAGTTAGAAATTTAAAGAATTATTTTTTATTATTTGTAAGTTTAGTCTCTGTTTAAGGAAAAAAAAAAAAATAAGTGCACATTTACAGTTTTAAATTTTTTTTAATTTTAAAGTAAGAGGAAGGCGATTTCATACCAAATTTTGGCAGATCTAATTAATTGTGACTTTGTTTCCAAGCCAAAATTTGTGACTTTTTTTTTTTCCCTGCAATGGAAATATTTCAGCTGTTCATTGTTATGCTTTTGTCTTGTCTGAATGATGATTTGATTTTAAAACTTGTAGATTATTCTGTGTTAATGGTTTTTGTTTTTAATTCTAGGTGCCTGTTTATCTACCAATCTTGTTGCATGTCAGATGAGAAAAAAGGACCAAATTCGGATTACATTGTGATCTATGTTTAATAATCGTAACCCAAATGGTAATTATGACCTTTATTATAAATTATAGAACACAAAAACTTACTTGTTTGTCCTAATGTTAATGGTTTTAAAAATGAGCAATGAGCCCTGTCGTACTGAGCCTTAGAATATACTGACTGCACCTCTGCAGAGGGGTCAGATCCCCCCCCAATGGTGCACTGTTTGGCCATGGCCGAGACGACCCATGATGCTTAAGATGGAATCCTTGGGGCACTGAGCAGTCCATGACATGCGAACACTTCCACTTTAGCCGCTTACTTAGGTTAGATAGGCAGGTCGGAGAGGCCCCTCAATCAAATTGGCTGGTTTATGTCAAGCCCTCTAGCACTATATTATGTCCAAAGTTTTCAATCCTTGATGGCGGTAATATGCATTTCACTTAGCAACTAATTACCCTTGGGAAGATAATTATGATCACTCTCCTCCAGTTTGGATAAGATTCGTAGGGCAGGACTGGCCTCTCTACCTTGTTTAGGGCAACCGGTCTAGGAGAAGAAACTCTGATTCAAACCTGTTGACACTCTGCTTAGAAATTGACCCTTGTGTTAATCCTGCTTCTGTTGTGAAGGGGTGGGAAATATTTATTATTGTTCTCAACCCAGCCCTGTTGGCAGCCCTAACCCTTTTTATCATATGGAGTGCTAAGAGGCTGGTGCTGAGGGTCTTTATGTCCTGGGTTTGACATTTACACTCTAACTTGATGGTGAAGTCCATTTGATTGTCTGAGGAATGTGGACACCCCCCTTCTCATCATTTTGCTCCATTGTCCACACTGACCTGGACGTGGTATTACCTATTAGGATCCGATCTATGGGCTTTTAAATAGAAAAAATTGTATTATAACAAGAAATTGAGTATCCATCAAGATTAATTTATTTCAAAACGTTCTGTTGGCATTTAAAGGACCCACCAAGTTGAAGCTAAAACAAACAAACCAAAACTTAAAATAGCATGCTCAGAGACTCTTAAAACGTATCATTTGTACTTTGGCGTTGAAAATGTTTATAAAATTGCTTAAATCGCCATTTTAAAGTTGATCAACACAAACTGATGGGAACAGTAACTTAGTTATGACAACATAGATGCACTATGACTCCCTTGAAGGGAGAAAAGGGGAAAATGGCGTTTCTACTCGTTTTAACAGTTCAGTGAGCCAGGGTGAACCATTGGCTATTTTTAAGATTTTTTAAATGTAACAGGCATATGTGCAATTTTTAATCTTGATTTGGGCGTTAATACACGTTTTTTTACAATTATGTTTCTATCTTTTTTTTTTCAAAGGTTACCAGTGTTTTAAAGTTGCCATAGTTTTATCAAATAATTAATGTTAAAATTTGTGCATGCAAATTTATAATCCAAATTGTTGTGCAATATTTTTAAAATGGCTTAGCTTAGGTATTTACAACCCCCGCACAAATCAGGATCGGAATCAGGTCATTTCTAAAAGCAGAGTCTAACAGTTTGAATCAAGGGTTTTCCATCTCCAAGACAGGTGCCTAACAAGGTTGAAGAGCCTAGCTCTGCCCTACTATTTACCCATAGGCTGGAAGAGTATAGTTGGATTCATACCTCCAAGCGGTTATATCGACGCTATGGAAATGCAAACTGCTTGTCCAGGATTTATTGAACTCCGGTGTACGAGTCCATTGTCAAATTCAACCTTAATCAGTTTTTAAATTCACAATTCTCGGATTTTTTACAGGCCCAAGCTTAAACAATATTTTATTTATTGAAAGAAAAGAAAATTATCTCTTATAAATTATGGAATTTTAAGTTGTTTTTATCCATTGCATTATTTTTCTTTACGGCGAGTTAAAACAGTTATTTTTCTTCCAACCGCAAGTAACACGAAATAGATTTTTCTTTCTCAAATAAAATTACAGGTAATTTATTTTTGTAAAATTTAGTGGCTATCTTTATCATTTCATTGAAATTTGACATTTAATTAGCCCACAGCTTAAATACAAGTAGTGAACTTAATTTTTTCTTTTATGACATTAGAACACAGGAAAATATGATAGAAAACGTAGGGATTTATTCAAAAGTTTAGATAAAACAATTTAAAAGCATTATATCACTAATTACTAGATATCTAAGAATTATTTTCTAATATATATGTGTTATTTAGAATGTTGTATAAACTGTCAGGGTTTATCTTAAGTTTTCAGTTTTGGGAAGAAAGAAAAAAACAACTTAAATTACGAGGAGGAAATGTAAACAAACTCAGGCAATCATTGCGAACCATGGTTTGTGTAAACAACATATGTAAATAGGTAATCTATTTCTATTCATTATTCAACATAGCATTTAGAAATGGTATTTTTTTTAAAGTTCAAAGTTGATGTTTATATATTAATTAATATATATAATATGTATGCATGCATGTAAAGATGAAAATGTCTTGAAACAATTCTTGTGTAAACTTAAAAAAAAAATATCCTCTATATCGGTACCTCTATTCTTTAATAATTGGTTACAGCATAGAGATACATTACAATGAGTGCAGAATCAGAAAAGAACATTATAATTTTACATAAATGCAAGATTTTTCTCAAAATTGCTCTAAATTTAAAAAAATGGTGCAGAAAGTACTGAATATCTTGTATCTAATTGAATTGATCGGGATTTGATTATATTGTTTTTACCCCAAATTTTGGGGCTTTTAAATTCTTCCATAACTTTGACCACTGGGGATATTTGCCATAATTCAAACAGTCTGAACTCCATTTACAAAGGTCTATTTTAACTAACAGTGAAATAAATAACAATAACTCAATAAAACAAAATAACTGGGAATGCTAATCTACTAAGGTCAGTGTTAGAAATTAACACACAAACTGCACATGGTTGGTTTTCCTATTCTTTGTAGATAATAGTAAAAAAATCATCTTTGCTTCAAATGAAGTCGTATAT
>CM042138.1:153509287-153517085 GCA_023376005.1 Doryteuthis pealeii | reverse complement strand
AGATCATTATATATTATAAGTTACTATAGCTATAAATAAAATGTGCTCTATATCAGTACTAGCGGTATGTATGTCTAAGCTAGGTTTGGTTGTTGTAAACAGATTCAACAGCTTATGCAATCTTTCAAATCAGACACTTGGTGTGAGATTGCATAGGCATGAAATTGACAGTTACCAAGCTTGCTGTTGACTATGCAGATGTTACAACTACTTTTCATTCCTTCCTAAATAGAAGCATCAGTATCATCATAGATCACTGCTACAACCAACAGACTCCTAGGTCATTTAGTACATATGTGTGTGTGTATGTATATATATATATATATATATATATATATATATATATAATATATATATATAAGTTAAAAATGGAAATGATCCAACAATTCTTTATTCATTTTATCCTCTCAAAGTATATACATATATATAAGTGCTGTTTGAGAGTATCTGTAATAAATTATCAAAGTAGCCAAAAAGTGTGGATACCTTCACCACTATAAAACAAATTATGTGCATGTAGATCAGTGGTTCATGCCTTCAACTGAACTGATGGGTACTCATATGTCGAGATTGACACTAAGAGTCTATCACACACACACTAAATTTTAAATGAAAAATATTAATTGCAACAGGTCAGTTTCACGTTTTTCATGATCATTAGGTGATAGCTGCTTTCTGAGTTTTTTTTTCAAATTCACTGTATCAATTACCTAACCTCCTCCCCTTCTTGTAGGTATGGCCAACATTTTAATACAACAACACCTCCCATTTCCTTTAGACTTTTATAAAAATTCAAATATGCAATTGTTACTTATTCTAATTTTTCCCCCTTAAGAACAGAGCTCTAAACTTACATATAAATTTCTTTCTATGAAGTTCTTAATTATAACAATGAAATAAATCCTGTTAAAAAAGACCCATATCTTTAAGAGAAAAAAAAACTGGTAAAAATGCCCCTTTTAACAGATTGATTTGTGAAATTCTTCTGTTAAAGACTGTAAAACAAAGATTTTTTACATGTGATTTTTAACCCCCCCCCACACACACTTCAACAAGCAAAAATTACATTATGTTTCATTCATTTTCTCCGAATTTTGTTGAATCTTAATCATGGGTGGGAGTAAAAAGGGGAAATTTGGGCCATACCTACCTTGTATTTACTTCACATTTTCCAATATCAATTCAAATTTAGTAAAGTATATACTTTTTAAAGATATACAATAAACAATCTTTAAAACATTTCTATATACATGTACACATTCATAATATAATTGGGCTTAGGTACAAAATATTTACAGGATTTATAATAATGAAGTTATTAATATTTTTCCATATTTTTTTATATAGCAATGAAAAATTATTAAAAGAAACGAATGAAAAGAAATAAGAACTTTTATGTTTTAGAATTCACCAAGTAATTGAATAATAAATGTCAATAAAAAGAAATATATTCCAGTTAAACAGAAAATGACAAATCATACACATTACACAAAACCAATTCTAACAATTGAAAACCACAAGTATACACACCACACACACACACACACACACCACACTAAACAAAACAAAAACAAACACACACAAGAATACCAATAAATCTAATTCGGGTACTTGTTTAAAATTGGTTATCTGTTCAGTAGGGTAGGTTGATTTTCACTTTTTTTAATAATATCAAATTACATGAAACATTGAAATTGTGTATTCGTCTATTAAGTACTGAACACCAAAAAATTAGATCTTGAACTTTGTACAATTTTTAAGGAAATGGCATCAAATATCATAGACAAAAAATGCACTTGAAAAATCTTCGATTTCGACAGGTTTGAATTCAGAGGTTTTATTCTCCTAGACTGGTTGCCATTCATTCAAGGTTAAAAGCAAGGAGATAATAACATAGAATACTGAACACAGTTTAACACTGAGAATAAAAAGTTCTGATTTCCAAGAAGGTTCCCAAGTTTGAAGAAAAGTTCCAGAGTTCAAAGAAACACTTGAAAGCAAGTTGTGTAGATAAAAATTAAAGATTTAAGGACAATATTCAGGACAAATAATCCAAATTATCAAGCCTCATCTCATAAATTCAGAGAAATAGTTTTTAAAAGCAGAATCTGCGCTACTATCTATGTATAGCTGGAAAGGAGAATAATTGGATTCATACCTTTCCTCAAGGTATTTAAGAACAAAGTAGAATAACATTTTCAATGGGTTTTTCCCTCTTTCTTAAGATTTACTGTTGGAGTTTGGGGGTTTAAAGATCTTGTAACTTTAAAACTTAAAACTTAAAGTAGTATTCCATATTGTACAATGTGATGTGAATATACTTTGTGTATACATTTCTTTGCATTTCTGAACAAATACCGTTGTAAACATTTATCAAGTAGCAATCTGATCATTTCATGACTTATTGAATGAATTCATCATAAAGCATGCTAATCAAGCAGAAACAAAGATGAGGATAATTAGTTTAAATAAAATGAATGCTAAAAGATCACACAAGGGTTCAGAATAGTTATTTGGTTTTTAATCATTTAGTGTTTGATGGTAAATCATAAAATGGGTAAGGAGTTTATGTATTATGGTGACCCTCTTTCCTACCACCAACAACTTCAGCACTTGGCTATATCAAAATATGGCCACCAGAGGAGGTCAGAAGATCAACAAACAAATACAGAGATATTTAGTCCAGGTTATTTAATAGATCAATGTGAAAAAAAAAGTTTTTTTTAACTTTTAATTTTTGGTAAGCAGATGTTTGTAATATTGTCTGTGTTTAGGTTGCTAGGAAAATAGTTATGTATTTTACTGCTATGAATTACACTGGCCTGCGATTTTTTCAAGTTTGAATATATAATAACTGATTTTAAGGCAGTTTTTAACGCTGGAATGCCAAAAATCCTACTAATCTTTTTTAAGATACTCAAGCTCTTATTTAAATTATAGAAGAGTATTATAACTATTTATTGACAAGTTAGAGTTCACAGGCTTTTGATTCAAGTGTTATTATATGTACAACTTGTGAAGTATTCAAACACATCTTAAAAAACCCAGACCTGACCAAACCACAAATGAGTTGGTACTTTGAATTCAGCATTAAAATGTTTCAATCCATAATCACTTGGTAAACCTTTGACCTTTAGAAAAATATCTTTAATGCTGGCCAGTGTTATGAGTCAACCAACAAAGGCAGAACCAAGATTAAATGTTTCAAAACTGCATCTAAAATTATTCAAGAGCATACTCTGCAAAACAAAGCTGAGAAAAGATAAGATTGTTAGGATGAGAGGTTCTTCCACATCCTTCATATTCACCAGATTTAGCATCTACAGATTTTCATTTGTTTTGGTCACTAGAACATTTCATAATTGGCAGAGCATTCAGAAACAAGGAAGTTGAAAAAAATCTTTCAAACTTTTTGTCTGGGAAAAAACTACATATTTCTTTAAACATGGAATTGACTTTGAGTTTTGTTTAATGGAATATCAACCTCTGTGGGTCATAGGATTTGTTTTTCTTATGGGTTTTGGTCTTTAGAATATGGGTTTTATGGTGGTATTTGGTTATGTTTAGTTAGTATTGGTGAACGGACCAGTTTGATTAGATCTTGTTGAAAAGTTTTTTTTAGAAAATTCAAAGATGTCTTCTGGTTTGATATTTTTGAAGATGTCTCTGAAGTTGTTTGCCCAGTAATATTTGGTGCGGGTTTGTCTGAGAGTTTTGCAGTTTAGGAGGATATGTTTAATAGTGAGCGGTACCTTGCAAAACATGAAATTTAAAATTTGTCTTCCCATGTCCATTTACCACAGAGGATATAAAAACAAATGTAAGTTAAATTTATTTCACTTTCTAAGCACTCTAATATTACTTAAGAGAATTAAAAAAAAAAAAATACTGTTTTGCTCACTTTTAGACTAAGCCATAAAGTGTAGCCACTTCTATTTATTCGAGGGTTTAAAATTGACCTTCTAGGTCAATATATTCATAACTTTGCCAAAATTACCAATTAAACTTGCACATCTCCAATTTAGAAATTGGATATCTTTAATGCTTTCTTGCAAGAAGCAATCTAAAAAAAAATCATAAAGGTAGTAATTCTTTTTTCATTCTTTAATAATATATACTAGGAAGTGCTACCCAGCATTGTCTGGGTAAGAAGGTGGATAATAAAAAAGTTAGTCTCGCCGGATCCATTGATTGTTTTTGTCTGTACATAATTGATTTATATTTTAATCACGAATGCAACCAATGACTTTCCCTTCTCTTACTATTTCAAATCCTATTTTTAAATATCTTTCCAGATTAATAGAATCTTCATTATTTTGCACAAAAAAGCAATCCTGGGATAGTGAATTGTATAATATTTACGAATTGTTGTTGTTTTATTTCATAGTCTCCGGACACACACATACATTTACATACAAACACAACTGCCTTTTATATATGTACTAGAGGTAGGCTACCCACTGTCACCCTGGATAGCGTTGGTGGTGGGTTAAAAAGTAGTCTCGCAGATTCCATTATTGTTGAATCGTTGAGTAGGATCCTTGCCGGATTGCCCCATTAAAATCCCCTATGTTAAAAAAGACTAAGTGTTGACCAGCACTTTCTAAATAGAAAAATTAATGGTCTCTATTTAAAATATTAAATGCAAAAAAAAATTTCCATGCTGTTACTATTTTAAATTTTTATTGTTTTAATTTCTTCATGATATTAAATCAGTTAATTTTGCCTCAAAAAGCAGATCTGGTATAGTGAATGTTGTATATATATTTTACTTTGTTCATTAATTGTCTATTTCATAGTTTCCTCCATTACATACACATACATACATACACACAAACTGCCCTTTAATATATGTACAGATGGTGGAAAGTTGGATTCACAAACCATTGTTAATGAGTTTGTTTCTCATTAGGCACCATACTTTTGCCCTTGCGCACATCTAGAAAGCTTAGTAAATAACTATATAATAGATAGATAGATAAACATATTTGAACTAATTATTAACTAAAAGGTTTATATTTCATACTAAGTATTTATTGATCGCAAACCTTTATTAGTCTATTTACTAAGTTAAGTTTAGTTGGCCACAAGGCAGAAAGTAATAAACTCATTAGTAATGGTTTGCTAGCATAGCTCATTAACCATAACACAATGCCAAAGTGCTATTAGCAGACAATAAATTTCAATGTTGGCCTTTAAATATGGTATGAAGGCAAAGACATAAGTTCAAATCCTGGACAAGGCGGTTTGCATTTCTAACCCAGTTATAAAACAAACAAAAACATTTACCTCCAAACTTATTCATTTTACGAATCATACAAACAAAAACGAAGGATTTGGCATAATTAGCCCCACAAGATTTTGTATAACCATTAAACCAAATAAAATAAAATGTAAAAAATTAAATCCACGGCATTATTATCTACTCAGAGATAACCAATCTACATAAAAATAAATGTAAATTCTTTAAACTTACAGAATATTTTTCTAACAAACTTCATAATATTAGGAATTTATATAATCTATAATTGCTCATAATCATATATTGATCTGGTGTTTCGTACGACTGCTATCACTTGCAATACCCCGGGTTAAAAAAATGAGACCGTCCAAATCATCTTAAAAGATGAAATGCAAATTAAATCTTGATTTATCTGGTTAATGGTTTATTTGCCAAATTTTATTCTTATGAATGTCGTCACCTCAGTTAAATTAATGGACCATTATGTTTTTATTATAAGAAAGAAAGAGAGAAAAAGGACATACTACACAGAAAAAAAAGTAATAAGAAAGAAAGAAAGAAGAGTAGGGGGAAGGATAAAGAGCAGGGGTTGAGTGTGGAAAGCAATGACACTAATTTGTTTAATCGAACACAATGGAAAAGATTAAAGAATGAAGAAGAAAAGAAAAGTGATGAGAAAGTTAAATCAAAGTTATTTCTTTTTTACATATGAACAAATGCAATAGCTCTTAAGTAACATCAAAAGGTTGTAATGATTAAATTATCATACTGCTGCGTATATCACAGGTCTGCTAGTTATTGATAATTTTGACTAGTCTTCATCTTTTGAATTTTATTGATCTTTTCATCAAAATTTCATTCAGAGACGTCATTCCTATGATTAGTGGGGAAAATCACAAACTGGAAACAATAAATAAAAAACTCACACGTGGAATTTATTTCTTTATTTCCCTTTTCCCCACTGTCATAAAGTGACAACTCTGATAAAAATTCTCTAGAATTATAAAATGAAGGGATACTAAAGTCAAGATATTTAATGGATAATTAACATCTAAAAATAATTAGATAAATCTTCCATGAGGGGCACTATCAAAACTATTATAATATTAAACCCTTTCAGATGACATAGGTGCTCCATGTTTAAATTATTAATAAAAAAATTTTGAGATTCTTATATGTAATTTTAGATAGGAAATAATAACTTTTAAAATATTGCGTTACCCATTTTAGAGTCGTTGAAATTAGGCACATAAATGGCCATTTTGTGGATGGTTTGCCAGAGTCAGTATTTTTTAAAACACCGTGGAAAACTGTAAACTTTTGTGTCTAAAATCCAAAGTCAAATAACTAGCCAAAGACATGGTTTATCTGGTAAATTGGTCCTGAGTTATGACCAATACATTTGAAACAAGCAGTCAAACCAAAAAATAACTAAAACAAGCAGTAAGAGTAGGGTCTCAAGTTTTCTTTCCTGCTATGATTGGTGATCCCAAACCAAAACTTCAATTAGACTTATTATTTAAAGGAGACAACCTAAAGATACTTTACCTGTCTAATTATCCCTACCCACACAACCTGTTCACCTGCCTCCTAATACAAGGCCTATAACCATTGAACTCAGGTAATACTGTTTACTGTATAAATCTTACCTTCAGCAAATTTACTCCCTAAGCAACATGGATTCTTAAAGAGATGTCATCATTGTGGTTAAATGACATTCTACCTAATACATAGCTGGACAGGTTTTGAAGAGGGAGGTCCAACGCTTCCAAACAAACAAATTTTTAATTTCATACCAATTAAAAGGAGGCTTATTTTTGAACTCACAGTTTTTACATTCAGTTGTTTGACAAAACTTTTTTATTCATATTGATTTGGATTTTTGTATCATATAGAGATTAAAAAAAAAAAAAAAATTTCTAGCAGGAGAGATTTTTTAACCATCAAGTGGGGCTTTTCAATTAAAAACTATACCCCTCCACTTTTAGGTATTCCCAATGTTTTCTCGCAGAAAGCAATCTCAAAAAGTCAGGAAAGTTTTTTTCATTTTTCTTTTAAAATTGTGTATATATATATATATATATATATATATTATATATAATATTATATATACATACACACACACACACAGTTGATAGGTATGTGTCCTGCAATCCTTGACGCAGAAAGAAAAATCTTAAAGGATGCAGTAAAATCATATACATGCATCCAGTGCTGTTCTTTTTCTTCCCTTACCAACTGTAAGTACATTTCATAGTTCAGTTACAGACAGAAAAAACACACAATCTCCATTATAAGAGATGTGCATATACATAGAAACAATCCATGAATTACTATGCAAAAGATTCAAGTTGTCCTTATAATTAAAGAAAAAAAAGAAAAAAACACAGTTCAGTAGTCTGATTCTTCAGACTACTATGTCACCAAGTTATATTGTGGCCTATTAAATCAATAACCAATGCTAGGATAACAAGACCTGCCCAAAATAAAGTTCCCACATATTTTTCATTACTTACACTCTAATGTTCATGTGCAGGAGTCCATAGGCGAGAACAT
>CM042138.1:153471787-153504287 GCA_023376005.1 Doryteuthis pealeii | reverse complement strand
ATTAACAGCAAAGGCTAATCACAGACACTCTGACATATACTACAGGAAGATTAGGATTACCAAGTGGATTCTTTGGATTAACAGCAAAGGCTAATCACAGACACTCTGACATATACTACCAGGAAGATTAGGATTACCAAGTGGATTCTTTGGATTAACAGCAAAGGCTAATCACAGACACTCTGACATATACTACCAGGAAGATTAGGATTACCAAGTGGATTCTTTGGATTAACAGCAAAGGCTAATCACAGACACTCTGACATATACTACCAGGAAGATTAGGATTACCAAGTGGATTCTTTGGATTAACAGCAAAGGCTAATCACAGACACTCTGACATATACTACCAGGAAGATTAGGATTACCAAGTGGATTCTTTGGATTAACAGCAAAGGCTAATCACAGACACTCTGACATATACTACCAGGAAGATTAGGATTACCAAGTGGATTCTTTGGATTAACAGCAAAGGCTAATCACAGACACTCTGACATATACTACCAGGAAGATTAGGATTACCAAGTGGATTCTTTGGATTAACAGCAAAGGCTAATCACAGACACTCTGACATATACTACCAGGAAGATTAGGATTACCAAGTGGATTCTTTGGATTAACAGCAAAGGCTAATCACAGACACTCTGACATATACTACCAGGAAGATTAGGATTACCAAGTGGATTCTTTGGATTAACAGCAAAGGCTAATCACAGACACTCTGACATATACTACCAGGAAGATTAGGATTACCAAGTGGATTCTTTGGATTAACAGCAAAGGCTAATCACAGACACTCTGACATATACTACCAGGAAGATTAGGATTACCAAGTGGATTCTTTGGATTAACAGCAAAGGCTAATCACAGACACTCTGACATATACTACCAGGAAGATTAGGATTACCAAGTGGATTCTTTGGATTAACAGCAAAGGCTAATCACAGACACTCTGACATATACTACCAGGAAGATTAGGATTACCAAGTGGATTCTTTGGATTAACAGCAAAGGCTAATCACAGACACTCTGACATATACTACCAGGAAGATTAGGATTACCAAGTGGATTCTTTGGATTAACAGCAAAGGCTAATCACAGACATCTGACATATACTACCAGGAAGATTAGGATTACCAAGTGGATTCTTTGGATTAACAGCAAAGGCTAATCACAGACACTCTGACATATACTACCAGGAAGATTAGGATTACCAAGTGGATTCTTTGGATTAACAGCAAAGGCTAATCACAGACATCTGACATATACTACCAGGAAGATTAGGATTACCAAGTGGATTCTTTGGATTAACAGCAAAGGCTAATCACAGACACTCTGACATATACTACCAGGAAGATTAGGATTACCAAGTGGATTCTTTGGATTAACAGCAAAGGCTAATCACAGACACTCTGACATATACTACCAGGAAGATTAGGATTACCAAGTGGATTCTTTGGATTAACAGCAAAGGCTAATCACAGACACTCTGACATATACTACCAGGAAGATTAGGATTACCAAGTGGATTCTTTGGATTAACAGCAAAGGCTAATCACAGACACTCTGACATATACTACCAGGAAGATTAGGATTACCAAGTGGATTCTTTGGATTAACAGCAAAGGCTAATCACAGACATCTGACATATACTACCAGGAAGATTAGGATTACCAAGTGGATTCTTTGGATTAACAGCAAAGGCTAATCACAGACACTCTGACATATACTACCAGGAAGATTAGGATTACCAAGTGGATTCTTTGGATTAACAGCAAAGGCTAATCACAGACATCTGACATATACTACCAGGAAGATTAGGATTACCAAGTGGATTCTTTGGATTAACAGCAAAGGCTAATCACAGACACTCTGACATATACTACCAGGAAGATTAGGATTACCAAGTGGATTCTTTGGATTAACAGCAAAGGCTAATCACAGACATCTGACATATACTACCAGGAAGATTAGGATTACCAAGTGGATTCTTTGGATTAACAGCAAAGGCTAATCACAGACACTCTGACATATACTACCAGGAAGATTAGGATTACCAAGTGGATTCTTTGGATTAACAGCAAAGGCTAATCACAGACACTCTGACATATACTACCAGGAAGATTAGGATTACCAAGTGGATTCTTTGGATTAACAGCAAAGGCTAATCACAGACACTCTGACATATACTACCAGGAAGATTAGGATTACCAAGTGGATTCTTTGGATTAACAGCAAAGGCTAATCACAGACACTCTGACATATACTACCAGGAAGATTAGGATTACCAAGTGGATTCTTTGGATTAACAGCAAAGGCTAATCACAGACACTCTGACATATACTACCAGGAAGATTAGGATTACCAAGTGGATTCTTTGGATTAACAGCAAAGGCTAATCACAGACATCTGACATATACTACCAGGAAGATTAGGATTACCAAGTGGATTCTTTGGATTAACAGCAAAGGCTAATCACAGACACTCTGACATATACTACCAGGAAGATTAGGATTACCAAGTGGATTCTTTGGATTAACAGCAAAGGCTAATCACAGACACTCTGACATATACTACCAGGAAGATTAGGATTACCAAGTGGATTCTTTGGATTAACAGCAAAGGCTAATCACAGACACTCTGACATATACTACCAGGAAGATTAGGATTACCAAGTGGATTCTTTGGATTAACAGCAAAGGCTAATCACAGACACTCTGACATATACTACCAGGAAGATTAGGATTACCAAGTGGATTCTTTGGATTAACAGCAAAGGCTAATCACAGACACTCTGACATATACTACCAGGAAGATTAGGATTACCAAGTGGATTCTTTGGATTAACAGCAAAGGCTAATCACAGACACTCTGACATATACTACAGGAAGATTAGGATTACCAAGTGGATTCTTTGGATTAACAGCAAAGGCTAATCACAGACACTCTGACATATACTACCAGGAAGATTAGGATTACCAAGTGGATTCTTTGGATTAACAGCAAAGGCTAATCACAGACACTCTGACATATACTACCAGGAAGATTAGGATTACCAAGTGGATTCTTTGGATTAACAGCAAAGGCTAATCACAGACACTCTGACATATACTACCAGGAAGATTAGGATTACCAAGTGGATTCTTTGGATTAACAGCAAAGGCTAATCACAGACATCTGACATATACTACCAGGAAGATTAGGATTACCAAGTGGATTCTTTGGATTAACAGCAAAGGCTAATCACAGACACTCTGACATATACTACCAGGAAGATTAGGATTACCAAGTGGATTCTTTGGATTAACAGCAAAGGCTAATCACAGACACTCTGACATATACTACCAGGAAGATTAGGATTACCAAGTGGATTCTTTGGATTAACAGCAAAGGCTAATCACAGACACTCTGACATATACTACCAGGAAGATTAGGATTACCAAGTGGATTCTTTGGATTAACAGCAAAGGCTAATCACAGACACTCTGACATATACTACCAGGAAGATTAGGATTACCAAGTGGATTCTTTGGATTAACAGCAAAGGCTAATCACAGACACTCTGACATATACTACCAGGAAGATTAGGATTACCAAGTGGATTCTTGGATTAACAGCAAAGGCTAATCACAGACATCTGACATATACTACCAGGAAGATTAGGATTACCAAGTGGATTCTTTATTAACAGCAAAGGCTAATCACAGACACTCTGACATATACTACCAGGAAGATTAGGATTACCAAGTGGATTCTTTGGATTAACAGCAAAGGTCACAGACATCTGACATATACTACCAGGAAGATTAGGATTACCAAGTGGATTCTTTGGATAACAGCAAAGGCTAATCACAGACACTCTGACATATACTACCAGGAAGATTAGGATTACCAAGTGGATTCTTTGGATTAACAGCAAAGGCTAATCACAGACACTCTGACATATACTACCAGGAAGATTAGGATTACCAAGTGGATTCTTTGGATTAACAGCAAAGGCTAATCACAGACACTCTGACATATACTACCAGGAAGATTAGGATTACCAAGTGGATTCTTTGGATTAACAGCAAAGGCTAATCACAGACACTCTGACATATACTACCAGGAAGATTAGGATTACCAAGTGGATTCTTTGGATTAACAGCAAAGGCTAATCACAGACACTCTGACATATACTACCAGGAAGATTAGGATTACCAAGTGGATTCTTTGGATTAACAGCAAAGGCTAATCACAGACACTCTGACATATACTACCAGGAAGATTAGGATACCAAGTGGATTCTTTGGATTAACAGCAAAGGCTAATCACAGACACTCTGACATATACTACCAGGGATTAGGATTACCAAGTGGATTCTTTGGATTAACAGCAAAGGCTAATCACAGACACTCTGACATATACTACCAGGAAGATTAGATTACCAAGTGGATTCTTTGGATTAACAGCAAAGGCTAATCACAGACACTCTGACATATACTACCAGGAAGATTAGGATTACCAAGTGGATTCTTTGATTACAGCAAAGGCTAATCACAGACACTCTGACATATACTACCAGGAAGATTAGGATTACCAAGTGGATTCTTTGAACAACAGAAGAGCAATTGAACCCTAACATGGGCTTCACAAATTTTGAGTGTATTTATTCTATGTTATGACGATTTTGGGTAATGTGACGTAAGCAGTGATGTAATTTTTGTTACAGACAAAAACCAGAAGTGAATCTCCATTATTAATAGATAGGATATAACAAAAATAATTATTGAAAACTAATAAAGTTTTTTATTCTTAATAATATCATCAAATATAACTTATTCAAATATAAAACAGAGGAGTTCCCATGGTAACTAATGTGCTAGAATACAACATTGTAGTAAACGCTTTCAAACTTCAATCATGCAATTATGTTCACTTTTGGACTAATAAACTTAGGAGGAAACGTATGAAGCCATTATCCTCCCATTCATGGGTTAAATAGTACCAACGTCCAGTTTTGGCATTTATTAACCACCGAAGGTTGGTATGCCGTTAAACAAAGAAGCCACACCAATAAATTACCGTCTATATATATATATATATATATACATATATATTGACGAATCTTGAAAAGAAATGTTAGCTGAGAGAAAATTTAGCAGAGCACCTCATTTCACTATGTGGTGACATCCTATAGCCATTTCGCTCACTAGATTTGTCATCTTATGATTACTTCCTCTGGAGATACCTAAAGGTTTAAGTCTTTAAATGTCACAGAGGTAAAAATTTGTGTTTTCCATATGGTTTTTTTTTATGCGTTTTGAATGAATATGAACTTCAAAACAGTCAGAAATTATGTTGCATAGCCCTCTGATTAAGTTCTTCTATTGGTTCATATCAGTGTTTTTTTCCTGGATCAGGCAGGGTGTCTGCTTTCTTAGACTGGGGGTGTCTCTCTCTAAATTCTATCTTGCTCTGTTATTTTCAGGAACAACATACAGATATTTTCATGTGTACACACTTTTATTTACCCAATACATTCTTAATCCACACATACATTGAGGACAGAAAAACATGCCTGCCTAAAGAGCCACTGGACTTAACTCTTCTAAATTCTAATTCTACTTTTTCAGAATTTTGGGTTGAGAGTAGGGATGCTTTTTAGGGAGCATCTGAAGTTGATAATTTCCATGTCAGGTATTAATTAGATACAGCTTGAGTACTCTAATTTCCTAGAAGTGGTATGATGAGATCTATTGCTAGTTTCATCTAACAAATTATGATTTTATATATATATCCTGAACAGTGTAGGTGCAAGGACACAGCCCTGCTTCACTCCACTGCTGACTGGAAATGCCTCAGATCTTGTACCATTAAAACAGACTATGCTGTACATGTTTTCATGGAAAGAGATGATGATCCCAAGAAGTCTGGGCAGGCAGGCTATCTTCTGTAGCAGTTTAAAGAGTCCACTTTGGCTGACCAGGTCAAATGCCTTCATTAAATCTATGAATGTGGTGTAGAGTGGCATCTGCTTCTCCTGGCACTTTCCTGCAGCTAGTGTAGTAAGAAAATCTTGTCCACAATTGACCGGTTTGCTTGGAGGCCACACTGTGACGCCGGATAGACACAAGATGCAAGGGTCTGTAGTACGCCTTTAAGGACTACAGCAAGGGAGTCTACATACACACCAGAACTAACAGCAAGTTGATCAACATCACTCGCCTTTGAGCTAAGACTAAAGTCACAAAGGTTCTCATTCGGGAAATGCTATTTTCATACTCATGTCACAAGAGGAAACTGGACAATTTTTACCTCAGATGCCTACGCTAGCAGGACAAAGTATCCAATACAGACATGCTGGAATGAGCAAACATGAACAGTATGTTCACCATTATCTGCAAGAGATGCCTGGGCTGGTTTGGTCACGTCAGGAGGATGGACAAAAAGCAGCATTCCCAAAGACCTACTGTATGGGAAATTAGTAGAAGGCACTCAGCCAGTAGGAAGACCACGCCTGCGCTTTAAAGATGTCTGCAAGAAGGAGATGAAGACATGCCACATCAACACCAACACATGGGAGGCTAGTGCAGAAAACCAAGCGGTCCGACACCTTGTCAAACAAGGGACGAAAAGGAGTGAAAAAGAGAGGAAAGAAGCCGCCACAGAAAAGAGAGCCAGAAGGAAGGAGAGACAACAGCAACCCCAGCAAGCATCACTGTTTGTTTGCAGTTACTGCACCAGAGATTGCCATTCAAAAATTGGCCTGTTCAGCTACTCATGCAGATAAAGATTTTTAAAAATTGTGGACACTATGCCATCATCTTTAGCAGATGGAAGGATGCCAATAACAATATATATATATATATATATATATATATATATATATATATATATGGTGAATTTACTTGATGGAATCATTAATAAATTTCATAAACATGCTCTGTGCTTAGAAACTGAAATAGAGCTGGAATGAAACCTAAAATGTTTGACTGATTGATTTTAATGGCATGCAAATATAAAAAGTGCATAAAATCGTGCTGGATGCTACTATGGCAGAGCAGGTTTAAAAACTAGAATAGACAAATGAGAGTCCCCATTCCAGATGATCCTAAGTTCAAGGCTGTTGTCAGTCAAAATATATGACAGTGAATTTTCACTGTTTTATTGTTATTTTTAAACTGCTCTACACTACTTGCTGAAAATGATAGGTTACACCTCTTCATTACGTAACAATTACTCATTTTTTAGTTACCCCCGCCACACACACACACAACTCTAACCCTCCCCTTACTTCACTATCATTGGCCAGTTATGTAACAGCCAGCAATGTAGACACAAACACAGACTTTTTGGCAAGAGACAGCAGAACTCGTCCAGAGATTTGGAAAAATAATAATATCTCCAAAACGGCTCATTTGTGACAATTGGTCAATATAAGAAAAAGTCTTAGAATATCAAAATCGACTTAAAGAACATAGAATAATTGTTATGGATGAGAAAAGTGTAATAGTAAAATAATACCAAATATTCTTCTAGGGGACATATGTACCGCAAGTAGTTTATTATTTAACAAGTCCCTATCTCCAAGCAATGAGGTAAGAGATAAACAAAGGTTATGCTTTATCAATTTAGCAAATAAGGTCACAATATCTCAAGGCCTATCTTACAGTTTATCAATTTATTGTTAAAATAATTTAAAAAGTGAGATGGGACATTATCTCAAAACTTTGCTGAGAAAAAATGCCTTTTTAGATGGAAATAAGGTGAACGAAAAGAAAAAAGAAAAAAAAAGAAATGACCTTTGTGATCTTTAAGAAAATTTCACTGAAATAAAGGGAGGCTACTCCCATTTACATTTCACAAGAATTTTACTGAGCCATAAGATCTGCTGGTGTGAACACTCATCATCATCAAATCGAGCTGATAGCAAGAATTCCCATGACACTATCACCACCCATTCTTATCGCTCATTACTCCTGGTAAGTCCTCCGTGCGGTATCCAGTGTCAGCACAGAGCTTATCAATGTAAGTTTTTTGCTGGTTGGCCAATATTGGTTGGTCAATGTGTAAGTCTCCACAGGAGAACATCATTTATGAGTTCATCCTTACTTGGACGGTTTGTATGATAGGAGGTAAGTGGCTGTACAGCTGCTGTTTTGTGGGGTGCTGCTTCCAAGATTTGTTCAAGAGAGCATGCAATATGCTTGAGTAACTCCAATCTATCTTTTTCTCCAAGTCTTTTTATTAAAGTCCAAGTGGTGCAGTCATACAATAGCACTAACATGGCAACAGCTCAAAAGAATTCTCATTTTATCGAGAGATCACATTTCCATATGTTCTGTCTATAACAGTGCCTTTGCTATGCATATATTGACATTGCTTTGTGTAGATAAGATATTGCTACCTACGTATGAGAATTGGTCTACTAGTTTGAGAGGCTTGCCATCCAATGTGGAGATGTAAACAGGCTTAGGCAGGTGTATTTGCAAGAAGCACTAGATCCTCTGAGTAGTCCACATCTGTAATAGTTTCTGCAGGACATCATCTGCTTCTTGCCTTTTTTATAATGCAAGACCTCTTTCATTAGATCTAATGATGTTCATTTTACATAGCCAAGGCATATTATAAATAGAGATGATACTGATGTATCTCCTTATAGAACTCCAGTGACAATGTCAAAGAAATCTGTTACCATTTCTTTCAAGTCTTTGCAAAGTATCATTATGGTGGTAACAGTATCTTTGGGGAGACCATATGCTAGAAGAAGCATTTGCTAAGTTTAGCTTCATCTGGCACAAGGCCTCACAAAAGGGGCTCCTAAGTGAGAATCAAACTCACAACATTAATGGTCAGCAAAATTAGCTTAACTACTTTACTTTCCCACCTGAAAAAAAAAACAAAAAAAATATCAATCCTTTGGATCATATCCATGCCGGGAACTTTCCTTTCCTAATCCAATTGAGTATAATCTCAATCTTACAAGTTAAAGCGACAATTCTTCCAATCCATAGTTGTATCAGTGCTACTGTATGGCTACACCACTTGGACCCTAATGAGACACCTAGGGAATAAGCTAGATGGGAGTTGCACAAGAATGCTGCATGCAATCTTAAACAAATTGTGGAAACAACAACCACAAGAAAGCAGCTATATGGCCACTTGCCCCCTATCACACAAACCATTGAAGTGAGATGAACAAGACATGCTGGACATTGCTGGAAAAGTGAGGACAAACTCATAAATGACACTCTCCTGTGGAAACCAACACATGGGCACATCAGTGTGGGCCATTCAGCAAAGACCTACATTCGCTGATGCTGTACAAAGGACTTCATGAGAGCAAAGAATGATAGGGATCGTTGGGGAGAGGTTGTCATCGATATCCATGCTACTAGTGCAACATGTCACCTTGCATGATGTAATGGTTAGAAAGTTGGACTAACAAACCATTACTAGTGATTTCAAGTCTCACCAAGTACTTAATACAAATAACTGTGTCACAACTAACAAAGCTTAATAATGTTTTTAAAAAGTGACTTATTGTCAGTATCAGCCGGACAGTGAGGGAGTTTATTCCCTTTTCACTACCGTTAGACCAGGAAGATTGATGGGGTGTCACACCTACTATCAGCTACCCACTTTACCACACAAATCCAAACTGTGCTGCTCATACACTGAGCTGATGAGGGCCAGTATCGAACCAGGAGCATTGTAGTTCCAAGGTGGGTGCTCTACAAACAGAGCTAGACTGGCCAAGCAATTTTTATCGAAGACATTTCTTGCAATTATTTTTTTCTTCTTTTTCTTTTAAATAAAAGCTGACGTAAGTCCTGTATTTATTTAAAACTTTTTTTCTTCTTTTTTTTAAATATAAATTGATTAAATGCTCTCCTTATCTGTAAACGGCAAACAAAACACACACACACACAACATATCCTGTGCCGGCGAGATGAAAAAAAAAAAATTAATGGATTCCAGGGGGTCTTCCCACTCCCGGGCTTGCTCGCCTTAAAGAGGTAAGGGCTGGGTTTCATGTTCGGTGTGTAAGGTGCCCCTCAATGGGGAATGCCGACGGAATCGCCGCTACGTGAGGCTTGCTTCCTGCGTAGAGCCCCCACATTAAAAAAAAATGATCTTGTGTCTAGTATAGATAAAAAACAAATTTTAAATATTACCCAAATAGCTTTTACTTCAGACTAATAATAAAAATAATCGTGTGAATGCTGAAGACGATTACATAGTGATTTTATTTAAAATAAAACATTTTCCGGTGAGTAGGTTGGAGGTGGGAATACCTAAATGTTCAGCTTCAAATGACAACAAGATTATTCCAGGTAATTAATATTACAGGTTTGTAATTTATTTCGTGTCAATAATCGAGCAAGTGCACGGACTTATTTTTTGAAATTACTTAACTGATTTTTTTTTAAAGCTCAATAATAAAAGACTGGTTAACTTTTCATCGAAAATGTTTTAAGAAAGAAACAAAAAATGTATACTAAACTTTTCCTTTAGCGATAGTGAAGGAGACATCGTCACAAAACAATATTAATCGAAAAAATAAATAAATAGATTAGAAGTGAAGATCAAGAGTTAGAAACAAAGCCGCGTACCCGAATTGTTAAAAAATCTATCTTTGATCAATTTCAGATTGGTTTTATTTCTCAATGGAGTTTATCATTTTTTCACAATAGTACGAAATTACCAAAACAACAAAAAATTTAGAAGGAAAAAAAATCGAATCAGGAAAATAACAAAGAAAAACAACAAAAACAAATGGGAAATTGCCACTGCGCCCGCATGTTTTTCAAAACAAAAAAAACATCTCACCAGTCAATATATTCATACTATAAAGACTGAAATCCCGAATCTTACTTACTTTTGCAAGCTTCGCACCAAAATGCGCATCGAAGATCCTGGTAAAAGGACATTATCAGCGATTAAAAGTGGCAAACGTCGAGGAATGCTGATAGCCGACGCCATCTTGTTCGCTTCTATGACACGTGACCAGGTTGCAGCCGAAGTTTTATACTTCACTTAAAACGAAGATACTTCGCTTAAAACGTAATATATGATATCTAATTTTAAGATTCATATATCATTTCAATAATTTTGATGTCAATGAAAGATATTTTTAGTCTCGTTTATTATATCTATTAATACTATTAAAAAAATTCTCCTTTTTTTTTTTCGTTGGTTAGAAAATTTAAATGTTTATATGGATATTATTACAGTAGGCTATTTTGTAGGGTGAACACCGGCTAAAATAAGTTAGTGGTTTCGAACTATTGTTTTTATTTTATTTTAAGTTTGAGAGCGTAGATTATCATTAACTTATTAATTCGTGTCGATTCAATTTATGTTGTTGTTTTTTTTAGGAGGAGGGGTGTTTGTTTTGTTTTTCCAGTTAAATATGCACGTAAAAAAATGTCAACAAATAATTTTGTTTGAGTCTTTTGACAAAGTAAATCTTATGCAAAAGACAAAAAATAGCTTTGATTTTGCAAAACTTGATTTGATAAAAACATGAATTACGAAACATTAAAATAAAGGGATTAAAAGTAAACAAATTTCGTTTCGATTAGATGATTTTTGTCGAAAACATTCCTATTTTTACAATTACCCCCACCGCTTTATTTTTTTGAAGAAAAAAATCATGGCAGCAACTTTAAGGTCAATATCGTCGACATTTCAAAAACATGGAAAGACAATTTTTCAAAAGCGAATATTTTCACAAATTGAGCGACAAGGTAATGTATTGTTATCTATTCGAAATAAATCTATATTATAGAAATATGTCCAGCTTCTATTATATAACACATTTTTCTTTATCCTTGGTGAATAAACAGAAACACAATAATAAACTAAACGACAATTTATTTGTTTTGAAATTTTCCCCATTTAGAATTAAAGTTTAGAAAATTGCTTTTCACTAATATTACATTTGAAAAGGCGTATTTTATTCTACTGTTTGATTTATACTTGTTTTATTACTTTTATTCCTTCTCGTATATTAATTTTCAATTAAGAAAAAGTACGCTTCACTTTGTAAATTTTGGACTCAAACTTTTCTATTAAAATTGAGATCACTAATCTAAATCTCAAAACCAATTTGTATCAAATTTTGAATTTATCAGATGAAAATATTGTCAGTTATTTATTGAATTCGTATGTTCTTTCATTTGAGTCAACGTTGCGTCTAAATGAGTCGTGCATTGTTCACCTTTAGGTTAAGGTTAAATAAATACTAATAATGTGCTTAATTCCTCATCACTTTTAGGTGAAATATTGAATCCAGGTAAAAAAAATTTAAGTCACTGAAAAAAAAAAACGAATCTTAAATCAAAAGTGTTTACTAGCTACTGGCAAATTGAGCCTAAAATGTGTTTTTGACAAAATGACATTAGCCCCCACACACAGAAAATAATTTACCAAAAATCAGGGAATTATCGGATTTTAATGAAATTTTCAGTGTTTATTTATCACTGAATGATCTGATCTTTATAATGCATTATTTATTTTATTTCAAAACTTCCTCATTTTTTTTCAGGTCACTTAATTTTGACCCCTCCTTATGTTGGGAGCGTAACATTTTTGCGAGTTGGTCATTTTCGATACTAATTAGAGTATAAATGAGATAAAAGACCGAAGTTATGAATAGAAAAAAAAATTTACGGTGGCTTTTCTATGAGAAAATAAGTACCGAAAATTGAAAAATAAAATATAAAAAAATAATAAATAATTAATTTTTTGGAGATTTCTTTTTTACTCATTTCGATAATTATTTAATTGGCTATTATCTTATAAAAGAAAAAATTATACATTGATATTTTTTATGCTTAAAAAGGGGGGGGTACATTTTCAATAGAGTTTTTCTTCAAAACTTATTACTTTATGTGTCTAAAATAAGATTTGCATTGAATAGATATTTATTTCTAGAATCTAAAAATATAACATTTTAAACTTAACATCAAGCTTTTCGCATTTAAATGAATTTTATATATTAATTTTTCATAGCAAAGATACTAAATTAAAGTTTTGAAATAAAATAACTGATGCATTATAAAATTCATTAATTGATAAATCAATACTGAAAATTTCATTAAAATCGGATAATTACCTGATTTTTGGTCAATTTTTTGCAATCGCGAATGTTACATAAAAATTGTAAACAAGTGCGTAAAAAAAAAATAGAAAAATAGACAAAATGGCGGATCGCGTCGAAATTGACCAAAACAAATCGTTTTAAATCTATCAAAAATAAACTGCATATGTAATGATATTTTTCTTTTTTTTTAATGATGGTTATTATGTTACTACTTATCGATTTTGACAAAGTTTGACCTTAAATAATGGATTTAATTATTTTTAATTCGCTTTTAAAATTCGTAGCAGATGACAAAATTGCCAGTGCCTAGTGTTTACTCCATAAATCACTAATGTCTCACTTGAATTAAAAACATATTTCTCTACAAAATTTAACCCTAACCGGCCACCATAAATTAATTGTAGGTAACTCATTACTCAATAAGTCCCGGGCCTGACATATATACTAATAAAAAAAATCCATATGATTTTTTATAAAGTACTAATCTTCAAATAGCAGGTGTCAAAATTTGAGCCCAATCAGATTATTAGTTTACAAATTACAGTTATTTAAGTGAAGCTACGTGGCAAATTTTCAAAACAATGGAAAATCTGAATTTCGTGTGTTGATAAAGCATTGCTTTCTGATAGGAAAAAATACTGTTCCAGCAAAGCAATGGCTTGATAAGTTTTATTCGGACTCTGCTCAGTGGTGGCATGCACAGGTCGCCCAAATTCGGCAGTTATCCTGGAAAACACCAAAAACTCAACAAACTTGTTTTGGCCAATCATAAATTGAAGTTACGTGAGATAGAAGAGGAGTTGAAAATATCAGCTGTGTTCAAAGTGGGTGCCGTTTTTGCTCACAGTTGATCAAAAACAATGCGTTGACGATTCACAGCAACTGTTTCAACGCAACAAAAAGGAGTTTTTGCATGAATATGTGACAATAGATGAAACATGGATCCACCACTTCAGAGTCAAATCGGAAGTCAGCTGAGTGGACAACAGCAGGTGAAATCTGTCCAAAGCTACCAAAGATGCAGGCATGGTTTTGGCTTCTGTATTTTGGGATGCGCAAGGTATCGATTACCTTGAGAAAGGAAGATCTATCAATAGCGAATATCATATAGCATTATTGGTGCGTTTGAAGCACAAAATCACCAGAAAACAGTCACAAATAAAGATGTAAAAAAGTGTTCTTTCACCAAGACAATGCACTGTGTCACAAGTCAATCGCAACGATGACAAAACTACATGAATTGCACTTCAAATTGTTTCCACACCCACCCTATTCTCCAGATCTGGTCCCCAGTGGCTACTGGCGGTTTGCAGACCTCAAAAGAATGCTCCAGGAAAAGAGATTTGGCTCCAATGAAGAAGTGATATTGGAAACTGAGGTGTATTTGAGTCCAAAGACAAATCATTCTACAAAAAGGCATCAAATTATTAGAGAAGCGTTGGAATCAGTGTATCACTCTAGAAGGAGACTATGTGATGAATAATAGTTGAATTTTGCTAAAAGTTGTTGTTTTATTAGTTAAGCCCGGGACTTATTGAGTGATGTATTAGGGCCAAAATTTAACATGTTTTTAACTCCCCATGAATTAAAATTCAACACAATTTTGAAAAAATAATATTTTAGGGGCCAAAGTTAAGTAACTGAAAAAAATTAGAAAGTTTTTAAATAAAATAACTAATGCATTATAAAATTCATTCATTGATAAATCAACACTGCAAATTTCATTAAAATCGATAATTCCCTGATTTTTGGTAATTTTTTTTTTCAATCAGGGATATTGATTTGATTTTGTAAAATACGTCTATAACATCAACATTTTTGGTACCTAAAGTAATAAAATGATTGAAATTCCAAAAGGGATTTTTGAAATTTTACTAAAAATCAAATACTTTTTATGATTTTTTTTTTTTTTTTTCTAGATTTGAAAAAATATTTATGATCTTCAATCGTGGATTTTTTCCTGAATTTTACATGAGCCCCTACCAGTTTTAAATTACTTTTAATTAAAGATGTTCTCTTTTTAACATGATTTATTTCATCGATAAGAAATTCATAGAATTATTTTTTTATATATTTGTAAGTTTAGTCTCTGTTCTTAAGGAAAAAAAAAAATAAGTGACAATTTACAGTTTAAATTTTTTTTAATTTTAAAGAAAGAGGAAGGCGATTTCATACCAAAATTTTGGCCATATCTAATTAATTGTGACTTTTTTCCAAGCCAAAATTGTGACTTTTTTTTTTTTCCTGCAATGGAAATATTTCAGCTGTTCATTGTTAATGCTTTGTCTTGTCTGAATGATGATTTGATTTTAATAACTTGTAGATTATTCTGTGTTAATGGTTTTTGTTTTTAATTCTAGGTGCCTGTTTATCTACCACATCTTGTTGCATGTCAGATGAGAAAAAAGGACCAAATTCGGATTACATTGTGAATCCTATGTTCTATAATCGTAACCCAAGGTAATTATTGACCTTTATTAAATTATAAGAACACAAAAACATTACTTGTTTGTCCTAATGTTAATGTTTTAAAATAGCAATGAGCCTGTCGACTGAGGCCTTAGAATATACTGACTGCACCTCTGCAGAGGGGTAAGATCCCCCCCCCCAATGGGGCCACCTGTTGGCCATGGCTGGCGACCCATGATGCTTAAGGATGGAATCCTGGTGGATGAGCAGTCCATGACATGCAACACTCCACTTAGGCCCTTACTTAGGCTAGATAGGCAGTCGGAGAGGCCCCTCCAATCAATTGGCTGGTTATGTCAAGCCCTAGCACCTATATTATTGTCCCAAGTTCAAATCCTTGATGGGGTAATTGCATTTCACTTAGCACTAATACCCTTGGGAAAGGTATGAATCCAACTCTCCCTCCAGTTATGGATAAATAGTAGGGCAGACTGGGCTCTCTAACCTTGGTTAGGCAACCGGTCTAGGAGAAGGAAAACTCTGAATT
Source organism: Doryteuthis pealeii (assembly GCA_023376005.1). Classification (NCBI taxonomy): domain Eukaryota; kingdom Metazoa; phylum Mollusca; class Cephalopoda; order Myopsida; family Loliginidae; genus Doryteuthis; species Doryteuthis pealeii. The sequence goes on along the minus strand of CM042138.1, from coordinate 153,488,238 downwards.
CAAACCTGTTGAACTCTGCTTAAGAAATTGACCTTGTGTTACATCCTGCTCGTGTGAAGGGGTTGGGAAATATATATATTATTGTCTCAACCCTATTGCCCTTATGGCAAGCCCTAACCCTTTTTATCATATGAGTGCTAGAAGGTGGTGGCTGAGGGTCTTTATGTCCTGGGTTTGACATTAAACTCTAACTGATGGTGAAGTTCCAGTTCTGATGGTCTGAGGAATGTGGAACCCCCCTTCATCATCATTGCTCCCAGGTCCACCCTGACCTGGAGTGGTATTACCTATTAGGATCCGATCTATGGGTTAAATAGAAAAATGTATTTATAAAAAAGAAATTGAGTATCCATCAAGAATTAATTTATTTCAAAACGTTGTTGGCATTAAATGACCCACCAAGGTTGATATGCTTAAAACAAACAAACAAACTTAAAATAGCAATGCTCAGAGACTCTTAAAACGTATACATTTGTACTTTTGGCGTTGAAAAATGTTTATAAAATTGCTATAATCCCATAAAGTCCTGTCAAACCATCAAATGATGGGAAAGTAAAACTTAGTGTATGACAACCATAGATGCACCTAATGAACTCCCTTGAAGGAGGAAAAGGGGGAAAATGGCGTTTCTAACTCGTAAAAACAGTTCAGTGAGCCAGGGTGAAACATTGGCTATTTTTTAAGATTTTTTAATGTAACAGGATATGTGCATATTTTTAATCTTGAATTTTGGGGTTAATACACGTTTTTAAAATTATGTTTCTATCATTTTCAAAGGTTACAGTGTTTTAAAGTTGATAGTTTTATCAAAATATTAATGTTAACATTTGTGCATGCAAATTTATAATCCAAATTGTTGTGCAATATTTAAAATGGCTTTCTAGCTTAGGTATTTACCAACCCCTCCGCACAATCAGGATGCGACATCAGGTCAATTTCTAAAGCAGAGTCTAACAAGTTTGAATCAAGGGTTTTCCATCTCCAAGACAGGTTGCCTAACCAAGGTTGAAGAGCCTAGTCTGCCCTACTATTTACCCATAGCTGGAAGGAGTATAGTTGGATTCATACCTTTCCCAAGGGTATCGACGCTATGGGAAATGCAAACTGCTTTGTCCAGGATTTGAACTCCGGTGTACGAGTCCATTTTCAAATTCCAACCTTAATCAGTTTAAATCACAATTTCTCGGATTTTACAGGCCCAAGCTTAAAAATATTTATATTATTGGAAAGAAAAAAAATTATCTTTCTAAATATGGAATTTTTAAGTGTTTTTATCCATTGCATTATTTTTTTTACGGCGAGTTAAAACAGTATTTTTCTTCCAACCGCAGTAAACACGAAATAAGATTTTTCTTCTCAGAATAAAAATTACACGGTAATTTATTTTGTAAAATTAAAGTGGCTAATCTTTATCAATCTTCTTGAAATTTGACATTTAATTAGCCCACACCTTAAAATACAAGTAGGAACTTTATTTTTTTTCTTTTCTGACATTTAGAAACGAAAATATGATAGACAAAAGTTAGAGATTTATTCAAAAAGTTTAAGATAAACAATTAAAAAGCATTATGTCACTAATACTAGATAATCTAAGAATTATTTTTATATATAATGTGTTATTTAGATGTTGTATAACTGTCAGGGTTTTATCTTAAAGTTTCAGTTTTGGAGAAAGAAAAAACAACTTAAAATTACGAGAAATGTAAACAAAACTCAGCACATGCGAACCAGGTTTGTGTAAAAACATATGTAAATAGGTAATCTATTTCTTTCATGTAATTCAACATAAGCATTTAGAAATGTATTTTTAAGTTCAAAGTGATGTTATATATTTAAATTAATATTATATATGTATGCATGCAGTATAAAGATGAAAATGTTGAAAAATCTTGTGGTAAACTTTAAAAAAAAAAAACCTGCTACTATCGGTACCTCTTATTCTTTAAATAATTGGTTACAGCATAGAGATACATACAATTTGAGTGCAGAATCAGAAAGAACATATAATTTTACATAAAAATGCAAAGTTTTATCAAAATTGCTCTAAAAATTAAAAAAATGGTGAAGAAATTACTGAATATCTTGTTCTGAATTGAATTGATCCGGGATTTGATATATTTTTTACCCCCAATTTTGGGGCTTTAAATTCTCATAACTTTTGAACCACTGGGGATATTTGCATAATTCAAACAGTTCTGAACTCCATTTACAAAGGTCTATTTAACTAACATGATTAAATAACAATAACCTCAAATAAAAAAAAATCAACTGGGAATGCTACATCTACTAAGTCAGTGTTAGAAATTAAACACACAAACTGCACAAGTGTTTGGTTCATATTTTGTAATAATAGTAAAAAATCATCTTTGCTTCAAATGAAGTCGTATTATAAAGACCTATTTTTTGTCAGCTCATTTTATTTCAGTATTCATCTATTTACAATGCAATGGATTTTATATGAAATATGTATATTTCTTATTTTTCAGGACTCTTGAATTCCAGGGACTTGAAAGAAAACAGAGAGGTTGGCGTTTTCAAGCTCCTCGTAAAGATTTCTATCACAAGTAGGTTGATTTCTCCATTGTTCATCAATAATTCTTTTGCTTACTCTAACTGTGAATTATACGAGGGTGAGTTAAAAAGTAATGCCATTTTGTTTAGGACAGATATAATTACCAACACAAGAACATGTCATACATCAAAATAAAGCTAGTCCTCTGTGGATCACATCCCTACTTCTCCACATAGTCACTGTTTCTCTCAATAGCAATGTTCCACCTTTGAATGAGAGCATGTATCCCTACCCCATAAAATTCTGTTGACTGTTCTTTGAGCCACTTTTTCACTACAGATTTCACTTCCTTGTCAATGGAATAATATTTGCCTCTCAAACCCTCTTTCATGGGTCTGAAGAGATGATAGTCTGAATGCTCTAAATCTGGTGAATATGCGGGATGCGGTAAAGTTGTCCACCCAAAGAGGCAATTTTCTCCCTTATGCTGATGCTTGTGTGTGGTTGAGCATTGTTATGCAGAAGGAAGACATTGTCGATTGCCAAGTTGGGTCTTACTCGTATTCTTGCTCTGAGCCTTGTTAGGGACCCAATGTAGGCCTTAGTTTTATTTTTTTTTAAACTTCACATGAAATAAAGAAAATGGCATTACTTTTTTGATTGACCCTCGTATTACTTCCTTGAAAAGCATCCTTAGTTATAAATTGATTTAAAACATAAAATCTGCATCTCGATCTAGCTGTGAGATTCTGGTAAAAATATATTTTAATAGTTCTATCATCTTTACTAGAATTCCTATTTCTGTCTGTCTGTAGCAACTTTTAGAAAGCTTCATTTAAGTATTAAATGAAGTTATTGTCATAATTATTTGTCTATAAGGCACACTATTTTTCCAGATTTTTCAGCCCAAAAGTTAGAGCTGTGTATTATACATGATAACTAAATATTAACTTTTTTCTGGTCACATTTCACCATATCCAGAATGGCATGACTGAAAATAAGTTATATTTATGGGCAAATAAACTAATGTGTAACAACCACTTCTGTTTTATTCCTCTACAGAGAAATAGCCATTGTGTTATATATTGATGGGTACCATCATTTTTTTTTTTTTTTTTTACGGTTAGTGTAGAAACAGATTTGAATTCAAATCTAGACTCTTAGATGATTGATGTTCAGTGACATCAAGTTAACCCCGACTTCCTGCTGCTGGGAAATGGTGGGAAAGAAGTTTAGAGTCAGTCAAGCTGTTAAACATCCTAATGTAACCATGGACTTGGCTTCACTTCCATGCAATTGAGAATCCTAGATAAAGTCTGGTCCTGAAGTTAATAAAAATGTGATCACCAAAACCTATATGCCTTGTGTTTGTCTCTAAGAACTAATGACAACCTTGGCATATGTTAAGAACCTTCCAGCATCTTGAAAGACCAGACCGATAGACAGAAATGTCCCAGCTACACAAGAAACAAAAGATAGAAGAAATCGAGCCATGAAGACAGCTATTCTGAAAAATAAGTAAAATAAAAGATTAGATATGAAGGCACAACCACGGGTGTCTCCCATAAAAAGAATAGAGAACCAGAAACAAATCATACTCTGAATACCCAGACAGAAAGAGTATACAACTGGAATATGTTTACCTAATCTATAGGCATAAAATAACCCTAGATGGGTTAAAATCTATCAATCATTTTGGGTGATTGCCTACATTCACTCGTAATGTGCTGTTTTTACAGAAGATTTAGTCACTGTGATGAATGGAATGAGGCTCTGTAGTTGTCCTCTTTATCCACTCGTTTGTACTAATATAATGCACCCTGTTGTATATATCTGTGTAAGTGATGGAACTGTATAAATCTTTGCAGTGGTCACCTTTTGTGTGTCAATCTTTTCTCTACTCACTGCATTTTCTTTCTCCTCTTATGTTGTTTTTTATCTAGGCATAAAATAACCCCAGACAAGTTGACATGCTGTTAAAATCAATCAATCATAAAATATTTGCAAATTTAATGATTCAGCTTTTGTTTGTCAATCTTTTCTTTAAAATTCATTTCTATAAACTGATTTATTCTAAACATTTAAAAAAATATTTTTTATTGTCAATTTCTTTTTTTTTTACTTTCTGTTTTTAGATTAGTGTTTGAAAAAACTCACTGGAACACAACCGGTTATATTATCCACTCATCTGGGGAGATTGTCGTATCAGCCTCTACAAAAGAATGGGCCATCAAAAAATTTCTTTACAGGTAAATCTATTTTCTTGACTTTCATCATTTCACCTTTATTATGTAATGTTTTTATATATATATATATACATATATATATACTTGGTATATGTGACTAAAATAACAATGTGCCTTGCTATGTCATATGTATTGAAAGACACTTTTTTTTCTCTAAATCTTATAGTTAATATATTGTGTCTGTGTCTGTTTAGTGATGCATTTGAAAACAAAGCCCTGTACCAAAATCGAACAAAACTTTTTTAGAGAAAGAATTTAAAAGGAATCTAGTGGTGGTATTTAATTCTTTTGGGGTCACTAAGGATCAAATTACTGTCTGTGGTATGAAAAAAATAAGGAAAAAAATAGATAGGCTAAGGGGAATAACTCACATGATCTGAACTTCTTAACCACCAACAATTTGATGACAGACCTCTGTTCAAGCCTGGAGCACACTTATTTGCTGCCATTTTGAATAGCCTAAAAAAGATATTTCTCATGAGATTAGAATAATGTTTGCTACAAACCAATTCTAAATAATGCAGAGTTTACATTTATGGAAAAAAATTCTGAAAGAAAAAATTTATTTTGCTTTTCTCAAAAAAAAAAATGACCATTATTGAATGACTGACCCTTGTAGTTTGGCATTTATCCGAGCATTTAAACTGAGGGTCAAAAAACTTGCAAGATAAGGTAATTCTAAGCAAAGATGGGTAGTGGTCCCTAACCCACATGTATCACCAAATCAAAAAATTAAAAAAGACCTACAAAACAGCCAAGAGTTGGTGGGGCTGATATTTTTGGTTTAGTGCATAGAAAATCTGTGTGTTTTCGATGGCTACTATCAAAAAAGTTAGTATTCAGCCACTTCTGCTCTTGGTAGTGAAATAGGGAAAAGTTATTTCTTGAAACGAAATGTCGGTCTTTTTGTATTTTTAGATTTGGTGGTATCCATCGATTATGGACTATTACAACTGAATAGCCAATCAAAATGTTGGGAAAACAAATAAAAAAGTAAAAAAGTCCTGTGCTATGAAGACATTTACTCCAAAGTTTATTTCAATTATAATACAAAAAAATTGTGTTTCCATTACATCAAAAATCCCAAATCCGCAGCCCACACCTCTCAAGGCCAATCCATGCAACTCTACACCCAACTTTCAAAATTTTCTCTTCACCTTTCGATGTTGACTGTGCAGAAGTACCATTACAACTACAGATTGGAACTCATTGATTTTCTGTGTTCAGAAGATTTAAAGTTTCTTACTTGCTACATCCTCAATTTCTGTAAGAACCAGATGCTTTCATCTGGACAATTCCCTAACCTTATCATCCATACCCAGCAAGTAGTGAGCCTGTTTGGCCCTACATATCGCTGTGAACAGTTGTTCTCGAAATATCTGATATCTTTGATAAAATAGATATTATTTGAGTTCAAATCTAAACAGAAAATATTATTTGAATTCAAATCGGACAGTTCAAGATTTAATTGACATTTCATAACCTTATTTTTACCCCTCTTTTCCTGTTCAGAGTTTGAACTGTGGGAAAGAAATAGTCTCCCTCTGACTGCCGTGATGGGAAGACGTAGTAGCAGTTACACTCACATGTTACACTCCAGACTTAAATAAAATGTGAATTCACTAAAAGAAATGCCTTGAGTTGTTAATCAGAAACAAACCAACAACCAGGGCATCTCAACAACATCTTAAGAAGTTAAGAAGAAGACCAGCCAGATAGCAGAGGGTCAACCATTAGATAAATAGACAAACCAGCTATTGACAAAGAGCTACTCAGACCAAGCCATGAAACAAGTAAGAAAGCTGCTATTTAACCAGACCAAGAATTACGTTAACTACAAGACGGACTACAAGAAAGATAAGCACAGATGAAGATAAGATAAAGTATGAGAGATACAACCACAGATATTTCTCATACGTTAAAGACAGTCTATGTCAAGATGTGTATACATATATCAAAATGAGCATAAAATAAATACATTGTATGTTCATTCATACATATATACCATCTAAACTGGCAAACGTTGTCAGTGCAAACCCAAATTGAGGTTTAAGGACTGCCTCAAGGACAGAAGAACACTGCTATTGCTGTGGAGGACTGGGAGAAACTAGCTTGTAATAGACCTGGCTGGAGAGCCACCATCTACCTATCTGTGGAAGAATTTGAGTCCAACCGAATTAAACACCAAAAATTGAAGCGGCTATTAGAAAGGGTAATTTTCAACCCAGCAACATTCAAAGTGGAGAAGTTCATCTCTCCAGGGCTGGGCTGGGCTAGCCTGGCCTGGCCTGGTGAGTCATCTGAGAAAACACAAGGATAGAGTGTCAAATGCTCCTGGCACCCAACTATGATGATAAAAAAAAAAAAAAAAAAAAACAGGAAATGGTCTTACTCGAACACGAGTTGACAGACATTTTTTTTTTTTTTTTTTTTTTTTTTTTACCATCTAAGTAAAGAGAGAGTTATATAACAGGCCTCCTCAGAGCCAGGTAATTGCTTATTTAGAGACTGCGACTATATGATGTTACCTGTGTGTCTTTGATGATATACAATTGTAACAGCTGAGCAACTCCAAAAGCAGCTATGGATAAGCTTGATGCCTGCCACCACAAACATCTCAGAACTATCATTGGACACTGATGACCAAACATTCTAATCTTCAACAAGTCTCTGTACAAGATCTGCATTATTATTCCTCTGTCAACAACGGTGCCACAACTATGATAATCCATGTTTGGTCATGTCTGAAGAAGCACCTGCACAAAATCCTTGGAATTTGTTGTGATAGGGTTAATTGAGCATGAAGGAATTGCCACTGTACTAAGTTGCTTGGTAAGTTGCTGTTGCACCTCAAAAATGCAGGATTGGAAGCCCTAACAACTGGCAAGCAACTGAGGGAAGTAAGGACCTTCACAAAAGAAAGGACAGAGTGGCTTCAAATGAAGAAGGACTGAATGCTGCTGTAGGTTGTTCCAAATTATAGCAGCAGAATATAGTAAATCATTCTTGAAGCTAGGTAATTACTTATCAGGGGAGATAACTTTTGTTTATTCTCATTCAGATTTACTTCCCTTGCATTTATCTCGTTACAGTCTATTTCTATTTGATGTCTTGGCTAGATTTTGGGGTTTGTTTTTTTTATAAAAGTATGAAGATGCTTCAGTTAAGTGATTTATTTTAACGGCATATCAAGCCTTGGGTTATTTTATACCTAGAGGTTAAGGAATCGCGCTCATATTTACATTTTTGATATAGTCGTTTCTTGAGGGTTTCTTTTTTTTGGGGGGGGGGTAATATGGTCATATCAAATATGAATAATTTTGAAATAGATCTATTTGACTAATAGATGCAACCTTAACAGGTACTACCATTCCTGGTCAGAGTGGACCTGGGAGTAATGTTACTAAAATGGTACTCTACAATCCCTAGAGTCACCATCAGATGCAGTTTAGTGCCATTCACAGAATATCCCCTTCTTTTTTGTGGGATGGGGTTTTTACTCTCTCTCTCTCCAGAGATGCAATCAGCATAGTCTAAGCCCCATCGATAGGATGCATTGTTTTAACTAAGTTACAACCATGGAGATGATACCATCTGAAAGATCCCCGAACCCTAGACTGTAATTGTTATTTATTTGATTCTTAACTAAAAGGTTGATGTAAAATATGCACTCAATAGCACTGATGCTGATAACTTTTTAATTTAATGCATCCTGGGATGCACAGATTTGATTTGAATGAGTCCCCGGGAAATTTGATGGGTCCCAACTAAAGTTTCTTAATAAATTGTAGAGTTTTTATCTATGAACAATTAAAACTGTCTAACCCCTACCTTGTATCACATACAGTGTAATTCATTTCCAAGAAAATATTGAAATGTATTTACAGTTAGGTGGAAATGGTGGGGGAAGAAAAAAATCACTGGGATTCATGAATACAATTTTTCTGCGTCCCTTTAGATTTTTATGCATCTATCAGCATCTCTACAATAGATATTGCAAAAATTTGCATTTGTATATTAGCTTAGTTAACCCTTATCCTACCAATAAATTTATGCTTTTTAACAATCATATCACACACACACACACACACACAGTCAAAAGGCTATAATGTTTTAACACATCATTCAATAAGTCCTGCGGCTGACATATAGATGGCGCCACTAATAAAAAAAATAGACACATGGCCTAGTGGATAAAGGAGTTAGGTTAAGACAGTTCTAAGAGACAGTTATTTCTGGACTGCAGGTTCAATCCTGGCCAAGGGCAGCAGTAACATAAAATAATGATTAACACAGCTTAACACCTCTATCCCAGCTATGGTTAGCGGAATGAGAACAGGATACCCCCGTGGATTGAATAAAGGGTTAGGTTCAAAGTTCCGTGATGGCTCCCAATTATGATAAGAAGGTTCCCGATTACGACAAGAAATACCTGAAGAAGGCGGGAGAGCACATCGGCCGAAACGTTGTACAGATAACAATGAAGATGAGGACAATAGTCCGAATAACGCAGATAATATTAATCATCAAGCCTCATCTCAAACATTCAGAGAAATAATTAAAAAATGTTCATATGATTTTTATAACGTACTAACTTTTCAAATGGCACGTGTCAAAATTTGAGCCCATTCAGATTATTAGTTTACAAATTAGTTATTTAAGTGAAGCTACTGTTGCAAATTTTCAAAACAATGGAAAAATCTGAATTTCATGTGTTGATAAAGCATTGCTTTCTAATGGGAAAAAATACTGTTCAAGCAAATCAATGGCTTGATAAGTGTTATTTGGACTCTTCTCCATTGGAAACAACAGTTAAGAGGTGGTATGCTGACTTTAAACGCGTTCGTACAGACACAAATGATGCTGAACGCTCAGGTCGCCCAACTCCAGCAGTTGTCCCAGAAAACACCAAAAAACTCCACAAACTCGTTTTGGCCAATCATAAATTGAAGTTGCGTGAGATAGCAGAGGAATTGAAGATATCAGAAGGCAGTGTATTCTCCATTTTGCATGAACATTTGTCACTGAGAAAGCTGTGTTCAAAGTGGGTGCCATGTTTGCTCACAGTCGATCAAGAACAACAGCACATCAATGATTCAGACTGTTTCAACACAACCAAAAAGAGTTTTTGCGTAAATATGTGTTTGGCCAAAAAGAGATTGTGGAGTTAGATGAAACATGGAAACACCACTTCACTCCAGTGTCAAATCGGAAGTCAGCTGAGTGGGCAACAGTAGGTGAAAGCCGTCAAAAGCAACCAAAGACATAAACATCAGCAGGCAAGTTTTTGGTCTCTGTATTTTGATATGCACAAGGTATTTTATTCATTGATTACCTTGAGAAAGGAAGAACCATCAATAGAGAATATTATTGGTGCATTTGAGGGAAGAAATTGCCAAAAAAAGGCCACAAATGAAGAAGAAAAAAGTGCTCTTTAACTGTGTCACAAGTTAATCTCAACGATGGCAAAACTACATGAATTGCACTTCGAATTGCTTCTGTACCCACCCTATTCTTCAGATTAGGCCCCCTGCGACTACTGGCTATTTGCACTCCTCAAAAGAATGCTCCAGGGAAAGAGATTTGGCTCCAATGAAGAAGTGATATCGGAAACTGAGGTGTATTTTGAGGCCAAAGACAAATCATTCTATAAAAAAGGCCTCAAATTTTTAATAACCTATTTATGAGTATATACTGTATAACTTTACAGACTAAACTAAGGCCATATAAAGTGTAAATTCAATTTGAGTTGGTAAAACTATACTGAATCCAACTCCAGTGACCCTTTATTTGCTTCTAACTCCACAACCATATACCAACCAATAACAAGGAGGTCAGGTTAAATGACTCAAACACCTGAAAGATGAATTCTTGGCTTTTCACAAAAGGGAAGATATGAAGTGACTGGCAATCTGTCTTGTATTATGGTGGAACAAAACCGAAAGAAATGATTAAAACCTTGATCCTGAAAGTCTCAGCCAGTCCAGTAGAGTGGATGTACTAAAAACAATACCAACGGCCCTTATGCTTATTTTATGGAGGAAACCAACAATGTTTTTGAATGCCATAAATTAATGATGCTGGCACAAGAAACTAACCATAATTAGATGAACCAATTGCAGACACAAGGTACAAAATGTAACTTTGTAGAATACAACCTCAACAAACCAATCATTAGAGATGGGAAATTTAACAAAAAAAAAAATTTTTTCCAATCTCATCAGCACCGAGATTTTTTCATGAAAATAAAACCATTTCTCTGAATGTTTGAGATGAGGTTTGATGATTAGTATTATCTGCGTTATTTGGACTAATGTGCCCATCTTCATTGTTATTTGTACGTTTCAGCCGATATGCCCTCCGGCCTTCTTCAGGTATTTCTTGTCGGACTCTGGAACTTTCTTGTCGTAATCGGGAGCCATCACGGAACTTTGAACCTAACCCTTTATTCAGTCCACGGGGGTATCCTGTTCTCATTCCGCTAACCATAGCTGGGGTAGGAGTTGCGTTAATTATTTTTCTAACTGCCTCTACTCAGGATTGAACTCGGTGTCCAGAGATAACTGTCACTTAGAACTGTCTTAACCTAACTACCTTATCCACTAGGCCGTGTGTCCAGAGGCAGTAACATAGAAAAATAATTAACACAACTCTTACCAGATTATGAAAATAAAACCGTTCAGTGCTGTGCTATTACTAAAGGGTGACCATATCTGTTAAGATTCTTGTGGCCATTTTTAGGCTGCTGGTGAGAGCATTTTACAGTGGAGATCCCTTATGTTCCTTAGTGTTAGGCAGAATCCTTGTGTTCCTTAGTGTTAGGCAGAATCCTTGTGTTGTTGATCAGTTCAATTACAAGCAACTAAAAACAAGATTGGCAATTAAATAGTTAACCAACCATGTAGTCAGGCATGTTGATTGGCTGATTGAATCCATGTGGCCACAAAGAGTTTATAAATTTAAGTGGTGGGCTCCAGCATACATATATAGCAAAATATTCCAACAATATCCAACGGAACACAGTTGAAAAAGATTTTCAGAATTTAATAAAATTGAATTTTATCAGCATTGTACTATTGTAAGAGAAAAAGATTGAACAAAAATATAAAAACATTTAATGGAATATTCATTAGGAAATAAATATAGAATCTATTTGTTTACATATGAAATGAAGAAAAAAAAGAAGATATGACAGATAGGACATTTAAGAAATCTATTTTGTATTATAGAATAGAATATTTTCAAATGAAAAAAAAAAGGAAATACCACATGATGTCAGAAATCTATTTGTTTTAGTTATCAATGTTAAATTTTTTTTAAATACTTTTTGTTGTCAAAATAAATAAATAATTTGTCCCCCTAAATATCTAATCATCATTACACAAGAAAATGTTTGGCTTCCTTAGAAAGAAAATTTACTAAATTAAAAATCAAAACAGAAACCAATAAAAATAACCAAAATCAAGAGCAAAACCAAAATTGTTAATCATAGACCAGTTAACAAAAAGGTAAATCAATCAAAATGTGACAGGTATATTTAAATGAACCTTTTACACCCTTTTGCAAATTATTAGTGTTTGATAGGAATACTTGAAACTGCAAACAAAGGATTATCATTATATGTATGTATATGGAAGTATTACTTTAAACCATTATGTATAGATTATTAGTATTAAATAGGAATACTTGAAACCATACAAATGTGTGCAAATTATTTAGATAAGAATGATTGACATCATATAACTGTGTGCAAATAAATGTTGATAGATAAAGTGTAATTTAGAAAATACAATGGAATATTGAAAATATGGTTATGATTACAATGAAACCTTTAGAATTGAATCAAATTTTGTTATTCGATAACTCATAAAGAGTTGATAAAGAGAGAAAACAGAGTCAAGAAAGAAGGGACATTTTTGCTGGTTTGGTTAACAATATTCTACTTTGATCCAAGTGGACTGACCCCTGATAAACTACAATATCAAATTCATATAATAATAATTTACTAGCGGGACCGATGGATATATCACATTATGATAATTTAACTATTACATCATTTGATATGTATACTTAAGAGTTATTTCAAAATTGATATAAACAAAGAATTATAATTTCTTTCTGATGTGCAGCATATTTCTTTTTTCTTCCCTCACAATAAAAACAGAATGGTCCATTATTTGTCTGGGGTAACAACTGGATGTGACTCACAGGGATACAAGGGTATTGATACATGGATTTTTTTTTATATGGTAGGAAAAAGTAGCATGTGAAAATGTACTACTCAAAGTAGACATGAAAATATGATGCTTCAATGAAATTTCATAAATTATTTTTGTTGACAACTTTTTCATAAAAAGATTCTTCGTCTAATGATCTTAAAAAAAGCTAAAAATAAAAAATGTGTCAAAGTCTGTATATTGATTACATGATGTGTGCACACATAATTAGAAAAAATCATTCTGTTCCATTAACCATATATATATATATATATATATATAATTGTTACTGTCTTAGAAAATGGACTCCACAACTAGAGTTCAAATCCTGGACATGGCTGTTTGCATTTTACATAGCACTAATGGTATGCATCCAACTATTCACCATGGGAACATAATGGGACAGACTGAGCTTTTTAACCTTGGTTAAGCAACCAGTCTAAGAGAAGGAAAACCTGTTAAACTTCACTTATGAAATTGACCTTGTGTCACATTCTACTTGTGTGTGTAACATATATATATATATATATATAGAGAGAGAGAGAGAGAAGGATTTAGTTGGGTTTTTTTTAGATATTTTTTAAACATTTCCTGTTAGCAATTAAAAGGTTATTAAAAATTTTAATAAAAAACTCAGCTCTAAATGCTTGTCTGTCAACTTTAATAAAATATGCCTACAAGAAAATTTGTTGCCTAACACATCACTCAATAAGTCCTGGGCTTAACTAATAAAACAACAACTTTTAGGCAAAATTCAACTTTATTCATCAACATAGTGTATCACCCTAGAAGGAGACTGATTCCAATGCTTCTCTAGCAATTCGATGCCTTTTTGTAGAATGATTTGTCTTTGGACTCAAAATATGCCTCAGATATTACTACTTCATTGGAGCAAATCTCTTTTCCTGGAGCATTCTTTTGAGGTCTGCAAACCGCCAGTAGTCGCTGGGGGCCAGATGTGAAGAATAAGGTGGGTGCGGTGTGTCTGTACGACCGCGTTTAAAGTCAGCCTACCCCCTCGTAACCATTGTTTCTGACGGAGCAGAGTCCGAATAACACTTATCGAGCCATTGCTTTGCTTGAACGGTATTTATTCCCATCAGAAAGCAATGCTTTATCAACACATGAAATTCAGATTTTCTATTGTTTTGAAAATTTGCAACAGTAGCTTCACTTAAATAACTGTAATTTGTAAATTAATAATTCGATTGGGCTCAAATTTTGACACATGCAATTTGAAGGTTAGTATGTTATAAAAATCATATGGATTTTTTATGAGTGATTCCATCTATGTGTCAAACCCGCGACTTATTGAGTGATACGTTGCATTAAAAAAAGTATTTATATGCTATGAGAGAAGCAAAAAAAATGCACTGGTGATGTGGCATATCCATTTGTTGAATGAAAATAATTTTTCTCCAATTATTTTTTAAATATCTGTAGTGAGGATACCTGGCTAATGAGTTTTTCATTTGGTAGGAGTGTGTTTCACATTATTGCAAGCCTGGTTGTTTATGTGTTATCCTAAGTTCATCCTGCCTATTTCATGGTAGAGACATTAAGTTTCATATTAAATCCATTTGGCGTTAATCTTTGCAAGCATTGTGTCTTTCTATTATAATGTCATCCAATTTGTTTTGTTTTATTCTTTCTGTGATGGTGAACATGTGACCGTTGGAGTGGAAATGTTGTATTACAAGTATTAGTTTGTTGTAATCCATAGATTTAATTGTATCTATAGTTCTAGATGGTGTAAAATAAAATGGCTATTTAATGTCTTTTCAATGTATTGTTTTTTGGCATCATGTGCAGTTCAGTAAATGAATTACATTTTTGCCTCTGCAATTAGATTTGTGCTAAATTCAAAAAGTTCTTTTTTTAGTTTTTAAAAGCTAGTGAATGAGTTGGTTGACTTGAGATTATATATATATATATATATATATATATATATATATATATAGTGTGTGTGTGTGTAACCCAATTAGGAAGTCTAGTGATATCATTGCTCTTAATTTATTTAAATCTCTTCTTTTTTTTCCATGTTTATTTTCCTATGCTTAAAAAAAAGAACACCATATAAAATAATATATATATATATATATATATATAGTGTGGGATGGTCACTGTTTCAACTTTTACTGGAACGGTGTGCCAAAATGCAGTATTATTGGTAGAGTGCTCAATATAAAATAGAGCTGTTATATAATATAATAAAGGAATATATAAAGGTTTTACATTCCTTTGTCACCAAATAAATAGATATGTAAAACCTTTATATATTTATTATATATATATATAGCTTTCAAAAATTCATCATGTAAAAAAAAAAAAAGTCTGAAATTCTTTTTCAACCCTGTTTTGTTTGATATTGTAGCTCAGTAGAAATAGTACTACACAAAACGGTTTTGGAAAATATTTTGGTGTGTTTTTACGGTTTGAAGAGGAAAACAAAAAAATTGTTTTTTTTGGTAAAAACACCCATGTTAGTTGTTGTTTGCAACTGTTTATAAAATAATCACAATAATTTATTAAGTTTCTTTTTTAATGTTCAAATATTAAATATACAATTATTATATCTTTAAAAAAGATAAAACTAAATAAAACTAAATTGGGGTGTTAATTTTCATATTGAAAAATGACACAAGAAATTAGTAACAAATTGAAAGATAAAATTGAATCATTTTATTTTAATCAGATCAACATTTTTATTGATTCAAAGTTGGAAATATTTCAATGAACAATTATATGGAATAAACAATTATTTATTAAATCTGGGTTTTTTGTTTGTGAATGGTTTAAGAATTAATCATTTAGTTTCACTTTTGAACATTCATACATAAAAATGACTATTGTAATTTGATATTTAACTTTTAAACAAATTCAAAAAAATATAAGTTTCAATTTTTTTTTACTTGCATTAATTTTTCTTTTCGGGGTGGTTTCATGTCTGAATAAATATAAAAATATTTGATTGGCTATAGTTTGAATCCATGGGGGTGGGGGGGTTATAATAATTGATGAAATTTTACATAATACAAAAAAATATTCAAGAATTATTTAAAATTTATAAATGGTTATTTTATTTACTTTTTTTTTCTCTCTCTCTCTCTCTCTCTCTCTCTCTCTCTCTCTCTCTCTCTCTCTCTCTCTCTCTTTGAAATATAATATTGAAATAATCACCTCATTTATATCTTATTTTTAAAAATTGTAAATTATTGAATTAAAATATTCAAAATTTATACATTTTCATTATGCCATCCTATTTTTCCAATATAAAAAGAAAAGATAGGATCATATTTCACTGAAAATAGATGACTGATTAAATAGAAATAGATGTGTATGTGTGATGTTCATCTATAATGAAAACAATTGAAAATATTTCTGTTTTTTTTTTTTTTTCTTCAAAATTGATGTTTTTATATTTTCAGTAGCTTTAAAACAATCAGATATTCTACAAACATATAAGTAATCTTTTTC
>CM042138.1:153451787-153466787 GCA_023376005.1 Doryteuthis pealeii | reverse complement strand
CGAGGAACCGGTGCTTTTTCACATGATTTGTGACCATAAGTGTGGTGTGAAGGGAAATCAGTACGAAAGAGAAAAAAGGACTCCATCAGTATAGAGAAATGGTCAACGGTTGATGAACACAGAGAGAGAGAGAGAGAGAGAGGAGGGAAAAAAAAAAAGGTCGAAAAATGAAAAGAATTCTAAAAAAATGAAGGACAACATTTTTTTTTTTAAATGATGCAGAATAATGAAAGTCCTTTTTTTTTTTCTTTTTTTAAAAATGTAAATCTCAATTTTCTTTTTCATTTGTGTTTGAATTTAAGGCGAGTGTGCTATTTTGAAAAGTAAATGATGGATTATCATGGGAAACTGGAGATGATGATACGTCTGTAAATCCTGTTGTAATTTCTGCTGAGTTGTTCAGTTGATAATCTCGAATATCGTCCAGATCTTGAGGTCGGAGCTGGTGCGCTTTTAAACCCTTCGGTTTTATTAGATCTTTTAAACTCTATAAACAGAAAATAAGAAAAAAAAAAAAAGATTTAATTTGACAGTTGAGGCATTAATATTGGTTGTTGGTCAGTTGTTTTATGGCATATCAACACTTTTTGAGTCATTTAATATTAAATCAAGTCATTTTGACAAACAAAAGCCTCAGCTTACAATAACTGTTATTGCTTAAATAAAAAAAATCATTTTTGATGACTTGGCAAATTTCTTGGCATGGTTACATTGAATAGTCTTGGTACTGCCAGGATTCTTGGTACTGCCAGGATTCTTGGCACAATATTTTAACTATGTGACTATTGTGCTACCAAATTAAAAGTGGCAGCCAAAGAATTATCTTTAAATATTTAAAAAAAAGTAAGCTTAAATATTAATGCTATACTCAAAATTGATCATAGCTTTAGTTATGATCAATTTTGAGTTCTTCTGTAGATTATTGTTGACTATTGCATAACTATTTGTACTGACCTCAAATGGGAAAATCTAAATTTGTTTTTTTATCAAATTCCAAATAGACTAATTTTTTCATTGTTGCACTGAAAGTCGAATTAAGAGCTGTCTGATAGGGCAGCTTTTAAGCTTGTAAGTTATATATATGTATCACTAACATGGGGATGAAATTTTCTATCTTCATTACTTAGGACGTTATTTTATGACAAAAAGGAATAATGGAGACTGGCCATTCAAATGAGATATTAGAACATTTCTTTGGAATGAGGACTTCAGACAGAAAGTTGAAGGAAAAAAAAGAGAAAAGTTTTTGGTTACTTACTTCCATTATTTCTCCATGTTTAACAGAGTATAAGAGATTCTTGAATATCATATAAATTGCAATGAGTGGAATCCAAATTGCAGATATCATTGCCATTGTCCAACCAACTTTCACTGCCCATGAAGGATAATAGTAGATTCCAGATGGACGTTTATACGTCAGTTCAGAATAATTGATAATGCTCATCACAAAAAATGACTGAAAAAAATTTAAATAAATTTAAAAAATTAAAATGAATTTTTTAAGAATTAAAAAACTAAGTCAAATACACATATTATTATGATATAAAATAACATTTCAGCAGTTGTACTCTCCGGCCTTCTTCAGGTATACCTTGTCCATTCAAGCATAGTGAGGGTTCAACCTGGGAAACTATTCAAAATGGTTTCCCCAGGTTGATTCATTGCTATGCTCAAATGGACAAGGTACACCTGAAGACGGCCAGCTAAAACATTGTGTTGCTATAAAAAAATTTTTTTTTTTAAAGCCATCGAGTTGGCCTAAAGTCAGTATCAGCCAAACAGCGAGGGAGTAGGTCTAGCGCTAGTGAAAAGGGGACAAAGGAGATTGTTTTTGTGCTTCAGGTGGAGTGCCACACCTACCATCAGTTCCTTACTTTACCGCACAGATCCTTATGCTACTCATACACTGAGTTGGCAAGGGCTGGTATCGAATTTAAAATGTTGTTTCTAGCCAAACGCTCTACCAATTGAGCTACTCATAAATTCAGATAAATAATATCAAATAAACATTTTTTGTATTGACAATCTTATTAACTTTGAAGAGAGACATTCTTCCACATAAACTATGTGTAAGAACTTCTCCACTTTGGACTCTCATTCACCCTTGTCTAACAGCCTATTTCAAATGTTCATATATAGTCAATTTGGACAAACTCTTTCACAGACTGGCGGATGGTGGCTCTCCAGCCAAATCTGTTAGTATTCCCCAGTTTTCTTGAGGCAGTTAAACTTAAATCAATTACTTGAAAAAGAAACATTAGATTAAGGAAACACATCATCATTTCTATGTTTTTTCTTTCTTTATGGTTGGTTGGATTTTATGGCATGTCAACCTTTTGGTTATATTATGCCAAAGGCTTTTCTTTTTTTCTTTCTTTTTTAAATATATTTTTAAACTCATTTTTTTACCTATTCAATTTTTTTTTTCAATTTTTGACCTATTTTACTTAAAGGACTACCACTCTGGGTCAGAGTGGACCCGGGAGTAATGGTAATGAAGGGGTACTCCATGGAGCTCCAGAATTTGTTATTGGTTGTTTTTTTTGTTTTATCAAACCCATTGAGTCATTTTATGCTGAAGACGTTTTGTTTCATTCCTTCTGGATGGGTACTCATTTTTTTTCTTTAAACACTTTTTTAAAAAAACTCATTTTGGAGTAATGGTGATGAAGGAGTACTCCAAAATTGGAACCACCAGATAGAATTTAATGTCGTACACAGGACAATAAGAACCTCAGCCTTCTAGCACATATATGATAAAAAGGGCTGGGGTGTGCCATAAGCACAAAAGGGTTGGGACAATCATATAGGTGCTAGAGCTTGATGTGACCAGCCAATTGATTGAATGGGACCTCACTGACCATCCGTCTAGCCTAAGTAAGGGACAAAGT
This sequence comes from Doryteuthis pealeii, assembly GCA_023376005.1. Lineage (NCBI taxonomy): Eukaryota > Metazoa > Mollusca > Cephalopoda > Myopsida > Loliginidae > Doryteuthis > Doryteuthis pealeii. Next base: position 153,463,896 of record CM042138.1, on the reverse strand, counting down.
GGAGAAATGCATGTCATGGACTGCTTGACCACCAAAGCGAACAGGTGGCCCCATTGGGGGGGGGAGGGTCTTACCTCTCTACAGAGGTGCAGTTGGTGTATTCTAAAGCCCCAGCTAACAGGGCTGTCTATATGAAAAATAATAACATTATTTATATATGAATTAGCAATTCTGACTCGTATCCTAGTATCATTTTTGAAAGTGTTACACACACAGTGAAAATATATATGAATGCAAAATTTGACTGACTTTGCCATTTCTTAGAAATGTCAATAAGAGAGTATCATAATTGTCTCAATGTGTTTGCTGAAAGGTGAAAAAAAAAAGTGAATAAAAGATTTTGATTTGCAAAAATAAATGAAAAATTACTCACAATACAAAAAAATGGTGAGAGAACAAGCCAACAGATTTTCATGTAAGGACTGATCCGGAAACCAACCATCATTTCAATATTATCATAAAATCGATCTATACCTGAAAACAAGAAAATTGGTGAGATGAAAAACAAACAAAAATTATTGGTCATTTCAAAAAATCTGATAACATTGGAAATGAACAGGATATTTCAGAAAAAAAATTGATATCATTTTATAATCTAATAATTTGGCCAATTCTCATTCAAAAAATCGCAAATTTTAACAGCATATGTAGAAATAACTCAAAATTATGTTTATTGTTTAAATGTTCGTTTTTTCCAGTAAAAAGAAAACATGAAAAGAAAGAAAAAAATACTTTTTCTTGTGAATTAAATGCTCTGCCAAAGTTGGAGACTAATTGTCTCTATTCTGTTCAACAAACAGAGCTGAGAAATATGTCCTTTTCACTCTATGAGTAAGGAGCGAAAAAGGATAGGTTTTGTCCCTTCAACGGAAGGGAACAAAAGAGCAAGTTTCAAAGGGCTGAGTTATCACATGACCAACGGACATGTGACATGTGAAGCCATGCTCACAATCCCAAAATTGTTTAGAACTTATTCATTTTGCTGCTTTTGTTGTTACCATAATAATTCAACTAATGTATTTGAAAACGGTTTTTAAATGTAGAAAGTCATTAAGAAAATGTTTTTTGCTAGTACAACACACTTTACAAAATAGTGTTCATTGTAAATTCACATTTCAATTTTTTGTGTAGTTTTTTTTTTGGGGGGGGGGGCACGGTCCTACTGAATCTTGCCATCAAGAGAAGGTTGATAGGATAGTTGGATTTTATGGTATGTCAACTCCTGTTGGGTTATTTTATGCTGAAGACATTTTGTTTGATTCATTCATAATGGGTATTCAAAACGTTTTTTCTAAACTCATTTTTTTTAAAAACACATTTTTCTATTTAACCCATAGATGGGACCCCAACAGTCACGACCACACTGAGTCAGAGTGGACCTGGGAGTAATGATACTGATGAGGCTCTCCACTTTTCCCAGAACTCCAAAATTAAAATTTCACCACTAGATGCAGTTTAACATCATACCCAGGACCCTCAGCCACCACCTTCTGGCACGTCTATGATAAAAAGGGTTGGGACAATCATATAGGTGCTAAGGCTTGACATTACTAGCCAATTGATTGAATGGGGCCTCTCTGACCGCCCATGTAGCCTAAGTAAAGGCCAAAGTGGAATGTTGCATGTCATGACTACTCAGCCACCAAGAATCCCTCCTTAAGCATCACGGGTTGCCATCCACAGCCAACAGGTGGCTCCATTGGATGGGATTTTACCTCTCTGTAGAGGCGCAGTCAGTATATTCTGCTGTAGCCAACAGGGCGGGGGGGGGGGTAGGTCTTACCCCTTTATAGTGGTATACAATCAGCATATTCCAAGTCTTGCTCATACATCTTTAGTGCCATGAAATTCTTATGAAAATTTATTTTTGAAATTATTAGTGATTATAATAAAAACTTACCATATATCCAAGCAACTGCTATGCACTCGAATAAAGCAACTATCAAAAGGATCAGACTGACAGCATAGTGATCAAATATTTGAAAGATATACATTCCACCCTGAAAAAAAAAAGTATAAATAATATATCTTATTATAATGGAGATTGTGTGTTTTTCTGTCTGTAACCGAAACTATATTACTAATCGAGTCACAATTAACATAGTTATTTAATCACATTCTCCATGATTTTATTTATATTTAAACCTGAATTATTAATAAAATTGCTTCACCTTTTTATTAGTGTTGTCCATATCTACATACTAATAACATGCAATTGTATTTATATATACAAAAAATAGCGGTTTACAGTGTGAACGGGAAGGCTAATTTGCATATTGATATTAAAAATGTGATTTTATTAAATGTGTGCTTAGTATTATTGATTTCTAATTGTTTGGTTTTATTTTAATGAACATAAGCAAAAATCTCTTCAATGAATCTTAAATGAAATCCATTAACAAGAAAAAATAACTGTCATTTTATTCTTTATTTCCTAATTTAGCTAAATTGTTGAATACGTAAAATTCAGCAATGAAAGACGGGAGTGATGGAAGAGTAAGTTTCTATTTTTCTATTATACCCCCACTCTGTTACATATCTTTTTATCTGCCTTCTTATTAGACTTTCTAATTTAATACGATATTTCATTACATTAAAACCTTAATACTTGCACCCGGAGGGTGCATATATTTGCTAGTATATATAATGTTTCTCCTCAAACTGTAAGTATAGATTAATAAAGGGGTTTAAGATAATAAATGATTTTAGAAAAAATTTTTATATATATATATATATATATATATATATATATCTATATATATCCAGAGTAGGAGAGAGATAGAGAGAGAGAGAGAGAGAGAGAGAGAGAGTAGGATTCATACCTTTCCCAAGGATATTAGTGCTAAGTGAAATGCAAACAGCCTCGTCCAGGATTTGAACTTGGGTTGACAAGTCCATTTCACATGACTTTAACAATTACACCACACACTTCCTATATACATATATATTACACACACAGTATCATATTAATAAGTATACCTCTACCAAGGTTTTATTTCCAGTTGAACATTATACAAAACAGATTTTAAGTATTATTTATCACCATACTGTACAACCAAAAATATGGATATATAGTTATCCAAAATTAAGTACACCCTTGTATAGTTAGGAATTCTTTTGGTTACTTATTAGTGGAATATATATATATATATATATATATATATATATATATATATATCTTATTATAATGGAGATTGTGTGTTTTTCAGTCTGTAACCGAAACTATATTCCTACACGAATCACAATTCTCTTAGTTATTGACATCAGATACTCCATGATTTTATTTTTTTATCTAAACCTCAATTATTAATAAAATTGTCTTACATTATTAATACTGTTAACTATGTCTACATACTGACAACATGCAATTACATATATATATACAACAAAATAGCGGTTTACAGTGTGAACGGGAAGGCTAATTTGCATATTAATATTAAAAAATCGAATTTAATAAATATGTGCTTAGTACTATTGATTTCTAACTGTTTGGTTTTATTTTAATGAATATAAGCAAAAATCTCTTCAATGAATCTTAAATGAAATCCATTAACAAATAAAATAACTGTCATTTTATTCTTTACTTCCTCTTTTAACTAAATACTTAAATAAGAAAAAATAACAATGAAAGACGAGAGTGATGGAAGAGTAAGTTTCAGTTATTCCATTTTTTATTATACTCCCTCTGTTTCAAATCTTTTATTATACTCCCTCTGTTTCAAATCGTTTTATCTGTATTCTTATTTAGTTTCATTAGCCTTTCTAATTTAATACAATATTTTATTTCATTAAAATTTAAATACTTGCACCCGGAGGGTGCATATATTTGCTAGTATATATATATATGTGTGTGTGAGTGTGAGTGTGTGTATTAATGCTTGTTTACAAGAAATTGTATAGATGAAATTTTGTTTTGTTTTTTTCTATAAGATAAAAAAAATTAAAATTTACTTACCTCCATGCACATAGGAAGCCCACATAAAAATGAAAGAAAACAGACAAAAGCTATAAATAGTTCTTTTCTGTATCCACGTCTCAAATGCTGAGGGTACATGTCCACAAAATATGTTACCACCGCTTCCACTCCAACAAACTGAAAGATAAATTTGAAAATTAAGGTTTGTGTTGTATCACGAGGTGGAAAGATACACAGAAGAATAGTATGCTTAGTACATTTATTAAGCACCAGCATCCAGTGCAGAACGGATACAAATATAGAACAAATGAGTACAAACAATTAACTAGACAAAACTTACACTAAATAGAGGAGGGTCAGTTCAGTATAGCCAATGCAGCAAAGTCAGTCTGAATATTATTCAGCTAGTTTATACACTTTAATCATAGGCTATTTTATGGCTACGAGCTAGTCCATCTGGTAGCGCACTGAAGGGGTGTTAGCGTCTCTACAACAGTTGTTTTGTTTTATGACATATCAACCCTTTTCCGATCATTTAATGCCAAATCAAGTCATTTTGATTGACAAAGGATTCTGGTTGCTTACAGTACCAGCTGTTGCTTAAGTAGTCACCTAATTAAGCAGCATAACAAGTGTTAAAAAATAAAACTCAAGATTGGTTGTAAAATAAGAAAACCATAAATATATACATTGAGCTCCCACTAAACAAAAATGGAGAAAAAAGAAACCTGTTGCTCTGGCAGCAAAAGGGTTTATAAGGATTAATAATTCATACACATGTATATGGTTGCAAGTGTTCTTATCTAATACTAATAATTTTCAAATGAATTCAAAATCCAGCTTATAACCGTGTCAGGCTAGAGACCATTGTTACTTGCTTTTTTATTCTTTCTTTTTTTTTTTTTAGTTGTTAATTTACTGCATTAAAAGAAAGTGTTGTATCTACATCGAGAAGAGGTGTTAAATAAATATATTTTCAAAATTTTCAAACAATTAAATATCTTACTTGATGACGGCTGTTAAACTTTATATTTTTCTATTATTATTATTTTATATTTAAGATAATAATAAATAGAATACATTGTGTACAAGGACATTCTCTCGGTCAAAACACATGTCAGCTCTCCAATAAACAATTTTTATCCATTCAACATTTTCTTCCCTTTATTTTTTCAATATATTGTCACTTACATATATATATATTTTATTATTATTTTTTTTGCAATAGCCTTCAAAAAAATAAAATAGATAAAATAAATAAAATGTTATAACATACTTTATGCAATGCTTCAAGCAAATTATAAACTATATATAAAGTGTGTAGGTGTGTTTTTTACAAATCTCTAGGGAGTCCCTTTGTTTATTGTATCGATGTTACACTTGAATAATATAAAATATAGAAAGAAAGCAAGTTAACCTCAGACTGCTGTTATGAACTCAGCCGTCACACAAACATTTTTATGACTTAAACAAAAAAAAATGTTCATTCAAACTACAGGGCTAGTCAAAAGTCATACAATATTTTGGTACATACAAGTTTGTGGCATGTATATCACATGACCTAAGCATATTAAGCAGTGGCAGGTATTCACTGTGATTGGTAGTATTGTGGTAGTTGGTGTGCTGACACCTCGGCTATTGCTTCACTTACAGATGAACATGCAATGTAGTTGAATTCAGGAAATTATGCTGCAGAAGCAACCACAAACATTTGTTGTGTGAATGTTGAAGGTGATCACAGTACAGTAAGTAGATGTTTCAAGAAATTTTGCACAGGTTACAAGAACCTCAACAACCAGGCAAGGTCAGGTAAGTCTAAAACTATGGATTCTAAAGTCATGTTCCAAGCCATATTGGCAAATCTGCCAAGTAGCACCGAGGGTGTTGGCAAAAGCATCCAGGACTGCTGAATTGTATCTCACATTACCAAAATATTGCAAAACTTTTGATTATAAAAACCAACATTACTTACTTGACTGTCCATGCCCAGCAGAAGTATCATAATAAAAAACAGAATAGAGAAGAAGGGTGCTGCCGGCATTGTAGCAAGGGCTTGTGGGTAAGCAATAAATACTAATCCCGGACCTGGAAGAAAGAAAAGTTTGAATAAGGTGAATTAGTTTTATTGACAAAAATAATTCTTTGAAAGTTGTAACCTTTTCACAGGCAGGAGTCAACGAGTAGCCAATATGAAAATGCCTTACATTGCGCTAGCATAAAATGACAAGAATGTTTCTCTGCCTGCAAAAGGGTTAAATATGAAATAGAATGTAAAAGTTTTATTAGCAATCTTTGTTTCCAAATTTTCTTGGAGGTTATGAATGGATTTTGATATTCAAGTTGAAATCAAATTGATGGCTCGAAAATTAAGTCTGTAATTATTTACTAAGATTAGATAGATAAATAAATGAAGACACTGGTGACATAAGACGTGAATGGAAGGAGAGGGTAATAAGGGTAGGGTGAAAGTAAGAAGAAAAGGGGTAAGGCAGAGAGAGAAAGAGAGAGAGAGAGGGGAACAGAGAAACGACGGGCGGAGAAAAGAGACAAGGAAAGAGTTGAGGTAAGGAAAGGGTGAGAGAGGAGAAGGGAAAGGAGATGAAAAGAGAGGATATAAGGAAAAGATGCTAAATTTAATTTCTTTAAAAAATAATGATGAATGTACCTTTTTCCACGATGTCCTCAATTGGTTTATTCTGCTTGTGTGCCATGTACCCTAATATTGGAAAGATGATGAATCCCGACAAAAGGCTGGTACCACTGTTTGTACAGGCAAAAATTATACTGTCTCTATAAAAGTAAAGAAAAAAAAAAGATTATAAAAAGAGAAAAGAGAAAGCAAATAGAAATTGAAACAAAAAGGGGGGAGAGAGGGGGAGAGAGGGGGAATTAAAATTCTGCGAAGTTTACATTTTTTGTCATTTTATTAAACAAATGATGTAATGTTATTTGTCTGAATGTCTTTTCTTATATTTAGATGAGGCTTGATATGCAATATTTTCATTTTTCAGACTGTTGTCCTCATAAAACACAATGTATCGTACCCTCTGGCCTTCTTCCGTTGTGAAGAACATTTTTTTTTTTTTTTAATGGCAGTGACACTTGACGTCCTAAGTTCCAAATTTAAGAAATTGATCTTGTGTCACATCCTACCCGTGCAGAGGAGTGCGTAAATACGCATGGAGACTATAAATATCTCCTTTGAATAATGAGACCTGGCTGTGGTCACATGACAATTCCAGAATTCATTCTCGATCTCTTAACTGTTCTTTGAACAGTAACGAACACCTCTCTTTTTTGTATGTTCTTTGAACACTAAAGACATATCTTCTGTCTCTCCATTGAAACAAAGCCAACATGACTATGATCATCTATCTATCTCAAGTAAATCCTTTTGTTTTTCATAGAACAATGTGGATATTTTATCTGGGATACGTTTTTGTGTTCTTTTCTATTCTTCTTATATATGTATATTAAATGTTTCAATATGTGGAAATTAGTTTATCTGGTATTTCCTTCAGTTTATTCCGTATTAGTATATCATGGATGTACTAATGTTAATATTGATATTTGGCGAGTGGGCTCAGCTATGTAAATATGCTCCCTACCATTAAACAACCAAAAAACCGGTGACCTCGATAGGAGTTGAAAATGAAACGTTCTTTTAGAAATCCAATAGCTAAAAATAGATTGATAGCACTGTCATCAGAAATTCGTATTTGCCTCATAATTCTACTTCCTTATTTCATTATTCTTGGCATTTGAATGTACCATCACCAAAGTAAACTGCGCAAAAATGTGTTGTAATGAAAAAAATATTTTTCTTTCACGCCTCTGGCTGGTTGGTTAGATTTTATGGCATGTCAACCCTTGTTAGGTTATTTTATACCCAAGACGTTTTGTTTTATTCATTCTTGATATGCATTCAATTCTTTTTTATTGAAACTCAATTTTTTTATAAACAATCTTTCTATTTAACCCATAGAAGGTACTACCACTCCGGGTCAGAGTGGACCTGGGAGTAATGTCGATGAAGGGATACTCCACACTTTCCAGAGTTCCAGAAATGGAACTTCACCATTAGATGCATTTTTAACGTCATACCCAGGACACTAAACCATCAGCCACCGCCTTCTAGCACATATGATAAAAAGGATTGGGGGGGTGCCATAATAGCAATAGGTTTTGGACAATCATATAGGTGCTAGGGCTTGATGTGACCAGCCGATTGATATGATGGTGCCTCTCCGACCTTCCGTCTAGCCTAAGTAAGGCCCAAAGTGGAATATTGCATGTCATGGACTGCTCAGCCACCAGGATTCTGTCCTCAAGCATCATGGGTCGCCACCCACAGCCAAAAAGTGTTGGGACATTTTACCCCTCTGCAGAGGTGCAGTCAGTGTATTCTACAATCCCAGCCGACAGGGCGGTTCACATCTCTGGAAAAAAGTGGAAGGACGAAAATCCTATCCTCAGGTAATACAGGTCGCCACCCACGGTCAACAGGTGGCCCCCATTGAATATGTGTGTGGGGGGTTCTTGCCACTCAGCAGAGGTGCAGTCGGCGTATTCTACTTCCCCAGCCGTCTGGACGGTCATTCCAGAGGATATTTGCCTGCAACAGCGTAAAAACGCATTACCTTGGACTATAGATATTACTCGAATACGGTCACCGGAAAAAAAAAACAGTTAATTATATAGTGCTCGTGTATAATACGCACTCTTAACTTCTGGGTTGAAAAGTTTGAAAACTATTTATCTCCTCAACTATTTAGAGTACCGTAATTATTAATATATAAGGTGCGCTACTTTATATATTAATAATTACGGTACTCTAAATAGTTGAGGAGATAAATAGTTTTTGTTAATCTGTGGTGACCCAACATATATGTCTATGTGATAAAGCAGGGAATCTCGAGCTTGATATATCTCAAAATTAATATTGTATAATAGTGTTTTTATTTACTAACAGTCAGTTAGTTATATAATTGGCATTAGAATTATTATTTAGTCTTTAGTGATTTGTGGATGTGGATTTTAAATTAGAATCATCCCCCCCCCCACCTCTTATGAAAACTATGAAATAATATTGGTTTATGGCAATTGTCTATTTTTCTGTCTTATTTTGACATTTAATACAAACAATTTAAAAATTAAATACAGTATTACTTTGACTTACGAGTGCCCCAATTAACATTTTTTCCAAATTACGAGTTTACGAGATTCTTTTTACTTTTGTGTTGAAAGCTAAAATCTGAGATAGAAGCGAACTTCTATGCAAATGATTATGGTAATAAGTTCATTGAAAACATTTCAGTTTCTAAATTTATGACGCCAAAGAAAAATATCATTTATAAAAAAATAGACATTAAACATTACATCACAATTCATTACATTTTATCTTATATTTTTATACAATACAATGCTATATTTCTTATATAAAAGAAATGTGACACAAAATTGTTGTTGTTGTGGAGTGGTTATAACGAATTCCTCTTATTTCAGTTTACTTCAATGTGGAAAATTAATTTGATATACGAAGATATTGAGTTACGATCGGAACGGATTAAACTCGTAAGTTTGTTTGGTTTTAAGGCATATCAACCACGGTGGGTCATTTAATGCCGACAAGGTTTTAAAATGAATTCATTCTTAATGGATACTCATTTTTCTATTTAACCCATAAATGGGACCCTAACAGGTACTACCGCTCGGGGTCAGAGTGGACCTGGGAGCAATGGTGTTGAAGGGGTGCTCCACATTCCCTAGACCTCCAGAACTGAAACCTCACCATCAGATAGAGTTTAACGACATTCCCAGGACCCGAAGACCCTCAACCACCGCATTCTAGCACATATATGATAAAAAGGGTTGGGGTTTTCTATAAGGGCAATAGGGTTGGGACAATCATATAGATGCTAGGGCTTTAATCGGAGAAACTCTTAAGTCAATGTACCCCTGTAGTATTGATCTGCTTTTTTAAACATTTTGGAAGTTTTTGAAGATGACAATATGTGAGTGTCACGTATCATGATAACTCATTTGTTCTGCTATCATAGTGAAGGAAACTCCGATTGGAGATGGTTAATGAATATAAGCAAGCTGATTATATATATATATATATATATATATATATATATATATATATATAGCACTTTGCAATCATTTCAATGTTTCTAGATTGACAATTTGGAGCATTATCAAAAAGTACAACGAGACACATTATGTTGTGAATAAGTACTAACAGAACATGGTTAATTTCGGAGAGAATAGAAGGGAAAAATTCTAAGAGATATCTCAAAGAATATTCACTTAACAACAAAGTTGTCAATAATGGAAGGACAACAGGGTTGAATTTATTGACAAAGAAAAATCATGAGACGCCTTCTTTGAGCTCGGCGTCCAAGAAAATTCCTTTAGTTAAGAAGTTTAGTTATGGCATGTCAGATTATTTTATGCCGAAGAGATTGTTTTTATTCATTCTTGATGGTTACTGAACATTGAAAACATTAAAAAAGCAACATTGTTTTAAGCTCATTTTCTTCTATTTAACCCATAGATTGAACCCTAACAGGTACTACCACCCCGAGTCAGTTCCCCTGCTTAATTTGGTTGGTTGGTTGGATTTTACGGCAAGTCAATCATTGTTGGGTTATTTTATGCTGAATACGTTTTTGTTTTATTCATTCTTGTTGGGTATTCAAATTTTTAAAAATTTAAAAACTCATTTTATTTATTTATTTGACTCATAGATGAGGCCCTAACAGGTACTACCACTCTGAATCTGAGGGGACCTAGGATTAATGGCAATGAAGGGATACTCCACAGAATTGGAACCGCACCACTAGATGTAGTTTGACGTCATACCCAGGTCACTAAGATTCTCACCCACCACCTCCTTGCGCATATATGATAAAAGGTTTTGGGATTTTCCATGACCGAAGCAATCATATAGGTGCTAGGGCGTGTAATCAGCCAATTGAGCAAAGAGGACCTCTTCAACTACCTGTCTAGCCCAAGGGCCAAACTGGAGTGTTGCATGTCATGAACTGCTCAGCTATCAGGATTCAGTCCTTAAACATCATAGATGGACACTCACAGCCAACAGGAGTTGGGGAGGAGAGGGGGTTTACGCCCTCGGTAGACGTACAGTCGACATATTCTACATCCCAGTAGTAAAAGAATACAAATAATGAATTGAAACTATTTGTCAACACAACCAATACTCGTTCAGCTCTTCTCTCCATTTTATAAGCATGAAAATAAAGACATAAATAATACTCAAACCTCAAAAGTTGTTTTTAAAAAAATCACAATTAAATAAAGTAAATATGGAAAATGTTTACCTGGAACATTCCGTTTGCATAGATTTACCTGTAAGAGTTGTGTTTGAAAAGATTATAACTTCCAAGTGCTGTTAAGGCACCTAGAGAGATTGAATAGGAAAAATAGATCTGAGATCCGGCATCCACCCATACCTGCGAAAAGAAAAGAGAAAAATATGAAAGTAAAAAATATAAAGTGAAGATATAGTACAAAATATAACAAGGTTTATAATGGATGTTATCTGTATGTTCCCGGGTTTGCCTGGGTTATATAGTAAAATTTTAAGTCGACAGAGTGGTCTATTGTCGGTATCAGCCGAGTAGCGTGGGAGTCTACCCCTTTTCGCAAGTAACACTAGCCACTAATGTTTATTGTGGTGTCATCTGTTGGTAGTAGGTGGCCACTTGTGATGCTTAAGGACTGAATCCTGATGGCTGAGCAGTCCATGACATGCAACGCTTCAGTTTGGCCTTTAATTGGGCTAGACAGGCGGTCGGAGAGGTTACAAGCCCTATCACCTATATGATTGCCTCGACCGTATTACTCTTATGGAAAACCCCAAAGCTGGTGGCTGAAGGGAGATTGTTTTTTGCGTCTGAGGTTGAGCACCACGTCTACCATCAAATTCCCACTGTTATCGAACACAAAACCTTGTCTGTTTATATCTATCTGCCCGTCTATCAAACCAAGTCTGTTTTATATCTATCCATCCATCCAAGTATATATATATATATATATATATATATATATTATATATCTCAATTCCAGTCTGTTCATTTCTATTTGAACAGATCTTCATCTCCAGGATAAAATACAACTATCTGTTTACTTAAATGAATTACCAATCAAAAACTATCAAACTAAAAC